>NTHP01000637.1:176699-204470 GCA_003416845.1 Oplegnathus fasciatus
TTTATTCGTCAATTATTGGGTAAATGAATGATAATAAAAAAACATTTGGACATAGATGAGACAATAATAAAAATAAGATACCAATCAGTTCTTGTAACATTTCTAAAAAAAAATCTGTTTTTATTTTTTGTTCTTGGGGCTCTGATCTGTTGGTCCTTTGTGTCACAAAGTATGCCCACCCCCGGTCTTCAGCCCACTGCCTGAAAACACAGAGCAGCCCTAAAGGAGGACGGATGACCCACTTACTGACTCAGTGTGTGTATGTGTGTAGCAGCACACACGCACTCGCATATTGCTTCGACTCTTTCAGCAACGGCTTTTTCCATTGGCCCGAATCCCAGCTGAGCTGTGTTGAAGCACGCTGTCACACCCACAAAACAGCACCTGTAACACATTAACAAACACACTCAGTAATACTGAAGATTGTAACGGAGAGGACTGCCGTCGGAGCTCTGTTGTTTAGATAAGAGTCGGAGCGATGAGAGGAGTGACTTTAACTTTTATTTGTGTCCTAAATGGACCTTGAGTTATATTCACAAGCATCACAGTGTAAGATAAAAGTGCGGTAATGTGCGAACTGTTTTACATTTGATTGAGCCTTGGAAATAAATGGTGTAATATTTTAAGATGGAAAATAATCTCACAGTCCTATCAGTTGCAGAAAGAAACGGGGAGAGGTAAAGCGTGACGGCAAACCTTGTACATGACCCAAACATGTGCACCCACATTTGCTCGCGCACAGAAATAGCTGGAAGGGGCAACAGCCAGCAACTCTCAGACTCCTCCCTCCTGGTTTCCAGTGACATTTTCAGATCCAGTTCTGGACCACATACACATATCTTCGCAGCATAACGTGCATGCAAGGCATTCCCCCTTCCTTTCTTGTGTGTGCGGTGCTCACACAGGGATTGCAGGTCACGCGTATTTTTAGACCAAGTATTAAAGTCATCTCAAGATGTGACAGCTTGTATGTGTTGGTGAGTGTGCATGTTGTCTGTTTGGCAGCAGAATATGTGTTGACGTTTTATTTATCTTTCCGTTTGCCTTGTCCATGTGTATGTCTTTTTCTCTGTTCCTCTCCTCTTCACTGACAAGTTGAAGTTACACATTTAGGTACCTGACCTCATTTTGTCAGTGAACAGTATGTACCTCTCCATGCTGCCAGGTCTGCTATGTATAGAATGAGATGTAGCATAACTAGCGATGATATTCACCCTGCATTTCTGTATTTCATCTCTTTTTTCTTCTTTTCCTGTCCTTCTCTCTGTCTCTGTCTGTAGTCCATCATGGCAGGCGATATGATGTTACTGATGCGAGGCTTGGCTAAGTTGAGCCAGGCGGTTGTAGAGACTCAGAGCAGCACCCTGCGCAGTGGAGCAGGTAAGTTCAACACACCTAATTAGTTCCTAAATTTCAAAAATACACTGTGTCTCCCCAGTAGTTATTTTTCTGACACATTGTCATATGATGGAAGTAAAAGTTTCCGCATTTGTCTTAGAGCTACCCTCAACTCCCTTGTTAGCATTCACAGTGTTTTTCATTAAAACGTTTTGCTAACATGATGATAGGCTGGATTGTGATTAGCTTAACACATCGGCTGAAATGTAATGTTAGCAAAAAAAAGCAGAAAGAAGTAATAATACAGTATCTTTTTCTACTTCGTAGCATGTACAGATCTGCCCAAATGATCCTGTAGTGTGAGGGGTTCACAGACATAATCTTAATGTTACCGATTGGATCGGAGTCTCCCCGATTTCGAATCGGCTTGAAATCCTGTAGTGTGAAAGGAACAGCGATTGAATATTGAGCAGAAACCCGCAAAGCCAATGAGAGCGAGCTGACCGGGAAGCGCCATCAACCGCTTACGATTTCTTAAGATTAAAATATAACAAATCGGTTAAAAAAAAAAACAAATTTTTAAAATGAGTTTAGATTGGTAAATCCTCAAGTGTGCACCAGGCATAACCTGCTAACTCCAATACAATACACTAACTTGTGGCTAGTGCTGTATGGTTAGTTTGTAGTGTACTGAAGAACTAATAAAGTTAAGTATTTTTTTTGTCATTTGTAACCCAGGAGTCCCAGGAGTTGGTGCTGTAGTCCAAAGTGTCCAATCAGCTGCTGAGCAAGGCCTCTCTGCTGCTATGATGAAAATGCAGGTGTGTGTAGGTGTATGCTACTCTGCTAATTGGCAGAACAGTTTAGCATTGACAAAGAACTGTATATTGCATTTAATGTAAAAGAATACTGCGAATATACTTTTGTCTTTATGTATGTGTTTGTCCAGGAGCTGTCTGGCCAGCAGCAGACGTCTTCATCAGAGTCAGACTTTGACTTCCCTCAGGATGACAGTGCGTTCACAGCTTCAGAGTTCAGGGAGGAAGGTGTGGAGTTTACAGTGGATCACACAGGAAGTAGTGATGACGCAGCAGCCCCTCACAGTGCAGCAGCAGCAGGAGCGAGCCATGTCAGTGGGAAACAGCCGTTGTTTGAGGGATACAAAGATCCCAGCAAACAGTTTAGTGGACACACCAGATCTTACCACCAAGATGCCAGGTATAAATAGTCTGTTACTCAATTGCAATCTACAGTGTACACCTCTTTGCTGCTGTTTGGAGGATAAAGGTATTCACTTTTGCTTTGGGTGTGGCAGACATTTCATTGGACATCATCATCTCTACAACCACAGTCTGAACAGGCATTTGTGGGGACAGCTATACTGTGAGCATCAGGTCAGTCAGCCCAGGCGCTACCATCAGGACCCGTCCACAGTTGGAGGGCTGACGGCCGAAGACATCGAGAAAGCAAGACAGAGCAAGAGGGCTGAGGTCAAACCACACAAACAGATGGTAATTACTGTTCTTCAGTACCTATTCTTAAACGCACATAGACATTGATGTGAACATGTACCTTTCCATACACACTAGACATTTTAAAAGAGAGGTATCTTTGCTGGTCTTTCTTCTTTAGTTGAGTGAGAGAGCCAGAGAGAGGAAAGTGCCAGTGACTCGACTTGGCAGACTGGCCAACTTTGGAGGTACAGTAATACAACTCTTTGTTACTTTGTCTGAATCTTGGCTTTTTCACTGGCTGTTTGTCTGACTGTATCTGTAGATATGTGTGCCTGCGTGCAAGTCTGCAAGTACACCTTTTTTCTGTGGATGCATACAGCTTAGTCAGTCAATAGAGAACACATGAGAAAATCAAACATGTGGTTTCTCTGTGGTTGGTTAGCCACATGACTTCATAAAGTTTTAAAACATAGTTTGTGGTAGTAATGTGACCCGAAATTGAGTTGGTGACGTTCTGGAAACTTGTCTTAACCTTGTCATCTTTAGTGTAACTGTAACCTACCACCCCCTCAATAAGCTGGGGTCACTGGGTTCAGGGTAGTTGGTGTTGTTGTGTCATTGCATGACCTGAGTGTATATATACAGTATAGACAGATGTAAATAAATGCCAGCAAACACAAAAACACAAAGCGCTAAAAGGAAAAAAGGGAAACATAACCTCCAGGAATGTAACTAACAGTGTTTGTCAAGTGTGTGGCCCTCGACTTGCACTTATACAAACACTTTGTAGAAATTAGTTCAAGCGTATGTAGCCCTTCTTAATGAATCTGTGTTCCTGTCCAGGTAAAACACTCCTTAATACAGCAGTACTTCAGCCATAGTTGCAATAAAATCTGTGTGAGCTTGCGCTACAGATTGTTGTGTGTTAGTTAATCTTCTGTTGGACCATGTTGCCTGTTCTCTCAGCTCATTAGCTGTGACATATTTATACACAGCATTTACTGCCAATCCGATATAAAAAAGTAAATCTAAAAAGGAGTGAGAGAAAAATGAAATAGTTTAAGTATACAGCAAAACTCCAAATGGCAATAAAACCAAAAGCTTTTATAGCATTTGTAAACATTGCTGAAAAGTTGTACTATAAATGCATTGCATTTTGTGATTATTTTTGGTCTTATTTACATGTCAGTACTGAAAAATATTGAATGTGATATTGACATGTACAGGAACATGGCATTTACAGAAACATGGATCTTCTAGTCTCAAAATCACATCTGGACAGGTGTCACAGGTTCACACAAGCATAGTGAAAAGCTCGCAACCGGCCTCAGACGTAGTTTAACATGACAGATCAGAGCTTGTAGATCAGCAGCTTGTAGCTTCACTTCAGATGGATGACGGATAAGTTAGCAGGTGGCATAAAGTTGGACAGAGAAGCTAGAAGCACAGAGTGAGGGAGAACATAAACTGTGTGCAAAAGTGAACCCAGAACAGAGTCTCAGATGAGTCAGACGGGGCTGCCAACACAAATAATATGCAGCAGAATTTAGCTGCAGCTCATACCAAACAAATGGGACTTACACAGGCTACAATGAGACGCAAAAGGCAGAGCCGAGTTGATTCAGCATGTTGACAGTGGTAACATTTAGAAGGTGTCGGAGCGGGGCGGGGAGGGGGTGGAGGAATGTGTCCTCGGCATGTCCTTCACTCTCCTGCAACATTTGTTGACAAATTTATACAAGTTTTTTTCAGCTGATCATGTTTTATTCACAGCTGCGAGCGGAGATGAGGAATACAGGTTTTAGGCATTTTAGGTTGAGAACAAGCAGCAAAGTGATTTATAGTTTCATAAATCTGCTGGCATGTTTCCTGGCAACAACGATCATAGCAACCTCGCTCAGACGTCTCCTTGCTGTTGCCATGCACATCACTACTTTTAAAGGTTTCGCTGAGATTTGTGAGGAAACGGGACTATTTATTTGAGTTTTTCTGGTTCTGAATATCGAATGAAGGAACAGGAATCCTCTTTCAAAGCTTGTAAGTAGTGTACAGCAGTCGGTCTGTAAACACATGGCTGTCTCAAATGATTGACAGACACTTGTGCTTGGTCTGGAAAAGATTTTGTCACTCGGAGATGCTGCCGGAAATGCTGATCTCCATGTGTATTTATGTGTTTTTTTTAAATTTTAAATTCACTGCTGTACATTTTAAATCCCTACAAAAGCAGGAAGACAAAAACAATGAGATGACAGAGTATGTCGGGAGAGAAAGAGTAAAAATAATACTTCAGCAGGTTACACGAGCTAACACACACACACATATAGGCGGTACAAAGCTCAGCACGTTTTCTCAAAAAGAAACCCTCTGGTCCAACCTGTCTCCAACAATAGAGGTGATGACATGTGTTTGACCGATGAAGAAATGCTCGGTCAACTTGTATACAAGACACTGCAGCACACTGTGTCCTGATTTGTCCATCTACCGTTGGATCTCAGATTTGTCGCTTCAGAGACCGCTGACTAACTGATTATGTAATGCTGAGTTATGTAAGGCAGAGAGCGGGCTTGGAGGAGCTCGCTCACAAACAGCCCCTAACTCGTGCAGGCTTGCTTTTTCTTTTCATTATCAGCTAAATTAACCTCTAACTTTTTTAGCAGCTTAATTGTTAAGATGATTAGATGACTGATTTATTTTCTGTGCGCTCTGTTGGGTGGCAGCTGTTACAGTCTGTCATTGCACACTGCTGATTTGATCAAAGTGCTTATCTGCCCATGGTTTATTTGTCTCATATGTTCCATATGTTATTTTGATGGGAGCAGCATTCTTCAGGGGCAACAGATGGCTTCATATAGTCAGTTTATTTATAGACACAGAGACATCACTGAACACTGGTGAAATATTCTGACAGGTTTATGGTGAAGGTGCCATTGAGGCAGCTGACTGTCAATATATCGACTCACTCACTAAAAGGATGTTTTTACAGTCTCACTGTCTCTGTTGGTATGCGTGTGTGTGTTTGTCTGTATGATTTTAATTTTGTGTGACATAGCTTACAGTTTTGCATCATTTTACAACTATTTATGTTCTGTTACATTAGTGTTTCTTTTTTATATTAAGCCACATTCATTGTGTTGTTGTTCTGTCTGTTTCTGTCTGTCTTTGTGTTTCCACCAGGTCTAGCTGTAGGTTTGGGTATTGGAGCATTGGCAGAAGTTGCAAAGAAGACCATCAGACATAATGGTGCGGAAGGTAGTGCACTTTAACACACCTAAACTTGTTCACACAGTATCTACAGTTAGCCTTCAGCTATGTTTGCTTTTGCATTATTATTCAGGTATTTTTGTAATACTCAGATATTCCATTTTTGTGTTGGAATTCACATCTAATAACAGCTATATGTCATTACTGTTTAGGATACTAAATCATGCACAAAGCCAGTTTCACCACTATTATGCTGAGATTACAGCTGCTTCTTTTTGAATGCATTGTACTACACTATGGATTTGGGTATACAGAGAAATGCAGGATATAAGTGCTCTGATAAAGTAATTGTTAAGGCCACCTCTGAGAGTTTTGTGCCTGTGAGGACAGGTATGTCTGTTTCTGTTTATCTTCAGCTCATGGTAAGAACATACAGGGATTTTGCAACTGTGTTCCTATTGAGTAGCACCTCTGTAAAAGCTAACGTCATTCTTCAGTACCCATCCTTCATGCATGTTGTTACATGCTACACACCTTTTGTATGCCAACACAGCGCAATTAGGCCACCTCCCGCACCAACCTGCCACCTACTGTAAACAGTAACATTCCTGTTCTGTGAGCCTGCTAATCCTAACACAGAGCTAAGCTGAACAGCGTACGGACGTAAATCTGCAGCATTTGTGCATCTGTTTGTGGGTGTTTATCTGTGTGTGCGTTAATCCCAGCAGGGACTCTCTGAACACACTCGTAGGTGTGTGTGTGCAGTAAATCTCTGTTAAAGCCTCTGAAGGCAGCTTCAGACACACTAAAACACACTACCTGACGACCTACTGACACATATACACACAGACACACACATCTGCTGGGGTATGTAAGCAAACACATGCACATATTGTATATAAACCTGAACCTTAAACTATTGATATTGATGATTAATTAACACATGTAGATGGCTCTTAAATTTGACTTTAGTGTTGACACAAAAGGAGGCATTGTACTGTATGTAACAAGAACCGTTTTTCTATGAAACCAAAATCCTCTCTGTTTTGTGCTTCTGCAGGTGAAAACAAGAAAGGCGTTCTGGACTCCAGCCCCTTCCTGTCCGAGGCCAACGCTGAGCGCATCGTTAGAACCCTGTGTAAAGTCAGAGGAGCTGCATTAAAACTGGGACAGATGCTCAGCATTCAAGGTTTGTGACAAGTGCACACATACACATAACCATTCAAAAGCAAATGAAAAATTAGACAGGATGAGATAGAGGAGGTAGAGATAAAAAGAGGAATGAGAGTAAGCATGAAAAAAATGAAAACGAGAGGGACGTACGGCAGAAGGGAGAAAAATGTAGGAAGACAGAGGGACAGACAGAGAAAAGTACACACATTTATTGTTTCCACCAGCTGTGGAAGCTGCAAATCGCCATCTATATTTAGGATGTATACTATTCCTGTACCTTTTTTAAGATATAATTATACAGCACAAGAAACCCTAGATCACAGACAATTGTCAGGAAAGAAAGTTGGCTCAGAAATCTAATTGTTGTTGATCAGTGACTGCCAAGAGTCCAGTTTAGGTCAACTTTTCTCTGCCAGCATACGGCAGTCATTTACGACTGGTGGATTGACTACAATGGAGTTTTGGTGAGCTGTTGATGGTTTTCTGCACACAGACTCAAACATACAGGTAGCAGAGGCTGAGAATAAGATGTAATGTAAGGTAATGCTGGTTTGTGCTTTTATGCCTCCGTGCCGGCGATAGCCATGGCCGGAGGCATTATGTTTTCGGGTTGTCCGTCTCATTCTCGTGAACGCCTTTTTGGCCATAATTCAAGAATTCATACTTAATTATACATAATTGTCATACATAATTATGACAGTTTTTTTTATTGATTTGGACCCCAAGGTACTTGTATGAGTCCAACCTCTTAATCTCCTCTCCCTGGATGACAGCCAGGACAGGGGGCCTCCTGTTCCTCTGGTAGTCCTCCACAAGCTCACTGGTTTTGCTGATATTGAGCTTCAGGTGACTGTCGTTGCACCATGTGACGAAGCTCTCTATCAGTCCTCTGTGCTCCTCTGTAAAAATAGTCTCTTAAGTGAAAACAGCATGTTTCTCACTGGAAATTATTCAGAATCATACATGTCAGTATAGTGATAACTTCCATTTAGCCAAAAAATACACTTAATACCTTTTATTAAATTCCCTCAAAGTCCTCACTACATGTATTATATGAGTCTAGACAGACATGGATGTAAACTGCAACTTGACTGGTTGGAGGAGGCATACAACCGCAGGGCGGTAATTCTAGTTTACACATGCGCCAGACAAAGTTAAAGACTGGAAGACCAGCGGCCGAAAACATCCTGGCACAGAGCTCTAGTGCAGCCGGGTCGGGTAACAGCACTAAACACATCATTAATTTTGTTTATCGCTGTTGCCTTTGCTGCCTGACCTTGGCTGGTGACCCTTGTCCTTTGGCATTCATATACTGAGTTCAGAACATGTTAGGGTAAAGTTTACACTGACAGTACAGTGTAATAAATGTAATAGACAACAAAAACAGTGGTAGGAGAGAACAAACATTGGCTTGCCCGGTGTTTGCTAATCAAGTTTCAGCACATTGGATTGACCTTGTGTGCATGTGCATGGTTATTTGCAGAACTGGCACTGCTAGTTACTCTGTCTCTAAGGTGGTGACAAGTTGATTCTTAAATCATGGACAAAAAGGTCACAGTAATCTTCTGCACACACACACACACACACACAATGTCACACCTCTTCCCTCAGAGAATGAAAGAGGCTGAAAAAGATTTATAGGCTTATAGAATCCTATTGAAGTATAGTCAACTGAGACTGCTAAAACATGGCTGGAGTCAAGTAAATCTGGAGAGTAAGAATCACTGCAGTGGTCTTTGCCCACTGCTGCCAGTTATCTGTCAGGTCAGGAATGCAGTTGTGGCTGGATGATTGTGCATCCAACCATTGTACCCTTTAGCACCAGTCCAAAATAGTGTTAACCTTGAGGGGTCTTAAACTATTTTAAAACTGAAAACAAAGTTTGTAATAGTGATTCCTCATATCATCAACAATGTCAACCAGTGTCATCTTTTTAGCTGCCGAGCAGTATTACTAGTATTTTTGTTCTAATGAAGTCTTGTGTTTCTGTATTTCAGATGATGCATTCATCAACCCTCAACTCGCCAAGATCTTTGAGCGCGTAAGACAGAGTGCTGACTTCATGCCAATCAAACAAATGACAGTAAGGGTCCTTTCTTCTTCTTTTTTCCACAAACATAATTGGATAATTTTAACTGATGTTGTAATAAGTATAACAATATAAGCTCTACCTCTGGTAGTATGATGTTATTATTTTCAAGCCCACTGTAAATTTACTTTTAAAAATTGAATTGACAACTGCATATCTTTTACTAGATATAGACAATCTTTTTATGACAATATATTAAGTTGAATATGACGAGCTGCAAAAATACGAACTATTTGTATCTGTCTGTAGAAAGCATTGAACAGTGACTTGGGTCCTAACTGGCGAGACAAACTGGAATCGTTTGAGGAGCGTCCGTTTGCAGCAGCGTCCATCGGCCAAGTTCACCTGGCGAGGATGAAGGATGGCAGGGAGGTGGCCATGAAAATACAGGTAGGCTGTGAACATGTGTGTGTACACAGTACATTCTCATATTATTAAGATAAACACTGTAACCGGAGTGTGTCCCACATGTGTTTGTCCTCTATTTCTCTCAACCATGCATTTAAAGAGAAGCCACACAGAATGTTTACTGAATTTGTTGACAGATCATACTTGTGATACTTGTAAACATGATACAGGGGTATTACAGTATTTTAAAGCGAAATTATGAATTAAAAAAGATATTAATGACATCAAAGATGGTGCTTTGTTTTTTTCTCTCATTTTATGATCAAATTAAATTAAAAAATGTTTTAATTTTCTTCCGTTGCATGTCTGCTTGTTTGTTCCCAGTACCCCGGTGTGGCTCAGAGTATCAACAGCGACGTCAACAACTTGATGACGGTGCTGAATATGAGCAATGCCCTGCCCGAAGGTACACACTCAAAAAAACTCCGTCATGCGAGCACACAAGCATGTTCACCTTCTAATTAAAACAACACACACATGCACAACTGTACTCTGCTCCTCTATCTTTTTTCCTCACCCGTTTCTGTCAGTTACTAACTCTTTATATATATAATATTGTATACACACACACTGTACACTATGTGTGTATTTTATTGGCATGTGAAGGCGTGTCTTACACTGTCTCCCTTTATGTTGGTGTCTTTGTCTCTCTTTAGGTCTGTTTCCAGAGCACCTGATAGACGTAATGAGAAGAGAACTAGCACTAGAGTGCGATTATATTAGAGAGGCCCAGTGTGCAAAGAAATTCAGGTGAGTTGTATGTCTTTGACACAATCTAAAAAGTCAGCCCTGACAAAACTTCTCTTTCCATTGCATTGATTCATATCATACATGTTTACAAACATTCAGTTGTAACTGCTGAAAAGGGGGTTACTTACAGTTTATGGTTGTTTTGAAATATAATTCCTAGAAAAACCTTTGAATCCTTGCCTGGGCATTTATTTGTCAGATACACAAGTAATATGTCTAGCATGCCGTTAGGCCTACACATACAGTAAGGTTACTAAAATGCAGGTTGTTCCACACATACAATTAGAGTTCTATTATGCAGTTAGGATTTCTAGAATGTAGTTAGCCCTGCAAATACACTAAGAGTTCTAGCATGCAGTTAGCCCTGCACACACAGTAACAGTTCTAACTGCATTCTAGAACTCTTACTGCATTTGCGGGGTTAATGGCATTCTAGAACTCTCATTGTATTTGCAGGACTAACTGCATTCTACAACTCTTACTTCATATGCAGGGGTAACTGCATTCTAGAACTCGTAACTGCATTCTAGAACTCTAATTGTATGTGCAGGACTAACTGCATTCTACAACTCTTACTTCATATGCAGGGCTAACTGCATTCAAGAACTCTTAACTGTATGTAAATTACATTCTAGAACTTGTAACTGTATGTAATTGCATTCATTGCATGTTAGAACTAACTGCATTCTAGAACTCTTCCTGTATGTGCAGGGCTAACTGCATACTAGCACTCTAACATAATGTGCAGGGGTAACTTCATTCTAGAACTTGTAACTGTATGTGACTACTCTCGAACTCTTACTGTATGTGAAGGGCTAACTGCACTCTCGAACTCTTAACTCTATATGCTGGGCTTACTGCATTCTAGTAGTCTAACTATCTGACCCACTGAACAAGTATTTGAGCTTTACTGAGTGCTTAAAATCATGGCTTGATATGACTCCAGCACCATTGCTGTGGTTACTGAAATGGGCTGTCTCTCTATCACAGAACACATAGCAGTGCAGAGACTTCCATTCCTCATTAAACCTTCACCTGTATTTATGTGCCTTTGTATCTATTCATCTGTCTGACCCAGGGAGCTATTGAAGGACCATCCGTTTTTCTATGTACCAGAGGTGATAGAGGAGCTGAGCAGTAGCCATGTCCTGACGACAGAGCTTGTCCCTGGATTTCCCCTGGACCAGGCTGAGAGCCTCACACAGGAGCTAAAGAACGAGGTATAGCTGACAAACCAGACAGATGAAGGGATCGATAGGTATCTAGCTGACTAATGTGTGCATTCATATGAGGAGGAACGCGCTAGTTAATGTGTTCAGAAGTGAGTATGTGTGTGTGTTTGTGGGAGAAAGAGAACTAGGTTCTTTCTGATCAATAAATACATAGATACAGTAGATGAATGGGTCTCTGGTGGCAGGGAGGGGAACTGCTTCTATCCCCACCTTTTTCCGCTTTACCCAGTTTTCTCCCCATCCTTACTGTGCAAGACACAACCAAACATTAAGACACGTAAAAATGAATATCGTATGACATTCGTACCAGTGAACAACAATAGAATTTATGTGTTTCTTTTTGTCTCAGATCTGTCAGAACATCTTGATGTTGTGCCTCAGAGAGCTGTTTGAGTTCAGGTACATGCAGACCGACCCAAACTGGTCCAACTTCTTCTATGATCCACAGACACACAGGGTGAGTCAGTCTACAGGCTAACCATTACTGTTATTAGAGTTACTTCTACTACAATTAACAATAATAATAATAATAATAATAATAATAATAATAATAATAATAATATGGTATTGACAGTGAGATTTGAGAGTAATGAAAGTGATAAATGATCACTGCATTGTGTCTCTCTAGGTGGCGCTGTTGGACTTTGGAGCCACAAGAGGATTTGCTCAGAGTTTCACAGATGTCTACATAGAGGTAGGACCAGTCAGCCTCATTCTTACTTTTCATGACTATATAATCATAGTGGATTATGCTGTATGCTTTTTATATATGTTTTATGTGTGTGTTGTTTTTGCCAGGCGTAAAATATTAAAATGTGTCAGAGATGGAGAGAAAGACATTGAAGTGTTTTTTGTTTTTTTTGTGCGATGTGTAGATAATCCGTTCAGCTGCCGAGGGCGACGGAGAGGGAGTTCTGAAGAAATCTATTGAGATGAAGTTCTTGACTGGGTATGAGTCCAAGGTAAATATCTCTTTATCTGGCTGCTCTACATCACAAGCCACGGCTGTACATTTTGCCACTGGTATAGCCAGAACCAAGAGAAATGGGACGTAGTAGTGACAGAAACTCAGAACAAAAACAGAAGTGGTTATAGTAAAAGCAACATAAGTAGCCAAGGAGAGATGTGGATTTGGAAGTTGTTTGATCAATCATTAAGATGGAAATTTCACTCACAAGGCATCTGTGCCTCAAATTGAGCTTTTTGGTTTTGCTACACAAATGAAAAGTGCAAATAGGTCTGTACCAATCTGAGAAAAAAACATTTCTGCAACAAATATTCCTTTTTAGTTTGTAAAAGTGTACAGGATGGCCAGCAGAGTGTTTTTCCCTCTCTGTGTCCAGGCAATGATAAATGCCCATGTGGATGCGGTGATGATCCTCGGTGAGGCCTTTGCCTCCACAGAGACCTTTGAATTTGGCGCCCAGTCCACCACCGAGAGAATCCACAACCTCATCCCTGTGATGCTCAAACATCGGCTCACCCCGCCTCCCGAGGAGACGTACTCACTCCACCGTAAGATGGGCGGCTCGTTCCTTATCTGCTCCCGGCTGAATGCGAAGCTGCAGTGTAAGGACATGTTCCAAACAGCGTATCAGAAGTACTGGGAAGGCCGCACGCCGCCCTCACACTCGGCCTAAACCAGTACCCAAGTGTCAGGTGATTTGATGGACAGATCCTGGGGCCAATGGAAAAGTGCAAGTCAATGGTGAGGTTGGGGCGTTGAGACGCAGAACTGCAGAGCGGAGGCCATTTTACCTGCCCTAGCTGGTCATCTAGCACCAGCTTATCTTTCCCATTTTGAGTAACCCACTATGATGAGTTTTTGAAAGGCACTTATTTACAGCCAAAATTTCTTAGTTAGAGGGGGAACAGCAACATGGCATCTCTATATATGGCCCTGAGAGGACAGACTGAAAAGAGGTGGGAGGTGGATGGAAGGAGAGAGACAAACAGCCTTGCGTACAGTTCAGGTGTAAAATGAATGTAAAGAAGTTGGAATTTTATCTCTTCTCTGATGTTTTCAATTTCTTGTTTTCTTGTTTTGTATTGCTGTGTTTTGTTGAAAATTACACCAACTGTCCAGTTTGCCATCTCGCAGAAATGTCATGGGTGAAAACATGAAACATTGATTGTTGCAATTAAGGAAGAAGACTGAACTCTTAATGTAAACCCACAGTCACAAAATAATGGGGTTAATACAGTATATGGGCTGTATGAGTTACAGTATTGACCAGGACCAACATGTCTGGGTCACAAATATTTCTGTTTCTTTTGCTTTTCAAGGAACTTTGATTAGACTGTCTGGATATGAATAATAAGGTTTGGTCTAAATGTAGAAAGCAAAATAAATGTAGCAGTTTCAATAGGAACAAAATTTGTTCAGAGACAGATTTATTGTTCAAGTCAAGATGTTGCCAAGCAGTCAAGTTCAAATTTAGCTGATTTTTAACTCTTTGTGTGTAGTGTATTTTCTGTATCAGTGTAGCCATCCAGATTTCAGTTGCTGTTTATAGCTTTTAGCTTTTTAGGGAGAAATCTGTGGGCAGAACATTGATTCAAACTATCAGGGTTTCAAGTGACCAGTAACATGACATTCAGGATCTATATGTGTTAATGAACCTCGGGTTAAAGCATGATTTTACTCAGTTTGTGTATACGTTTTTATCCTTTATGTCCCATCTGATGATTTGTCTTCAAACAATGTCCATATGAGTCAGATTTAGCTCATGAATTCCAGGTGATTACTAACAAAAATGTTAGAATTTGTAGTACCAAAGCATGATTTTTGGTGTTGGTAGGAGATTGTAAAAACGTATAGAAATGAAACCATATGGATCCATGTTGCTGACTGTAAGAAGATGAGTACTGACAGAAAGACTGAGCAGTGTGCTTAGTTATGAATGTTAATGAACTACCGGGATGGAAGAAGCTCATCCTGATATCGCACAAGCTCAGCTCGTGTGCTCACCGTGCTTCCACGAGTCGGTAATCTCTCCACGCACTTCTCGGGTGTGAAATCCTCCGTCACCTGGCTGATGTGTGACTGTGAAAGTTCTCTCCACTCTGCTGTGTGAATACAGTTATAATGGTCTCTGGAGTGAACCTGAAAAGAAGAGGAGAAAAAAAAGAAAGAAACAAGGTGCCTGTAGTTTCCAGCGGGAGGTTTTTAGCTAGAAATCTGTTTCATATCAAGACTCAGTGAAAAGATGGTTTAAATTTTCTAAGTTGTGATAAAGATAATGTATGAAAAGAGTAAATGTTTGATCTATACTTGTCATGCGGCTCTGTGTGTGGGTTTGTGTGTGTGTGATCGTAATACTTTCCAATCCATTTCAAAGGACTGTAGCTCTTCAGAGAAACATCAAATAGTGTGTCAGTACTGTTAAAAAAACATAGATCTTAGTATATATATATATATATAGCCTGATGTCCATGTGCTGGCCTAAGAGGATGTAATGTGTGTTTAGACAAGAAAAAACACGGTGAAAATACAGTATGGAGAGGCTGAGAGAGAGAGGTTGTCTTCCTTATTTAGCAATGTCTTGGCCAAGCAATGGAGGAACTGGAAGAGAGCCTGGGAAATAAGAACACACACACACACACAAATATTCACAAAATGTACACATGTGCACTTTAATATCTGGGTAAACGAATCATGCCAGTACTCATGCACAGCAGAGCAAGTGGTTTAGAGTGAGCGCATGTAGATAGACACGTAGACACACACGTTCCTCCACCCTTTTCCTCTCTGAGTCACCCTCTCTACAGTGATACTTCTGTTTGTGCTTGGAAAATCCTATATTCACACTTTTCCTAATGATTCAGAGCTGTTTTCTTTCAGTGTTAAAACTCACAGCCTGTTGTAGTTCCCCTCAGTGTCCAGAGCATGTCGCTGTTGTGTTTCCACACAGTGACTAACAGACCATGTAGAATAAATACTGACATCATCCCAATAAAAGAACAAAACATAAACAGCCTGAAGCCAGCCAGATAATTATGTGAATCTCAGCTGGCTGCATTTACTGTAAGATGTTTAATACGTCATTTCTGCTTTATTAGTCAATATCCTGTAAGCAGAGGTGAGAGAAATTAGAGTGAGAAATGATTACACAAAGCAACAATGGTCATTAGGTTGCATGTAGACTCATATATAATATTGATTGTACTCCAGGATAAGTATGTAAGCCACCAGAGCCTTCATTTACCCTAAAACACTTCAGGGTAAAACTATATATTTGAGGCTGGATAAGCTAATTAAACAAAATGCCCTCATTTTGTGGCTGCCAAATTAATAATACACAGCATTTATTAAGTATATTTTGTACTGCAAGGATTTAATATTCTTATGGAAGCATACGGTTGCCAAGAGATTCATGCAATTTCATTAATTCCAGTCAAATACCATCTGCTGTTTTCCCATCATACATTTTCTGTACTCTAGAAGCCACATTTGACTGCCAGACAGGTCTCTGAGAAACACTGGCCTCAGAATATCTTCGCCACGAGGTCAGGACCCAAGATAGTTTAAAGGCCGATGACTGCATTTAATCCAGTTTGGGTCCCGGGTGGAAACGGTTTTCTAACCAGTGTTGTCACTGTGTTACATCTTGATGACCTGAATGTGTTTTGACGTTGCAACTTGCTGAGCTGAGATGGAAACAACTCAGCTGCAGTTGTGTTTACACTACTGAGAGGACGGCGGGAGTGTTAGGGGGATGTTGTGCACCTAGTTGTCTGGTCAGAAAGAGCAAGCCGCGAGAAATCCTTATTTGGTGAGAGAGGAGAGTCAGCAAAGTCTGGGCACAATCCTTAAAGGCACACACTCTCATAACATTTACTTTGCCAGTTTCCTTCAGTATGATTTGCATCTTTTTTTTATCCTTATCACCAGCACCCCTGTGCAGATGATTAATGAGGCTATTTTTATTATTGCCATGGAAACTGATTCTATACAGTTTCAGTGTGAAGTACTCAAGAAGTGCACTTCTGAGCCTTTAAGCTAAATCGGATAAACGTACTTCCTAACTGTAAAAAAAAAACTGGTCAAGGTGGCTCTGATATGCCACTTTTACTCGAGAGATTGTCAACAAAGGCTTCATGACTAACTAGAGATTCACACTTTGTTCTGATTGCACCAGGAATGGTAGCCATTGAGGCTTCCCCTCTACCACTGCTCTTTATTTTTTGGAAATTGACCAGGCAGTTATATCTAACCTGGGAATGGGAGTGTTGCTTTTTCTAATTTCTGCTGATAGTCAAGTTTGAGGGAAGAATGTTGATCTTACTGTATGTCTCTTAGTGAGTCTCAATTTTACAAGTTTTATAAAAAGTGAATAAATTCCTCCTTTACTCATGATCAACCTTTTTTCACAAAATCTTATGGAAATACATTCCAGCGTGAGCTGCTGTCCAACAAAGACAGAGAGTAAATAAGGTAAAACATAGTTCCCAGAGAAACCACATTGACTCTTTTTCACTTAGGGGTTAACTGAAGAAAAAGTTATACTGTTAATATTTACCCCTAAAATTATCATTTGACAAGACCACAGCCACACACTAGCAGAACTGTAAGGTGGTGCTTTGAGCTAAATGCTAACGTCGGCATACTAATATGCTCACAGTGTCGACATAGCAATTGCGCTAATTAGCACTACACAGTACAAGTGATGCTGATCCAAATGTCATTGCATGTACTGGACAAATTGTGACCTGATGATAGCGCTCGAGAGAAAAGGGATCACCAAAGTTTTTACAGTTTATTCCGAGGGGTTCACGAATGTGTGTACTACCAAAAGTCTGTAGTTGTTGAGACATTTCACTCAAAACCATAAATGTCAACCTCATGGTGACGCTGGATGCAAGGGCGTAGGACTGGGGGGGCAAAGGGGACTGAGTACATAGGGCCCCCATCTGAGGAGGGCCCACAAAGATACAAGAATGAATAGCCATGAATGCCGGGAGGGGCCCATAGAGAATGCCTTTGTACAGGGTCCAGAATTTTGTGCTATGCCCCTGGCTAGATGAAAAGTCAGAGAATCACCACAGTCATTACGATTTTTCCACAGCACTGCATTCAGTAGCAGGTATTTCAGTCCAAATTGGTGGACCGACTGGCGGACATTGGCATCCCTGGGGCCACATCGCTAGCGTGGTTAAAACAGTGTTTAAACACATGAATGCATCAACAGTGCTCGCGAAGCAATCAAGTTTTCTCCATGCTCACTGAAAAATGACTCCAGCTTCTGAATGAGATATTAGTCTGAAAAACAAAAAGTGTAGCAAAAGGAACATGCTAAATGTCAAAAATACAACAGCTACCACAGCAGTCACAGTTTTCATGTCATGGTCTGTGGCAAGCTCAGTTGCCATATACAGAAAGGTATGTTTATTCATGAATTCACGCATCATTTATTTACCTAAAAAAATGTGCACATACTGAATCCTATGAGGATAAGCGCTACTCTGTGATTTTGCTGTGAAAAACAGTGACTGGAGAATTCCTCAGTTTCACGGGGTAAACAATCTGCTCATGTCTCTGTGGCTCAGAGGATGGATCCCTCAATCAGCTGGAAATGCTCTCCCACTAGAAAACATTCTTTATGTAAAATTGATTGTACTTAATGATTAAGGCTAATACTGATTCACATTAAATCAAAAACATGCACAATTAAGTCACAAGTATTCAGTAATTAGAACCAAAACTTTTTTTAATTGCAAGATTTTGTATCACTCACCTCAAACGGCTTAAAATAAAACCAATGTTGTCACAGAACTAAGCTACAATCTTAAAATAGTTAAGTTAGTCTGTGTGTGCATGTTAGTCTATACACTGACTTCACACCAAAGCTATGCATGCAGAAAACTGTACATGGCAGTATGTTAATTCTACAGTCTAAAAGCTAGCACAACACCACCATCATTTAAAAAAAAAAAAACCATTACAATTACTGAATATTCCCCCTGAAACACGAAGCAGAATCAGTGTTTAGGGCTGAAAGGTTGATTATGATAAAGTGTCCAAATAACAATTATTTCAGATCTATAAATTGCAATCAAACCCAAACAAAGCAAAGAAACTCCAGCATCACTGCTACAAAAACACTTATGGGAGAACACTGGTTGTTTGTAAGGCATAAAATATCATCACCGTTACAGTCATCATCATTATGGTCATCATAATCTGTCTCACACGCAAACACTGTACAACATATACACAGACAAAACAGAAAAACATCAGTGTTGTCATCCAAAATACAGTAGTACTCTTCAAAAAAGGCATTTGGGTAAGATAATGAAGATAATCAAAACCTACAGGGATAATCAGAAAAATCAAAGATACACCACCAGTGGAAAATCAAATGAAGAAGAAAGTAAAATCACATCTTGAATTATGCAAGAGTTTCTGTAGAGGCACAACCTATACTGAGATTTCACCATAAATGAATCTCCACTTTTTTCCCGAAATGCTGCATGACATTTGCTGAGTGTGTCCCATATTACCAGAGAGGAAATAATCTGCACTTCTGTTTTTCAGGTGTACTGTAAGAAGCGTTTTGTCAGATGGCCCAGTTGGAGCCCATTCAGTTTGTTCAGCGGCAACTGAGCCAAACACTCATTTCCTGCACTCGCAGTGATTTTGATCGAGTGCACCACTTTCCATTAGTGTTGCGGCTAAGGCTAGATGGTTAATTCCTTTTGTTCAAGGCTCTTTGACTTTTGATACTCTTGGATATTTTTCAGGGAAGTGAGCCAATGATACAGTGCATGAGAAAGCTGATGTGGTATCATGGGAAAGGCTTCGTTTGGATCGACAGTTCCAAGGCAGTTGTGTTAAATATTACATGTTTTTGAGTCTTGTACATGATAGAATAGTCCATCTTCACTTACGACCTACAGACCCTCCCACATAGTCACACAGAGTCCATACCATATATTCTCCAATCTCCATTGCACACTGTCAATCACACACAGACATTAATATATACACAATGTACACAAAAACAGTGAATTTAACAACCGGAACATTTTTCAGATTTTTATATAAATCTCTACTGATGTTTATGGCTGCTTATGGACTTTCCGGTGTCTAGGACTGTATCTTTCTCATAATGTGACAGACAGGGTGGTGACTTTGGTTGCCCGGAGTGGCCAATATCCAGAGGTGATGTTTTGAGAACTGTTAATTAGATGCAATGTTCTAATAATGTGTAATATCCCTTTGACACAGATTTACACATTTAAGAGGTGTGAAAAAAATCAAATCAAATAATTATCAGGAGGCATGAGTCATTTTCAACACAGCCCTGTAATTTTAGGATGACACACATCATGCGAGTGGCAGTGAGATACAGTGTGTTAAAGATGTGTTTGCTATTACAGTAAAACATTGCCTGAAAAGAAAAAACACTATACCCGAATCTATACCTACTGAATATCAAGTGTCAGAGCCATTTATAGTTTGATCACACGCTCCAGTGGAAGACATGTTTGCTCCACAGTCATCGCTCGAATAATTGTTGATTCTGTGCTCAGTGATTGTCGGATTTAGTGGCAAGTCACCATAATTTGATGTGTGAACTGCGAACTGTAAACATAATTTTTCCTAGCGATTTAGAGAAGATGGAACATGTTTTATGGTGAGATGCAGAGCAGAGATGTGGTGTCAGTATCACAATGGAAAGGCTACTAAACTACACACTAGAGGCTACCACTAAAGTCGGTCTTTGAAACAGACCATGTGACAGTAAAATGGCATCTAACGCTGAAATAAACTGCTTTAAGCGGCGTGGCAGCAGCTCCAATTCAGGGACAGTGGGAAGTCTGGTTACACTGTTGTAAGTCCAATAACATGTAATGCATCACTGAGTTGAATAAACCTCTTACAGCAACCATTTTATGTACGGTATTCGCTGAAGCTTTTTTTTTTTTTTCATCTGGCAAAATTCACAAACCAGAAATAAAGTTTACAAATCAACATCTTAATTTTCTCATACATCGTCCTTCCTTCTTCCTTCAGTCCATCCTGTCATGTAGTCTAGTCTACAAGTTTTTACAAATTTAGGTTTTTTGTCAAATAGATCAAATAAAAAAGACAGAACTCAAAAATCACTGTGATAGTTACCCAACAACACACTGTTTTTCTTATCCACTGTATTTCTTGTGACTGTACAGTCTCTTTCCCCCGTCTTGCTCCTGTAACTTCAAATGTAAATGTGGCCTGGTGTCAACCAATCAGTGACGTGCAATCAGAAGTCTTGCAGTCAGCTGATTGTCTCCTTCTTTCTTCCTCTGTGTGGCTGATTTATTTTCATGTCTCTGCTTCTCTCTGTCGTCCGGCATTTGAAAGACAGACAGCTACAGGTCATCGCAAAGGTAAAATTCACCATCAGGCTTCAGGGAGGCTAAAGAGGTCAAACTGTCCGTGTGATCAATCGGCAAACAAGAGAGCGACCGCTCTCAGACGTCCTGAGGAAGACCCTGGTCTCTGTAACCTGAGGAAGTGTGTGAGTGTGGGAGGGCAGACATAGAGGGGGAAAGGTGGAGACGTAGAAAAAAAAAAAGACTTTTGAATGCTTGTGGAAATTACAGTTGTAAAATCTGTATTGCTTTTATGGCCCCAGTAAAGAGGGTTTTAAAGAGCTACATGTAATAACTAAACATTTATTTTGAACTTCTGACAATAACTGCCTTTCTCTATTTCATTTAATTGAGAGAAATGAAAGCAAAAAGGGTGGCAACAACCAAAGCCTGGCTGCAGCATTAGGAGCTAATGCTTTATCAAGTATTGACTGGCAAGGTTTAGCCATTACCCCAGCTTCCCCAAAGTGGCAAACATTAATAGTCTGGCTTGTATTATGCTTTCAGATAGATTGGAAACTTCATCTCCATCAGTGACAAATAAGAAACGTTTCTATTATTGAGCCAACATTTCTAAAAACAGAAGTGTAACAGCCTCTCAAAGCACACAATCTTTGCGTCACTCATTGTTGTCTGGTAAGGATCAACGGGCATTTGGCTAAGACTGTGTCGTTTCAAGTAGATGATGGACAAGTCCTCCTGTAACGGAAACATCAAGAGGTATCCCACCTATTAATCTTTACCTCCTGCTTTTAAAGCTACCCTGAGGATGTTTTGACTTCTAGTAGCACTATGGAGCAGCGTTTTTAAGACAAAAAGAAGACAAAAAGGGTCGCAGTTTTTTCTTTTCAACCACACACACACGCCATGGAGTTGCCATGGAGCTTTCAGCCATATTACATGGTCCTCATCACCAGATGCAACAGTTGAGCTAAATCCAACTGGATCAAGTATTTGTGATATAAGCTCTGGAAAAAGCTAGTAAGTGGACCTTGAGTTTGGATTTCTTTTGTCAAACTATTTCCAAGGCCAAGAATGACCTTTGATATGTTACTTTTAAGCCAACACGGACGAGAAGTCCTTAAAGTGTCAACAGAGCCGTCTCCATGACAACTGAGCAAAATCCATTCACTGAGGAAGACCATGTGATACGGTTGAAAGCTTATAAGTGGACAACTATTTCCAAGGTCAAGAATGAACTAATGCTTAAGGTCATGAGATTTAGGCTGACACATGATATGTGATTCCTGCAGATGAAAGATGATGAGAAAGTTCTAAATTCATGTTTTTTTTTTAAAGTATTTCTAAGCTTGTGAAATGTGATTATTTGTTTTGGCTTATTTGATATCTATGTTAAATTTAGTAAAGCTGACTCTTCACTATTTCTGTGGCATGCTTCTGTGTCACTCCGTAATCAACTCGCTGTGGGACTGTTAGTGAGTGAGTAAAAGAGAAAAACCTACCGTCAGAAACTTTGGTTCATGAAGAAGAACAGAGGGAGGAGAGAGGAGACAAGAGAGGCAGTTAGTGATGAAAACCACGAGCTTCATTGTTTAATAAATTTCAAGTATTATCATACAGAATATCTGCGAAGTTGGGTGTATTAAAGTAACACAAAACAGGCTTTTTGGACAAAAAGAGACATTTCCATAGAGCATTCTAGGAAAGGGAAAAAATACACCTTTCAACCTGAGCTGACCTCGCTGTAATTCAGGTACATAACATGATCAAATGAACACAAATACAGTAACATAACCCTGGTTTGCTGGATCGATGAGCAGAAATATGGAGACAAGGAACAGAGGGAGACGGAACGAGTAAAAATCAAATAGGAACAATCATTAGATAGAGAAAGAGGCAGAAGAAAGGCGATCAGTGGGAGGAGGATAATACCACGATCATCAGATACATGGAGAAAGAGGAGAGAGGGAGGGGGCTGGAAGAAAGCAGAGAGTGAGGGGTGTTTGTGGAGATTGAGGTATGGAAAGAAAGAAGACACTGATCATATGCAACACAGGTTCATTAGAGAGGGAACTGATAAATATGCCACATTATCTGAGTGATTCATTGAATGGAGGAAGAAAGAGGGAATAGCTGAATAAGAGCATAACTCCCAAAGCTACAAAGACATGTATTGTGGTGATGAATACTTGAATAATAATTGATCTTCGAAGCAAACAGCATGCATGATTTCACCCCGAGAATCTGGCCTTTGGTGCTAAAAGGAAAATGGCTCTCGTATTCAATATAAATATTCAATACGCTGCTAGCCACGAGCGCTAACTGGAGTATAGATTTTAGCAGCAACAGTTGATTAAGACGTGTGCCCAGAGGCCTGAAACCCAGTGGGGAGCTGGGAACAAAAACACACCAGGGGGGCTGCTCACTCCTACACACACAATTACTGTACCTCACACACACACACACACACAAACACATACATTCTTGCAGGCTTGTGCGTACTAACACACATTTGGTTGCACATGCAGGCGGCAATTACCTCACATAGGCACACTCATACACACAAAGTAGACAGTGCTGTGGTAATTCAAAGACCGCCTCAATGTGCAATGAGAGAATGGTGACTCTTGTGTGTGTGTGTACACTTGTTCATGCATCAATGCCTGAGGAGAAGACACTACTTTCTGACAGAGAAGGCGGTAAAATTGCCCAACTGCTCCATCTCTGTTCTCTGTATCTACCTCTGCTTCTTTCTTTCTTTCTTTCTTATATCTGATGTTTTCGCAAGACAGATATAAAACCCTCTCAACAGGTTAGTGTTGTGTAGAGCTGCTGGGGTAAAGCTGGCATTATTCTGTTCTATATTTTTCTTATTGTCAACAGATCCCATGAAAATATGGATGTGGTCAGATGGTTGAATAGCTTGAATAGCTTCAGATACCCCCTCGTCTTTCTGAAGTCAGATTAGGGGGCGGCTGCGTCCAGCCACCACTGTGATTGGCCAGCTGTGCAGAGGTGAGAAAGGAGCTCTCTAGCTCTCTCTTTTCTTTCTTGACACAACTGTTTCTGTCACTTTTCATGTGAAAAACAGAATGCAACACCATGAATGTCTTCCAGGAGAGACTGTGCACTGGTGTCCACATATCTAAACAACATCTCCCCCCTCTGTATGATGGCCGGCTTTTCACTCCGCCTTTGAGTTTAGCTGTGTATAAACACTTTTAACTTCCAACATGGTTGGACAAAACATCTTATGAACTAGTTTTGAGCAAGCAAAACCCAACCCGTGATCTCTCAATGCTTTCCGACTTCCCCAACCAGTCTGTGGCACTCAGCCCATCAGTTCCTACTGAAGACGTAAATCTTTATATGCAGCTCACAAATATGTTGTTTAATTTTTTTAAAAAGGCTAATAGTTTCCTAAAACAGCAGGGCACTGTAGTTTGCTTGAGTCAAAATAAACTACAGTGCCCTGGTTAATTATAATAAAGGAACGGATGTGTTTTTAACCCTGACACTAGAACACCACAGACTGAGTTTTAATAATTTGGTTTTCATGTTGTGAATGTTTTATAGTTGTTTGGATGGACTTTGAACTTCACCACCTACTGCATGTCATGTGTGAGACAGAACAAACAAAAGAAAAGGAGATGAGACTGAAATAAAAAAGAGAGCTGAAGAGAACAGAAGAGGAGACTGTCAGACAGGAAGCTAAATGCAGACAGACAAGTACTGACTTGCCAGGATGACCATGTCCATTCCCCAGAAGATGCTCATGATCCATCCAACCATGATAACAGCTGTCAGTATCTGGATGAGGGCTGCTGCCACGTTGAGCCAGAACACACAACAGACACCTCGCTCTGAGATCAGCTCACTGCGAGCTCCACACAGCACTGTGAACGCTGAGATGAAGGTACCTGTGGGACAAAAACAGCAAAACATCCTGTTACCAAAAAACAAAAACGACACAGTTAATTAAAAAGGTTTGATTTTTAACAGCCCTAATGCGGTACTTTGTTATTGCAATAGTGCATTTGGCTCCATGAAGTGTTTATCCCAACATGGCGCAAAGACTTTGAATGAGTTTTCCACTCTGGTTAATTTCCAGTGAGGTATATCAGACAGCAGACTTTCCAGTGAAATAAACCAGACACACAAGTACACTTCAACGTAATTCACAGATGTGCTTTTGAGCAAAATGCTAACGTCAGTATTCTAATATGCTCACAATGACTGTATGCTAACATGCTGATGTTTAGCAGGTTACCATGTTCACCATCTTAATTTAAAGTTGTAATCTCGAAGATTTGCATTTCATTGGCAATAATCGATAATTGTTTTTGGACCTCACTTCGCTTTCAGTTTCAAGTTTCCTCGCCTGTAGTCATCAATCTTTTCTTTGTTCGTTCAGCTATAGTAACCGATTATTCGCTTTAAAGCTAGCAGAGATCGGAAAAAACAGTACGCCACTTCACACACAGGTGATTTGAAGAGCGAGTCTGTTGCGTTAAAAGCCTCGTTAAAAGCCTAACTGTGCGCCACTTGTGATTTTTCCGCGGAAGTCGCTGCCTAGTCGTAATACTGCAAATGCAAGGGCTTTCATCAGTGGGCCATAGGCTCAATCACCGTTATGTTACCTCATTCAACAATAGATAGTGACTTAACAGACATTTATTTAAATGAAAATCTTTGAGATTATATCTTTAACATGTTAGCATTTGCTAATTAGCACCAAACACAATGACTGATGGGAATGTCATTAGTTTTGCAGGCATTTGGTCATAAACCAAAGTATTAGATCCCCAAAGGTTAGTCGTCTAGACACTATGGATATCTGAACCAAATTTCATGACAATCCAGCCAATAATTGTTGAAAATAATTGAATTGATATTCCACTAAAAAACAAAAATATCAACCTCATGAAAAGTCAGGGGATCAGCAAAGTCAGTAGGCTTTGGGGACCATGAATGTTTGAACAGAATAAAACTCTCCTCTGCCAAGAAGAATCACCAGGTTCAGCACAGTGAAGCAGATTGTAGACTGAAGCTGCTTGACACAGCGATGTTGCACACCATGCACTCAGGCACTCAGCGTCCCTTAGTGAGCCAGTGTTGAAGTGGTTGCTGTTGGTGCAGAAAGAGCACAGAAAGACGCAGACATATTGATGCTCACATCCACGGAGCTGAAAACAGAATTATCTCTGTGGACAATCCTTGTCTGCCTGAATAAACTACAATATGTCTCCTTATCCTGTTATCTGGAGACCTGCACCTTCCCCGGCTCTGTTCATTGTACAGTAAATGCGCCGTGTGTGTGTGTGTGTGTGTGTGTGTGTGTGTGCTGTGCATGTGTCACACAGAGAAGCACGTGTGTGTCTCAGTGCACACAAATCTGATTATTTAATTACAGGATGTTTCCATGACAACATTTCCTCAGGAATAGGATATATATAAATCATGATTTTTACTCTCTGTATCATGGGTCTACCTCATATTATCAATGACACTCAGATTTACCTTCTTCATTATCATTATACCAGCCTACAGTGCTTTCTTTGGCATTAGTTCACATTGACTCACTAACAAGCCTACCTTACATCCATACATTTATTTTTGTGAATGGGAAAACTACTGTATGTTAGCATTACAGCCAGAAGCCTCACGCTAAATTCACTTTTTTGAACAGGATTTCAAGATAACGGGATAGTCTTGGGATAATAGCTTTTTAACTGTGCAATTTTATGACATGCAAATTTTGGAATACAACATCAGTACTGTAAATCAGAACTTCCCCAATGCCCCTTAACATCCTTAACATCCTTTATTTCTCATCTCCAAAATTTTACATCTACTGACTATGGGACTTGTATAATTGTGCATTTGTAAGACGTGCCAGTTTACATTCAACACCACTAGAATTCAGACTGTATAAACAGCCTTAATGGAATTTTGCATTACAGCAGTTATTGTTGATAAAAATGTCACTGAACTGGCTGGTTAAGATTAGTTGAATGAAATAAGTCTTTTAGTTCTGTAGTGTTTCCACTCAGAACATTACAGCCTTTATTTAGTCATTCAGAAAGTCTCATTGAGTATAAAATGTCTGAATGTGAGGTATTTTCTTAGTGACTGAGTCATTAAGTCAAAGAAATGTTTTCATTTGTACAAAATCATAAATTATTCACGGAATCAGCTGATGCTGATCAGCTGTTTAGACTTTCTCTCTGCAGGCTTTTTGCACCCTTTTGCAAATAGAAAGAACTGAATACTGCAAATACTGAATGCGACACAAGAAATGCCTGGTGGGCGTTGGGTGCATCATGGCCTTGGCCCTTCTCTTTCTGCTAGCTCCATTTCTTGTCACATTGGAGGAATTCAAATAACAGAGCAAGCCAAGCAGGTGGGGGGGGGGAGGAGCTAGAATGGCCGGGCTGCCAGCTGCATCTTGTTTCTCCGGAGCGAGGAAAGGCCAAAGTTGACTCATATAGAAGTTAGTTTCTTACCACTTTTTCCCTCTCAGTCTGTTTCCTTGTTTTTCTCTCTGTCTGCTCTTCTCTGTTTACATATTTCTCTTTCTGATTAACCATAAATTAGCAGGCAAACTTATAACTGAGAGCTCTGTCATAATGAATCTTTCTATAGAAACACAGACATTCCAGATATACTCAATTTGTCCCATAATCTCAGACAAATCTGAATGTACACCATAATATTTACTTTCACATGGCCTACACTGGCCTTATCTGGAATAGTTTCCAAAAAGTCAAACTCTGGTACAAGCACAATCCCAGAATAGTAAAAA
>NTHP01000637.1:205897-217979 GCA_003416845.1 Oplegnathus fasciatus
AAAAAAAAAAAAAAAAAGGTTTACATGTGGAAGAGGAGAGATGAATTTACTTTTTCTTTCAAGCTTCTAGCCGACGTTCATTTCAAAGTATCTCACAGAAAGAGCAACAGTGGGCTAAAATGAGATTCCACCCAAAGCCGATATGGTCTGATCAGACAGCGAAATTTTCAGGTCGCAGAGGTCACACCCACCAGCAGATGCTCTGGCTGCTGGTGGAACTGCCCACCTCCAGACATGAGCCATGATTGACAGCAAGCTGGTGGCTGAATGGTTACACATCACTTCCGGCGTTGGCATGTAAAACAGGATTTATGCCGTCTGGCTTTTCCAAGACTTCCAAATTCTAAAACCTCCATCAGGTACCGGCCATGTGTGTTATGTTCACTGACCAGTAGGTTTTTATTGCTAGTGTTGGAAGAAATGAGTATTTTAGGTACCTGCCAACATGATCAAAGTGTACGTCCATGATCTCTCAATTTATCGTTTGTCTGAAAGTCCAGTCCAACCAATAAGTATTCAGGAAAATAAGCAAAAATTCACATCTGAGAAATTGGAACCAATAAATATTTTATATTTTTGCCTTGAACCTGCAATAACTGATTATTTTGCCACTTGGGGCCAGCAGAAACAAGCTGTAAACAGAACACCTAATAAATTGTTCCAGTTATCGGCATCCAAGAGATCAGCATCAGATTTCTGTGCTGTCTCATTATCCTACCAATGTCTTTGTTTCATGAACAGAAGTTAATAAAATAATAATTAATGGCTTTAGACATGCCAGCTGTTGGACGTTAAGGGAAATATCCAAAGTCATTTGAAGGAAATCTTATGTTAATGTAGGATTAATTCTACACCACGGGCAATATCAAAGCAGTAAAAAAATAATATTATTTCAATGTTCCACACTTTGTAGCTGCTGACCTCTTACAGAGCCTTTCAAACTGCCCGTGATTGAGCTGAACAAAGCAAATCATCAAGGAAAAAGCTTGCTGTGTATGAATGTGTGCAGCTGGGCAAAGAATTGAACAGATACATGTATGTGCTCGACAATCCTCCGCTGCAACAATAAAGGTTTAATAAATCTTTAATCTTCTCGGCTTGAGAAATCTACTCTAACAATCCTCCGTGTGTGAAAAGCTCTTGGATCCTCTGTGTGTCGCATGTGGGAGATTGTGTGCGTGTGCGTGCATGTGTGTGTGCCTAGATATTACCCAGACTAATGACCGTAATTACACAGAGAACTCTGCAAAGCACCCACTGGTAGTGTGGGAGGTTAATGATGGAGTGTAAGAGCGTGAAAGACAGAAAGAAAGGAAGAGAAAGAGAAGGAGACAAAAAAAGTGAGAGGGGTGGAGAGGGAGAAAATAAAAGAGGAAGACAGGTTTACTGTAAGGCAGTGTTGGGAAAGTTACTTGAAAAATATGATGAATTAGATATCACTGATTGACAAAGTAATTGCATTTGCTTATTAATCAACAGCAAAAGTTATTTTTCAAATATTATTGGACCAGAAGGATCAAATTCTGATAATTTCAGGCTATTTGTAGTGCTCAGTAAAATGTATTCATCATATTATAGCTGGTCCTGGCACTGTTGGGTGCTTGCTCTAGGCCTACACCTGACAATCTTCTGTATTTAACACGTGCAGAGTTCCAGTTTGCCAGTTGATAACGTAAGCTAGCCAACTAAGAATACACAATATGTAAATTAGACCTGTTTGGAGTTACCAGGAGGCTATTTCTCCTCTTTTGGCGTGAGCTAGTCTCCTCCCCACACCTCCAGCCCGTGTGCTAAGCTAACATGTCCCAGGAGTAGTCTTGATATCAACCCCCGGTGAGTCAGCAAACAAGCCGAGCCCTTAAAGGGATTAGTAACTCTAATGCAATTACTACATTTCAAATTGTAATCCCTGCTGCGCAATAACTGCAAAGTGTTACCGAGAGGGGTAAGAGAGCAACATTGCTGATTTTAGCTGTACTGAAAGTAAAGTATATACTCTCACTACACACACACACACACACACACACACACACACAAACATTTTAAATGTTTTATTTGAATCCACCAATTACATTAGAATTGTAAACAGGGCTCAGCTGTTTACAGAGGTCTTCTATATTCTTGGACACCGAAGGGTAAAGAAAGCACCGCCTGCGCCACACAGCCAGGCTTCCTGTTACAGCTGAGATGGAACAAAATTTCACCAGCTGTTTAGCTCTTTTATTTATTTATTTATTTTTTGGGTAAGCCTGCCAATCGTAACCCACCAACAGTTTGCGAACGTGTCTACGGCTGCCAAATAGCAGTATCACTAATCTACATCCTAGCTCACTGATATTTGCAACCAGGGACTGATCAGTTTATCAGAAAAACCTTCACCCATGTGCAGGTTGAAAACACAGCCTATCTAAAAGGATAAAAGCTGCTCTTCAGCCTTCATGTACAGAAAAACGCCATCAGGAGAGTTGGAGATGTTACAGAACAGGTCATGAGAGACATTAAACCATCCTCGTATCACACGGGAATGTTTGTACATGATTGCATCTCTTGGTAACACCTCTCAGCAGCAGCAATTAACTCAACAATACGGTCATGTCATGCAGTATAGAGCCCTTTACAAGCCTCACAGACATTCACATGATGTGCAGCTGATTCTATGTGTTGATCAGAGTCAGATTACATGATGTGGGTGTACTCATAACCCAAAAAAACTAGACCTAACTCTAGTCTAACTGTGACCTTTGACCTACAACTAATTCATAGTTAATAGGGTTCAAATGAGGACCAACAAAAATGTCCTCACTTTGGAGCTTTTTCCTCATCTTACTTTCCTGGTGAGCCCATTCAGTCCTCATAAAGATAGAAGTCCTGAAGCACACACATTCACACACACACATACACACACACTCACAAACATCCAGAGGCGAGATGTCAACATGAGCACGTAAACTGATGCGGTGACTCCAATATCACGCACAATCAATGCCACACACGTGCGCGCACACACAGACCCACACACACACACACACACACACACACATGACCTCTGCCTCCCACACACTCACAGTGAGGGCCAAATCATATATCCACTTAACTCTCTGTGTCAAAGACTCACGCTTTCCAGTCCTCTTATGGCAAAGATTGCACCACAACTTGAGTGATGACCTGTAAGTTTCCTTCACAATAAGTGTGCGTAATTACTCACAAGCTGACGGCTCTTTAATCAGTTTCCACTGCACTGACTAACAGCTTCAGTGGTACTCACCAATAGATTTTTACTCTGTCTTCATTACTTTGCAGGGACAATCTAAGGTTCTGGCAACACAACGTCAGGCAGGATTAATGTAAAGTTAAAACAAGCAGACCAGAGAGGAGGAGGTTGTCAGATTGAATCCTCCACCTCGCTGTAGAGTTCTGGGTCTAGAACACTGACTCTTAACATGCAGCCTACGGTGTAGAAATACACACTTTTTCTCACATTTGAGGCTCACTTTGGAAAAATCGAACCTGTTTGTTGATTATATACTTTAGATTTATGAACCCATTTTTTGTCTGTTTGTTTTTTATTTGTTTGGAGGAGAATTTTTCTCATTACAGTAAAACTCAGTGTTTCCCACAGGTTGAGAATTTACTTGTGGTGCTGGGTGGCGTGGCGTGTGACGGCACATGGCATGTGACGGCACATGGCATGTAATGGCGTGGTGTGAGACGGGCATAATTATCACAAGTGCTTTCGATGCATATTATTATATTATTTCAAATTATACAGTTATGTTTATAATGATATATTGAGGGGGACAAGGAAGTGTCCGGAAGTGGGGTCCGGACCCCGCTACCCCCCATAATATCCACCCATAAGTCAGTCCAACTACCCTCCTAAGTTAAGATGTGTAATGTTAACACATTAAATACTTAATTAATAATGAAGGATTTAAAATTCACTCGTGCTGATTAAAGCCTCGACATACTTTCTGCGTCCGCGGACAGCTGTGGACTTGCAGACAGGCACACGGTTCCATTCATACTACAGTTAAGGGTCAAAAAACAACAGACTGTAGCTGTGGCCGGTAGCTACCTTGCTAAGTAGTGGCTAGCTTGTATTGATTGTGGCCACTTGTCTTGTATTCTTTCAAAGACAAATTATATAAACTAGTGCAGTGCCTGTTGAAAATGTGCCCGTTCGGAATGGGCCGATTGTTTGTCCTCCGGTATTGCTGCTTGCAGCTTTCTCGAGAAGAGCCTATGAATGGAAAACACTAAAGTTCATGTGAAATTCATTCTTTAACATGCGAAATGTCATTTGAACTGTCAGAAAACAACACATGCCCCTGTGTCAACTCATCATACTGCATGTGTAATGGTGTTTTACAAGAGTCTGACTTTTCAAGTAATTTTAGTTGCCTAACCTTAAAGGAATAATTTGACCTTTCGGGGAATATTCTGTTTTGCTTTTGTTTGCTTTGTTTGCACTCTCATGTCCGTGTGTTAAGTATGGAGCTAGGAGTCGATTTAGCTTAGCATGAAGACTGGAAACAGGGGAAACAGCTAGCCTGGCTCTGTCTGAAGTTAAAAAAAAAAGAGTTACCAGCAACTATTCCCCGACAAACAACAGATTATCTGTCCACCCATGCACCTCTGTGCAGTACTTCTGCTCTGTATACCTCTGCACTGGTTGACTGGCTGCTTCAGGCTGCTTCACCAAAGGAACAGTTACAGCACTTAACTCCCACAAAAACAGTTTGTCATTTTATTCTCTTTGTGTGTGGATTAAACAAACAAGATATGTGGCTACTGGGCTTTGAAGGTGCAGGTAGGAATATTTTTGTAACTTTGGACAGAGCCAGGCTAGCTCTTTCCCCATGCTTCCAGTAGGCTATTTATGCAAAGCCAGGGGCGTAACACAAAATCCTGGACCCTGTGCATAGGCGTTCTCTATGGGCCCCTTCCCTCATCCACGGCTATTCATTCGAGTATCTTTGTGGGCCCTCCTCAGATGGGGGCCTTCAGTACCCTTTCCCCCCCAGTCCTACACCACTGTGTGAAGCTAGCATAATTACCTCCTGGCTCTAGCTCTACAGTTGTCGCACTAACATGCGAGTCGTATCGATCTTCTAATCTAACTCTCAGGAAGAAAGTAAATGAGCGGACTTCCCAAAATGTTAAACTATTCCTTTAACCCAGTATTAACCACCGAGGTGGCAGATCAGAAAATGCTCTTTATGTAACAGTCATCACTTTGACACCAGAGACCAGAATTCACATCCTGTCTCCTGCTAACAGTCAACCTTAATTTTCTTTTAAAGGAGTAGTTTGACATTTTAAAAACCTTCTTCACTTTTTTGCCAAGAGTTAGAAGATTGATACCACTCTCATGTCTGTACTGTAAAAATGAAGCTACAGCCAGAAGCCCAGCTCAGCGTGAAGACTGAAGAAAGAGGGCACTAGCTAGCCCTAAAACCACAGCGTCTTGTTTTTACACTTAATAAAACTAAAAAACGAGAAACAACATATTGATTAGTGAACTTTAGACGTGCTATTAGGCGGATTTTGTCACCATTGAAAAGAGTTGCTAGCTGTTTCACTCTGTTCCTTTAACCATGACCACAAGGTTCCCTAACCTTACAGATCAGAATCAGTTTTAATTTTGAAACGGCGCAGTCGTCCTGACGATATAGTGGAGTCAGATCAGAAAGCGCCAATAGTATGTGTCGTTCTATGATAGTGGACAAATGTTGAGCCGTCTGAAACATGAATGAGTTTCAGTTATCCAGTAAATGTTTCTTAGCAAACAGGTTCTTTTTCACTGCAATGTTACAATGGCAGACATAAAACAATACCAAGGAGCCAGGTGCTGTTGTACAAAATGCCCTGAGTTGACTTGTGTGTGTACTCTTCTGTATATGTGCATGTCTGCGTGTGTGTTTATTCATGCACCTGTGTGTGTTTGTCTGCAGGAGACTGTGTTCTGCTCTGAGTCTTGTCCAAATTCAATTACACATTTCTAAATTTTATTTTGGCTGGAGGATGAATAGAACGAGCTGCTGCTTTCAGTCCCAGTCAATTAGACCCAAACGGCATTGACACACACACACACTCTCGCACACGCACACAAGCATTGTGTTCATTTCAGTCGGTGTTGTCATGGCAACTAGCCGCAGCTATTCAATGAAATGTCAAGGCGTTCAGGCCAGCCTACATACACTCACACTGTACGCACACACACACCTAGATGAGGTGTTGCCTTGATGCTTTTGTTGGGGACAGTTTTCAAGGCAACATGTCGGGGCAACATTCCTGCCAAAAGGGGGGGAAAACAAATTATTTGGGTCGTGGTGTTTGCTGACCTTGTTTTCTTACATGGCCGCATGTGACATTTTCAAACAGTAAATGATTTGACATTTACTGTAGGAAAGGCTGCAACAAATAGACTGTTGAATGTGTGTAAAAGTGAGAGAAAAAGGATGAATGGAAAAGGCAGAAGATTTAGAGTTTGGTATCTAAAGCCTTCTTCAGCGAGGAAAGATGAAAGAGAAAACGCAGACAGAAAGAAAAGAAGAGGTGAAGAGGAGAGGACAAACACACATAATAAATCTCCAGAGAGTTGTGACCAATAGATCAGAGAGGACTCAAAATAGATTATTTGGTCTGAGTTTGCGTATCTCTCTCTGTTGAGTTTAGTTCTTTGTATGTGTTTCTTCTTTTTCTCTCTTCTATATGCTACTCCTGAAATAAATTCCTCTTTACTATCAGAGTAGACATTGCTGCTGCTTTTGATGATCTTGATGTGTCACTTACGTATGAGTTCTAACTGTAAGAGATTTTATATACCAACGTGTGTGTTATTTAGTGACAGTGGATGATATGGTACGGTATACAGTGTGTGTGTGTGTGAGGCTCAACGTATTGATGAGGCTGTTGCTCTATGCTGTGTGTGTGTTTGTGTGTGTCTTCGCCTACCAGATGCTGTTACGTAATCTTACTATACACAGACATGCATGCAGAGACATCCAACCAAGTGGAGGATTAAGCATTGGAAATTAGGGGACAGAAGGCAGAGGCATCCTAACAATAGAAAATCATCTGGATGTGCATCAAAATACACACAGTGAAACAATGACACAGATTAATTCATTTGAAGTCATCATGTTGCTGTAACACCACTATAGGTAAAATTGCATCAAATTATGTAGGATTGTTTAGAGTTGTGCAAGCGTTATCTGAATTTGGTTGTAATTGCACACTGTGTCCGAGAGTTATGGCAATTTATTTCAAATTGGCAACAAAATGAATAAATTATTAATAAGCTTCTCCCATTGTATTTGTAAATGGGGTTGGCAAAACATTAGAAACACTTCTCAGTATAATGCAGTCCAGTTGAACACCACTGCAAACTACAACCTCAGTAATAAACAACCATTATTATCTTTGTAAAGGTAGAATTTATGGCTGAGGTTTTATATTGGCTTGCCTTAGATTTCACAGGTGTACCTAATGAAGTGGCCACTGAGTGTATGTTATGGATCAAATACTTTATGTATGAAAAACCAAAGAGAAAAAGTGTTTTATAATTGGTCACATGGTGGTATGGTGATCCAACCAACAACTAATCACTTTGTCCTCTCTACTACTTTCCACTAGATATCTTTGAAATCTGTAGCTTTTGAGATGTTCTGGATGCCTGCATTTACATGTACAGTATACACTGTGTATCTAGTGTATTGTGTATGTTGTGGGCGTTCCTTCCATGTTGTGATCTTGAGCGCAAAAACTACAACAAATGTGGTAATTCGTTGGAATGAACCTGAGTCTTTGCTACAGAGTGGATTATCTTCTATGATCCTCAAGAAGGCGACACAGAGGACATCAATTTATCACGGCAGGTTAATAAAAAGTTAATTTTGCCTTCTTTGAAATTGTGGCCTTGCTGCCAGAAAAGATTCAGTGGAATGGCTCAGCTCACCTTGGAGTTACAAGCAGAATCTCGGGTATAATTTCGCAGCAATGACATCGTTTATTGACAAAATCATGAATGAATGGATAATATACATAATGAAATGTATACTTTTCCTGATACTGTTTAAATGCCTTCTAAAATGAGCTACAAGCTGCCAAGTTCACATCTTAACACTACAGTGTGAAGGTTTCTAGCCATGATAATGATGCAAATGTCGGGTTTACCCACAGTGATGATGTCTCCACCTGTTGTGATGATGTATCCACCCACAGTGATGATGTTGCTGCTCATAATGATGACACCTGTGATGGATTTTTATACCCCAGGTGATGATATTTGTACCTGCGGTGATGACATCTGGACACCACATGCACTGAGTGTATTTGCACTTTGACACTCTTATTTTAACACGAGGAGTGAAGGGCTTTCTTACCCTTTTTCTCACATATTTATGCATGCACACAGGAAAATACAGACACACAGGCAGATTGAGAGGTGAAAAAATGTGTCTTGTACATTTAATGTAAGTAGAACTGTTTTTCCCAAAGATGAGTAAAATAAGTCCCTCCAACAGTTTGATTATCACTTACAGTAAAACCTGGTGCCTTGAAATTAGAAGTAGATTAGAAGAATAGAAGTTTGTTTCTTGTGTGTTGAGTTTTGTGTGGAAATGGAGTTTATTTTCCCAACTAATTTTGTCTGGTCAGTGTCTGCAAACTTCCCATGCAACTTTTCACTCTACATTCCCCTCTGCTATTTATTTGCTTTTTTTGCCTTCATGTTTGTTTATCTTGTTATTTGCTGGCATGCCTGCTCACATCACGGCTATAAACTCTCCATGTCTTTGCGGGTCCTCCAGTTTCACCACTGCTCTGTCTCTTGTTTAGCTATTTTAAACCTTGTGTGTGTTTCACGTTCGCTCTCTTCAGTTCTTAACTTTGTTTACTTGGGTTTCTGTTTCAGTTCCTCTGACTTTTACGCAGAGAAACGCAGAAATGACGAAATCAGAATGAATTAAAGACGGAGAGAAAAGGAAAGGGTGATTCCCGACTTACCGAGTCCGGGTATGAAGGTGTTCAGAAACAGACAGATGACTGCCAGAGGGAAAGGCATTGTGGGTATCGCAGCCCGCAGAGGTCCCTTCTTCTCCCTGACCTCCACCACCACTCCTCCACCTGCTGTAGGGGCCCCGGCCATGGCTTTGGCCCCAAGATTGTCCCCGGTCTTAACACGCACCTGCTCTGTTCCTCCTTCTTTCTGTGCCATCTCTCTTTCTTTCTTTTCCTCTTTCTGGTTTATGTCTTAAGACTAAAACTAGTTGCTGATAAGCAGGTAGAAGAATCAATGTTGATTGTATCCTTTGAGAATTAGATCACAAGTCACTACCTATGTCACATTCACTATCAAATAAATAACAACATGAACAAGTTGTCTACAAGTAGTGTAAATCTATGGTAAATTGGTTAAGAAAATGAATATATGTTCATAGAATAACCATAAATATTTGATTCTATTCCAGAGGAAGATGATAAAATATCCTGTAATATTTTCTCAAAGTCACTCTAAAAACCTTTTCAGGCTGATCCGAGGAATATCTTGCTACCTAAAAGCTTTTCAGCAATATTCAAGTAAATTCCCTGGAGAGCAGTTATCTCCATGAATAATCTGACAGATTCTGAAATTGCTTTCAAAGTCACCTCACAGCTGTTTAAGTCCCACCAAGAAACAAGTCTGAAGTAAAGCAAGAATTGTTCTTGGAGAAATCTCTTCAAGACTGCTGACTTATCCTCATTTAAATCCCTTTAAGTCCTTAAAAGTGACCACACTGTCTCATCAGAGGTCAGTGATATCTGCCATTTATTCCCATGTCCAACATGTCCATAAGGAATGCTGAATCAGTGACAGTTCCTCCTTAAAAATGTTTGAATATCTTCAGAAAAAAAAAATCCTTGAAAGATGTGCAGCTCTTTTCAGTAATTTCCTCTGAAGTCACTTTCTCTTCTTTCTTTTCTTTTCTTTCTTTCAGTCAAATCACGCTCAACCCACACACCTCTCCAAGACAAAGTGCACACAACAACCCCCCTTTTTCTACTATGACTCCCTCTCTCTCCCTCTCTCTATCTCCCTCTCTCTCTCCCTGTCTCTCCCACCCTCCGCTCCCCATCCTCTCCCTCCATTTAAAGGAACAGTGCACCAATCTAATGCTACCGTTTAATGAGATCACATTCAACAAGCCATTATTCAGTGCATCTCAATCCAATAAGTGATTAATGCACTGAATGGCTAAATACATTCAACTCTCATTCAAAGTATTCATACATAGGATGAACAGAAACCCTTGAAAATGTTTGCTATAGCTTAATGCTAATAGGTTTTTAGTTCTGTTTGTTTACATTTATTTTATTTTAGATTTAAGTGAGCAGAAAGACATGGTGGCCTAGAGACAGAAAGAAACATTTGCAAATGTCCCCAGTCTGTAATAATAGTTAATTACAGCTGATGCTAATGATAATGTCATATTGTAATGCGTGTTTTCAAACCTAATTGTTGCTCATCCTTGTGAATATATAACCAGATTTATAGCTATGACCACAGATATGGATGGACAAAGAAAGAAATGTGAAAGCAAGGACGACAGAGAAAGTACAAAAGAAAGAAAGAAAAAGAAAAAATGGGATGGAAAGAAGGAAGAAAAGATGGAAAAAACAATACAGAGACATCAATCAAGACGGGGAGGAGAGAGAAGTAAAAGGAAGCCAGGACAAAGTGGACGTGGGATTAGAAAAGATAAAACAAGTGGAGGGCGGTCAGGGCGATGGGCGATGAAGAGACAGACAGTGTCAATATCTCAGTAATTATTCATGCAGCCCAATCCCCTAAAGATCAGACATATCTTTCTGAGTCCTCATCCCCCCCCCCTCCCGCCTCTCAAACTCTATCTCTGACTTTCATTTAATTCCCTCTATCTCACTTTTCGCCTCCTCTTCCTCCTCTTCTCCACTCTGTCGGCATGAGCTCTATTTAAACAACTGGCAAAAAAACAATGAAAATCAGTGCAACCTTGAAATTATTCTCAGTGTTTCTCTCTCTCTCTCTCTCTGTCTGTCTCATCCTCTTCTTCTCTTTCCCTCTATCTCATCTCTATTCGGTCTCCTAGCAACCCAGGAAGCTGTAGGTAATTATACTGATGATATTGATCTCTAGGTTTTTGGTCCCTTCTCTATCCCCCCCCCCCCTCCCTTTCTCATCTCCCTCTCTCTCTCTCTCTCTCTCGCTCTCTCTGTCTTAATTTCTGTTCAATTCCCACTTTTAATTTCCTTCCCATCTTCTTTGAAACACACAAGATAGCTGCTATAGAAGGTGGTTTTACTTTTTTTTTTTGTCATGCAGAGCAGCATTATCATGAGTCTCACAGCGCAGGACTCGCACAAATCTGGACCGCTGAACTCAATCATCATTGGATTGTTCAGCCAAAGGCATGCAGTGTAATGTGCTGATGCTTATTACCATGACAACGTGACAGGAAAAGTTATATGGCAGCCGTCTTAAAGTGACATTTTGGTTTTGAGAGTTGCACCAGTGACTCAGAAATCTACCTCTATTAGGTTAGTGATACATGACCAGCATTAGACAGGTGATTTACAGTCTAATTTCCCCTTCTAATTGTCTTAATTGTCTGTCTGTGTGTGTGTGTGTGTGTGTGTGTGTGTGTGTGTGTGTCAAGAAGCAATATTCAACAGGATGTGATGTGAAATGTAACTGTTGCTCTGGTGTCTGTCAATTGTTTGTTTTTGCTTGTTGACTGTCGACTATCATTGCCTGTCTTTTGTTTTGTGTACCTGCAGCAGAGCCTGAAGTGTGTGTGTGTGTGTGTGTGTGTGTGTGTGCGTGTGTGTGAGTGACAGGCGTTGGTCTTGACACATGCTGTCACACTTTTCTTGCTAAAAATGTTCTTGCACATTCGACTGTGTGAACCTCTTTTACTCTTTCTCCATCCTGCCTGCCTTATTGCTTCTGCACCTGCACACACACACACACACACCCTCTCTCTTGTTCTGTCAGGGTTTAATTTATGTTGATCCCATCTGTCAGGAAAAGCTGACATCACACACTGGTTATTTATATACA
>NTHP01000637.1:219235-239564 GCA_003416845.1 Oplegnathus fasciatus
TATTTTCATGAAACCAACAGCAAATCCAAAGCATTGAAGTGAGATGATAGTGAGATATGGTGGCGTTTAATCATCGTTATTTAGTAACATGATTGTTGATGATCATCACAATTGCAAACAAGAAGCACTCGAAGTTCCCCATCTCCCGTCTGATTTTTTTCCTCATTAGCATGCAAATCTATGCAGCAGGGTCCTCCAAAATCTAATCAGACCATCTTCTCTACTGGGTCACCTGTGGTGAGAGTATAAAGCCTTTGTTGTGAGCTTTCATTGAGTAATTGTGCTCATAAGATTGTGGATGTACACACATATGAAGTTGCATGGAGGGTAGCAGGGCATAAAAACAAAAATCTGGGTCTGAAACTATTTCAAGAAAAGCTGGGTGATGATGTCACCGCATTGACGTCATTTGAGGCGTCGTTCTGGGGCAGGAGGAGATTTTTAGGTCAGTTTGACTAGAAATGTCGAGGAAATCTGACAAAGTGAGAGCACTGGGAGTGAAACTTGCCGCCTACATTCTGGTCTAAGTTCGTCATATATTTACCCTCAAGTGTTTATTCTAGCATTGAGCCCAGACAGTAGTAATACAGTTTTAGTTGTCAGATTTGACTTTGGTACATAACTCCATAACTGACGACACTGTGGTATAGCTGATGAAAAAAACAGAGTTGAGATACTTCAAACACCATCTCACTGAGATACTGTTCTCAAGAGTGCAATTACAAATGAGATTAAACAATTCCTCATTTTGCTGCAGTCGACCTNTATTATGGCCAAACAAACAAAGAAAAGGTTGATGACTACAGATGATGAAACTTGAAACTGAAACTGAAGTGAGGTCCAAAAACACACCTGCAATTACACATTATGCCGTAGGTGCCGTGAAAGACAACGAAATGAAAATCTTCGAGATTACAACTTTAAATTAAATTCTGAGGTTCTTGTTCTTTACATGAGTTTTTCTATTTTATGCTACTTTGAATTTGAACTCCGCTACATTTCAGTTAGAAATATTCTACTACATTTATCTGACAGCTATACTGTATTTACTGCTTATTGCAGATTAAGATGTTACATTAAAAAACACATGATGAGTTTATAGAATGTAAAGGAAGTGTTTTAGATTAACCTAGATTGACCCCTTATAAAATGCAGTGTCTGGTTGGGGCCCTTTGTCACATTTCAGGTGTCTATAAGTTGTCGGCAGAAACCTCTCAGATGGTGTCATTTAGATAACTGTTGGAGGCCCAACAGGTCAAATTATCCATTATTTCACATAAAAGTAAATATTAGAGAAAAGTCCAGAAAATGAGAACAAAATCAGAACTTGTTTTGTCTTCTTTCATTAATCATCTCATCTATCTTGTGACCCCTTTGGATGGGACTCGATCCCTATGTTGGGAACCACTGTGGCTGTAAAACCTCGAGCGACTTGCTTGTGTCCTCATTTCTTTCTGCAACAGGTAGTCACGCTGACAGACGTGCTTATATGCAAATTTAACAGGACATCTCCAAGACTCCCTTCGTTGTGTCATGAATGAGTATTTTCATAAAACCAGCAGCAAATCCAAAGTGTTGAAGTGAGATGATAGTGAGATATGGTGGCATTTAATCCTCGTTATTAGTAACATGATTGTTGATGATCATCACAATTGCAAACAAGAAGCACTGGAGCTGCCCCATCTGAGAGGGTTTTAGTTGTCAGATTTGACTTTGGCACATAACTCCATGACTGACTACACTGCGGTTTAGCTGATGAAAAAAACAGAGTTGAAATACTTCAAACACCATCTCACTGAGATACTGTTCTCAAGAGTGCAATTACAAATGAGATTAAACAATTCCTCATTTTGCTGCAGTCGACCTAGAGCAATAAAAGTCTGGCTTTGGAAACCACTGTGAAACATTTTTGGACCTTTTTGGAGAATGTGAAAAAGAGAGAAGATCGACCTCTGCTGGCCACAGAGGTACATCAGACATTAAACTGTAAATATAAGGCAGCTGAAGTAGAGATCATCGCTACTTTACACTGAAATAAAAGAAAGTGATGTTATTTTGTAACTAATTCCCAAAAGCCTGATTTACTCACGCTTGTCTAAAGAGTGAAATCTGATTATTGATCTGACCTGATCTGACTATTAAACCTTTGTGGTGCAGATCTGAATTTCCTGTGGCTTTCTCTGCCAGAAACACATCAACTCTGATGTTCTGGTGTTTTGTCAGAAATATGATGTGCATGAATTGAATGAGGACAACAATGTGAAATTTAATTCTTTCAGATCAAAGGCTCACATGGTAAATCAAAACAAAAAGGAAATAAATGTTACCATATATTACTTTTTAAAAAAAATAATATTATATCAGAAAACAATTTTAGCGCATGATTTACTGTAAAATAGCTAATATCTAATCTTTTAATACATTTGAAACCACATTAAAACATACAAAAGAACAGATAAGCTGCTGAGGAGTTATTTTGCATTTATTTTTACACTTAGAAGAAAACAGAAATATTCTGTATCAAAATAGAGAAAGCTATGAAGATAAATTGCAGGTTACCACTATACCACCACCTCTGCTTGGCTCACTGCGCTTTCAAGTGTGGTGTTAAAGCATACATTGGGTCAGTCAGATTGTTTGGATCCAGAGCTGTTCACTTTTTAAGCCAGGGCCTTTTGTTTCGCCTTGATGATTTTCTGGACCCACGACTCAGTTGGGTCGACACAGAATTTAGCACCTTTCCTCATCGTAAAACTAAAAAAGAGACAAAGAGTGTTGATGCTGTTTTCAGTGTCAGATTTTTGTGACAGATAGTTTGTCTTTTTCATTAAAAAATGAACATTAAGAGAACATCCAATAAATGTATATCAACATTTGAACTTATGTAGATACTGTACATTTGTTACCATTTGTTGTTTATATGTAAATCTATATTCATACTTACATGTTTGTACATAATAACTATACAGTGAGATTATGTTTACTTATCTTTGTGTAGCTTTGTTGTCTTTGTTTAGCAGTCTGTCTGTAAGTGAATCTTCCTGTTTGTTTGTTCTCGGCACTGTATTATCATTTTCAAACCTGAGTCTTTTTTTGTATATTTAAACACACAAGGTCAATAAAGTTGATTCTGTTTTTGATTCTGAACGCGTAAGGTTGAAGTTTAATAACAGGAGATGAGACACTCACACCACAGCTTCCTTTGCACACCGGCCATCTGTGTATCTGTAGCTCACCACCCAGTTCGTCAGGAACCTTCTGCGGTAAAAGTTAAAACAGCAATCTGGACCAAAGGTGTCTGGGAAACCTAGAAAGAAACAGAAATGTTATGGACATAAAGAGACTAAGTGTTACTCAACACAAAGCCAACTTAAAATTGTGTTTTTTGTGCATTTTCTCATTTCACTTTGTACCCTTTAGAGAACGCGCAAATACATTGTGAGACCTCTAATGCAGCTGTAACCTGCTGAAGAAGGCTGTGGTTTGGTTTGATTCTGATGTGATTCAACATTTTGCTAAGTAAGAAGTACAATTACAGTTCAGTGTGTGTGTTATTGATTTAATTTCCACTGTTCGGGGCCAATAAACTGATGACGGTGACAGCGGCGCGTTTGGTAGGGCTCGGAAAACACTTGCATGCTATGGATTCACAGAAAATAACATTTATAACAGGCATACTACTTAAGCGACAGTCTTCTTGTACTTATTTGCTAACTACTGAGCTATTTGGCACTCAATTAGTGTGATGAACATCATTTTGTCAGTACTTATCATCACGCATTAGTAAACAACCAGTTCCGACCCGGCATTCTAACGGAATGACTGGTAGATGATTCGCTGTCATCGGCTATATTATGTACTGCTTTTTACTTGTAGGGCTAGTATACTTTCTAGTGAACTAATTTATTTCCCATTCTGTGAGATTTACACCGTTTTACCAGTGCACAGTGATCGGTTCATACGGCTTAGGCGTGGTGCAAAAACGCTCATGCACTGTACCTAAGCCGTATAATGGCAGGGAAAACAGTGATATAGTTTGGAGAATATTATAGATCCAAGACGAAACTAACAGAAGGGCGGCACTGAGAGAAAAAGAGAGGGGAGGATGGCAGGTTAACAAGGTGGACACTTTTTGGTCATTTCATTTTTTTTAACAAAGGGGGTGGCATCCCCTCTCATATCACCTACTGGGTGGAGTTGTTGGCAGGCCAGCACAGGTGACACTGAGGTCACTGTCAGTCCCAGTGGACGTGAAGTTGACGAAGCCTGGCTGGTTGCTGGTGATCTGGTTGTTGATCCAGGACTGATACCGGGACACTCTGGTGTTGACTCCTGGGGAATTGGGCAGAGCACACCCTTCTCCAAAACTCACGACTCCCCCCTGGATCCAGCGACCGGCCTGCTTGCTCATCAGCGGCCCGCCTGAGTCCCCCTTTAAGGAGAGAAACATTTAGGAGAGAGAGTATTTGCAGGAGGTAAAATCTGACACAAACACTGGTGTAAAAATGATTACCTGACAGGAGTCCCTCCCTCCAGCACGTAACCCGGCGCAGATCATGTTGTCTGTGATTTTGTTCACTCCATAGTCACAGTTACACTGTCTGTTCCCAACAATCGGCACCTTCACCTCCATTAGGTTTTGTGGGGAAGGAAGGGGAGCTAAAGAGACACATATTCAGTTTAAAAAACAACACAAGAGGTGAAATATGCTTCAAAATGGTTTCACACAAACTGTTTCATTACTACATCAGTAGGTCTGTGGCACACCTCAAGTATTGCCAGGTGTTTCTGTATGAATCAAACAAATATTGTCACTACTTGAATTAAAGGACCATGCCAGCACTTTCGCAATGTCTTAGCCCATTAATGGTACATTCAGTAATTCCAGTGTTAAACCAAAGGAGACAAGACAAGACAAGTCAAGACAAAATGTCAAAATTAATTTCAAAAATCTATTCAGCAGTTTTCCATGAGCACATTCATGCTCCTCACTTAAATGAACCCTTTTGATTTCAAAGGTTCCCTGTGGAGTTTTTGACCACTGGTAGCGCTATGGAGCAATGTTTTTACAAGTGAGTCATCGCTTTGTTTGTATCGTGCACAGGACAAAGACGTGGGTGACATAATACACATTTCTGCTGCAAGTGTCGCTCTATTCTACTGACAGACAGTTGGTGGCGGTAACGCACAAATAAGTGTTGAAATGCGGCAATAAAGGCAATGAAGAAGAAGACTGCTAGCAACCAAACCAAACACAGACGTAAACAATGCTAAAATATTTTTAAAAATTGGCTTTGCAAATGTTTTATGTTGAAGACAACACATTCAACACATTAGTTAGACCTAAAGGATACACACAATCTAACGTAGAAACCAGCGCATATCCGAGTGCAGAAATCATCTTACAACAGGGTTCACGTGTGATTCATGAAATCTTGCCAGTCCCAGCGTAAGAATCATCTGGTGTTGATAAATGTGGTGGCTGAAAACAATCGTTATTTAAATATCACGCCCCTATATTGTCAGTTTAGAGGCCTCACCCCTAGAGTTTACGACATAGAGAAATGTAATCCAGCCAGGAAGAGGAACTTCTCCAACCTGGAGATAGAAACGCTAACGTCACAAGTTCAATTAAATCAGCTAGTTTTATTTGGCAGCCAGAAAAGTGGCATGCATCAAAGGAAGTCGGAAGAATGCTGTATAGAATTAAATCACTGCTGCGGTCAACAGCGTTGCCGCGGTCAATTGAACTCCAGCTGAGGTTTGAATATTTAATTTATACATCCGTGATATGTATAGTGTATAAATTAATCTTACATCAAAATCTGTTAACCCTGTAAATTGCAAACAATTTGAAAATACCTATTTATGTTAGGGATATATGACACATAGTCGATGTAGGCCTTTAAAAGTAGATATTTTGCCATAGGATACATATTTTAAATGATGAATACGTGTGTGCATATGCTTAGATGACAGTCAGAATGGTCTTAACTATAGTCCGACTCAGCCAGATTTACTATGCTGCACCGCAAGTCCACATTGACTCGAAAACTTGTGTACACGAGTTGAGACTTGACGTGAGATTTGATCATATCCTCCGCTCACATCCATATTGATAAATGCCGAGCTTTCCCAGTTTTCTGTTGTACGTTTGTTTTGTAAATGAGGGCCACTGTACCTGCAGTACGCGGTTTACGTTTGGCAGTTGAGAGATATTGACTGTCAACACAAGAGTCGCACGTTTGACCTAAAGATTGTCTATCTGAGATGAGAATTTATTTTAAATTTATTCATTTATTTCCCAGGTGATATTTGGACTTGCTTTGCTCAACTCCAGCAACGCAGACCTTCGTGGTTTTGGTAAGTAATTCTAGTAGAGTCTCGCATATTTACACCTGTAGCAAACAGGATGTGAAAGCCTGTTTTTAAGTAGCAGTACACATGCTACTGTGAAAAGTATTAAAAGTTATCAAAACACCTCTGAATAATTGCCATATTGCCTCTAATTCGGACTTTTTTTTAAAGTTAAAACAATAGGGTGGCACAAATTGCCGAACCCTTTTAGTGGTGTGGTGTTGCATTAAACCTTGGCTGAAATGTGCATGACATATAAACATCCTTTTTTTTCCCCCGAAACAAAAATGTTTGGATACTTTCCACATGCTTGTTGTCTGGCATTCAAATGAATTAATATTCCTTTCCTTGCGCTATGGGGGAGTTGGTATCCTTTTTTTGTCTAACCATAAAATAAACATGTCGATCACAAATACATGGCATCACCCATGGAATAGTGGTGAATTATATGGTAAATCCATGTGGGATGTTGCATTCTCATGTCACTGACTATGTTTTTATCTTTTCAAATAGTCACCATCACCGTGGTGACTATTTGCAAATAGTCACCATCACCGTGGCACCAGGAACAAAAGATAAAAACATAGTCAACTAGTCAGAAGTAGTTAATGTCAAGTGCCACAGTCTGCACTTGATCACAATGGAAACTTTCATTCATGTAATTGGTAAGTATTATTAAATGAATGCTGCTTTTCACCAAGTTGTGAGTGCAGATTGGCACATGGGCATACAGGAAAGAAGTTGCTGATGATGATCATATTACTTTACACACATGAAATGTTGTTTTTAATGTTGGCTCATCAATACAGAGGAAATTGTAGGAAAGCAAGTCTATGTTCCCTTAGTTGTTTTTCACTGTTTCTCAGCTGCGCAGTTCATCAAGCAGAAACTCCCAGACCTCCTACGGTCATACGTTGACGCGGATCTCGGAGGAAACCAGGAAGGTGGCTTCCAAGACATTGCCATAGAGGTCTTGCACCTACTGCTCTCCCATCTACTGTTTGGCCAGAAGGGAGCCAGTGGGGTAGGGCAAGAGCAGATTGACGCCTTCCTCAAGACACTTTGCCGAGGTATGGGGGATCAACACAACTCACATCCTGAAGCATGTGAAGAGCTACAGTTGAACATACATGGCTTTGTCAGACTGAAAAGAAATGCTATAAACCCTGTCCTTTAATTGTTTTTCAGTGTTACTGTGCCAAATTTGTGTATTTAATTGTGTGTTGTGTTTCAGATTTCCCCCAGGAGCGCTGCCCTGTGGTGCTCGCACCACTGCTGTACCCTGAAAAACGGGACATTCTCATGGACAGGATCCTGCCAGACTCGGGGGAGTTAGCTAAGACCATGATGGAGAGTTCTCTTGCAGAATTCATGCAAGAAGTTGGCTATGGCTTCTGTGCTAGGTGAATTTATATTTACATTCTTTTAATCTACATTTACAACACATTCACATTACATATTCTAAATGCCCTTTGTTGTGTACAAATACCTTTTTTTTTTAAAATGCAATTCCAGTGAATACAGTGTAATCATGTGAAAGACCACAATAGGTGCATTCAGAGTTTGTAAAATTGGATACCAAGGTGCTAATACCTGCTGACTGAGAGATGACTCAGACACTCAATACAGATCTCACAAACATCTTCAGTTCACACCACAATATTTTGCAGTTTGACAAATCTGGACATGTAGTAAGAACATGTTTTACAACAATAGAGGGTGTTAAAAATGGCCTAAATTTTAGAGCTAAAAACAAGGTATATGCCCATTCTTTTTTTGACTTTCCTATTCCAAATACAATTTCAGTGTGAGTTGATATCAGCGTTGGAAATTAGCACCAGCCAAATGCTGGTAAAATATGCAAGTGGCTGGTAGATTTCAGACACAAAATAACGATTTACTATTGAGTGGCTGGTGAATTTGAACATTTATCTGTCAGTGACTGGTAGATGTTCACATTTTAAAAAGTTAAATTCCAACCCTGGTTGATATATAAATGTTCAAGATGATGGGTCATAGTCAGCACTGACCTGTTGGTCCTATGTGTCTCTCCAGTCTGGATGAGTGCAGAAACATAATCCTCCAGTATGGGGTGAGAGAGGTGACGGCCAGCCAGGTAGCCAGGGTCCTGGGCATGATGGCTCGCACCCACTCAGGCCTAACTGATGGCATTCCACTACAGGTGAGTGGCTTATTTGATGCAAGTGCCATTGACTGCCAGAAGTCTAAGGTCACTTTGACTCCTTTAGTTTGTTTTTTTTCTTTGGTCCATGTCAAATAAACCATACTATTTGATTTTAGTTGTAATCCAGTTGTTCACACACACTAACTACAAACCACAGTTTATTGTCACAGTTGAAATGTGTTACTCCTTTTTATAATATCTGGATATTTTTCTGACTTCGTTGATTTTATGTTACCTGGATCTGCTGGATTATCTTTTTCTTTCTGCCACATGGTGCTGGGCAGGCAGGGTACAGTGGGTTAATCAGAGCTTTTTGCTGGGAATGTCTTCATATAAAAAGATTGACAAGAACAGCTCAGACTTAAACATACAGTTACATTGACCTAAATTAGGCTAAGCTCTCTAGAGCTGGAGAATTGGTTAATTAATGCCTGTGTGTGTAAAGTGAAAGGAGTCATTTGGAGTGTCATTATTCATTGTTCAGTTATTTGATTCAATAATTTTAATATTTAAAATATTGGTTAATGCTGGTTTGAATGTACTAGCTTCTGGGTTCTTAACACTTCAGTACATCAGGGCTTAAATTTTCTATTCTTTTGTTTTTTTCTCTTACAGTCCATCTCTGCTCCAGGAAGTGGTATCTGGAGCGATGGCAAGGATAAGAATGATGGCTCACAGGCACACACGTGGAATGTTGAGGTTCTCATCGACGTCGTGAAAGAAGTGGTAAGTGATCCATCGGTTTATCTCCAATAGTTGGCTATGACTTTTACTGAACAATATTTTTATTATTTTCCACACACTGCCACCTACACCAATTTTTTTTTTTTCACAAAGCCTTTATACTGCTTAATACTTACTACTACTACTATGTTAAACAACTACTGCATCAGTACACAAGTTACCAATACATACACTAGCCTGTCATAAACCTGACACTGAAGGTTGCAGAAATCTGTTTGTTCTGATTATTTTCAAAAGCTACTGAGGTTTCACTTGTGTATTTTTGTCTGTACCTTAGAATCCCAACCTGAACTTCAAAGAGGTGACATACGAACTGGACCACCCAGGCTTTATAATCCGGGACAGTAAAGGCCTGCATATAGTGGTGTATGGCATTCAGAGGGGGTTGGGCATGGAGGTCTTCCCTGTCGATCTCATCTACCGGCCATGGAAACACGCTGAGGGACAGGTAACTGACCAATATCTGCTCCATCAGGTTGATGCGATTTCAAGTGTTTGACATTGTAGTGGCAAACTTGATTGAAGGAAATTCTAGCTATGTAAAATTAAAAGATTTATAAAGAAGAATCAAAATGCCAAGTAGGAATATGATTTCTGTCTAGACACAGTGCAGTTTGAGTTGTTAAGGTTGAGCTTTATATATTTCCTCTTTAAATGTGTATTTGCTTTGTTTCTGTTTTCAGTTGTCATTCATTCAGCACTCCCTGATGAGCCCAGAAGTGTTTTGCTTTGCTGACTACCCTTGTCACACTGTGGCCATTGACATCCTTAAGGCCCCACCAGAGGATGACAACAGGGAGATTGCAACCTGGTATGGAGCTTGTTGCTTGGCCACTATATAGAAGGGTGTAGCTGTTGCCTGTTTCTCCTTACTGGGTTTAGTTTTTACGTATTCAGGCTTTGTTTAAAAACTTTCAACATTCATTTGCTGTTCTCCAGCATGTCACTCAGCTGTACATTTCAAGCAATGCTTCGCCTAGCACATCCTTCAAATATATCATTTGATGATAAAAATCATCAGTCAAACATACATTATCTTTAGCTGATTGAGCATATAGCAGGGTTTTCCCACCGAATATGATAGCAGAGGCGTAGGTTGATCTACTGAATGTGGTTCAGTGTTAATTTACTCAAGAGGTTACAGGACTGATGCTATAATGATGCTTCAGTTTGACTGATTGTCCCTAATTCTTCACAGGAAAAGCCTGGACCTGGTGGAAAGCCTTCTTAGGCTGTCTGAGGTGGGCCAGTATGAGCAGGTGAAGCAGCTGTTTGGCTTCCCAATCAAGCACTGCCCAGACATGTTGGTGCTGGCGTTGCTGCAGATTTCCACCTCCTGGCACACACTGCGCCATGAGCTCATCTCTACCCTAATGCCCATCTTTCTGGGCAACCACCCCAACTCTGCCATTATCCTGCACTATGCCTGGCATGGACAGGTTGGTGTTAGCAACTATCTTGGTGTTGATGTTTGTTGATTTCAAGAGGTCATGTTTTTGTCCCCCGTGACCTTTTTGTTACTTTCAAGGTTATTTGTTGGTTATTTCCCCATTAAGTTTAGTTTTTTGTCTTCGTTACATAAAACCTGTGTACTTATAAAACCTGGTGGTTATTTTTCCAGGGACAGTCTCCCTCCATCCGTCAGCTAATTATGCATTCAATGGCTGAGTGGTATATGAGAGGGGAGCAGTACGACCAGGCCAAGCTGTCTCGCATCCTGGATGTGGCCCAGGACTTAAAGGTTTGTCAGAACAGACTAAATAATCAGTGACATGACTACTTCTCTAACTTCTCTAACCTTCAAGCTAAAGCATAGCAATTAGGCAATCGTGTGTCCACATGTGTTGTTTTTTTGTTTTTTTTTATGATTTACTAATTTTAGTCAATATTAAATAAAAATAAGACAAATTAGAGGATATAGCGCCATATATCCTATATATGATCCTAAATATAGGTGTCATTTTCATTATGGTCAGTAAGCCAGTATGTTTTGTTTTTTGTTCCTCCAGTCTCTATCGATGTTGCTGAATGGTACTCCATTTGCCTTTGTTATTGACCTTGCTGCACTTGCCTCTCGCCGTGAATACCTCAAACTTGATAAATGGCTGACTGACAAAATCAGAGAGCATGGGGTAAGTCTTCAGATTGGTTTACATGCAGTTATTCTCAAAAAATCAATAACGATTGTTGGTTTTCTTTTTTATCATTGTATTTTGAGCATCCCACCTGAAGAACATTGTATTTTACAATAATTTTGTGTTGTGTCAGGAACCTTTTATCCAGGCATGTGTGACATTCCTGAAGAGGCGCTGCCCATCCATTATGGGGGGTCTGGCCCCAGACAAGGACCAACCCAAAAGCGCCCAGTTGCCCCCGGAGACCTTAGCCACCATGTTGGCCTGTCTGCAGTCCTGTGCTGGGTGAGAGGCTATCTGGCTTTTGATTAAATATCTAATAGAGTCAGTTTTGCTCAAAGTGAAGCCCAGCTTTGGTCGTATTTAATGGTGGTTTGACCATATAAGACTGACAATCTTAAGAATGTGTTCTTGTTTTTACTCAAAGATTTGTTTCACTTTTTTCTTTAGGAGTGTGTCCCAGGAGCTGTCAGAGACGATCCTGACCATGGTTGCCAACTGCAGCAATGTAATGAATAAAGCCCGGCAACCGCCACCAGGGGTGATGCCAAAGGGACGTGCCCCCAGCACCAGCAGCCTGGATGCCATCTCTCCAGTACAGGTATCTTGAAGTGAAAGCCACATCATGCCTCTGAAGGCAAACTTTAAATGCTTTTTCATGTTAGAAATGGGTGTCTACAAAACTAATCTGTATTCCGAACTTCCTAGAAAAAAACGTATAAAACTTAAGATAATGAATTATTGTTATAGTCCTGTCTGAATTTATAGTTTTTACTATATCTTCATGAACATTTTGGATATGTTGCTTGAACATGCCTCACCTTTTTAGCACTGACTCTGGTCTTCCCTGCCTAATTCTCTCGCTTGCTTTCACTCCATCTCTCCCTCTCTTGCTCTCCTCTAGATGGACCCTCTGTCGGGTATGGGTTCCTTGAACCTGGGGGGCACAGCCACCTCCCACACTCAAAGCATGCAAGGTTTCCCAACCTCACTGAGTTCGGCTTTCAGTAATCCCCAGTCTCCAGCAAAAGCCTTCCCACCACTCTCCAACCCCAACCCCAGCACACCATTTGGGGGTATTGGCAGCCTGTCCTCGCAGCTCCCTGGTATGGACTCTGGTACTATGCTATTTGATTCTTCTTTTTTTTTTTTTTTTTTAAGACAAACCACCAAATCAACCAGTCATACTGCCCTATCATAGCCATTTGACTTAGTCTGGTATGGATTCAGTGTGATGAGATTGGAACAATTTGTGGTGGTTACACTGTTGCTAAATCTAAATGTTTTGTCTACAGTAAGCCTAAGCAAACTGTGGCGAGCTTGGGTTAGATCTTAAACTTTATTAGTTTGTATCATGTTGTGAAATTCAGAAAAGGCCACTGGGAAAACATTTTGTAAGGGGTAAGAAATTTGGCAGAACACCAACACTTATGCATATTAAACTGAACCAAGTTCAGAGGACAAAGGATAGTAGTCCAGAGGGTGAGGTAGGTGCGGATTGAAATGATTGAAATGTTATGTTACTTGCAGGTCCCTTGGGCTCAGGCATCGGCTCTGGTATTGGCTCTAGTCTGGGGATGCCAACAGTAAACACCGACCCTTTTGGCACCAGGAAGATGAGCACACCAGGCCTGAACCCACCTACCTTTCAGCAGAGTAAGATGAAGGCCTGTAAGTGGTGGTGGTAGTGGTGTGACTGAGAGCCCCGCCCTGCGCTGCTCAGAACTGTATTTCCTCTGCAGTAAAAATGATTATTGTCTTAAATTTGCAAATGTATTTCTAATGCACCTTAGTGTGCCTCACATATGGTTTACAAGACAAGTTTCACTCGTCTTTACCAAGAAAACACTCATGCAATTTTAACCTCTTGTAAACATTTAGGTGTATGACTTTCTTTTTCATTTCGTGTCATACAACTTATAAAATATGTTTATCGTAGAGGAAATACAGGTCAGTCTTCCATTCCTTGTCTGCTTATGCTGACAGCCCCACTTTAGTGTCATAGTAGCATCAAAAAGCAGTCTAACGTGACTTGATCAGTTAGAATTCTTTTTGATTGCTGATGTATCACTTGATCGCACAATTATTTTCACCAATGAGTTAATTACTTACCAGTGTTGGATTACAACATTTATGTAAATGACAGTCTTGGTTAAAAATGTCTTTCTCCTCTTCTTCCAGCTGACCTTTCTCAGGTGTGGCCCGAGGCAAACCAGCACTTTAGTAAGGAGATAGACGACGAGGCAAACAGTTATTTCCAGCGCATCTACAACCACCCACCTCACCCAACTATGTCTGTGGATGAAGTATGTAGTGACATCATTCATTTATCTCTGCCAAAAACACAAACTAACCAAACTCAACAGCGTTGTTGCTGCTGTCAGTGATGTTGCTGCTCTTCTAATTAACTGATCTCCCACTACATCATTCCCTCCTAGGTTCTGGAGATGCTGCAGAGGTTCAAGGATTCAACCATCAAGCGGGAGCGAGAGGTGTTCAATTGCATGCTTCGGAACTTGTTTGAGGAGTACCGATTCTTCCCCCAATATCCAGACAAGGAGCTGCACATCACTGCCTGCCTTTTTGGTGGTATTATCGAGAAGGGTCTTGTCACCTACATGGCCCTGGGCTTGGCCCTCCGATATGTTCTTGAAGCCTTAAGAAAACCCTACGGATCCAAAATGTATTACTTTGGAATTGCCGCCCTAGATAGGTTTAAAAACAGGTACTGAAATGTTTTCTTTTGTAAAAATGAGTATTAATGTAACAACAGTCATCTTGTGTCAGGCTAACATATCTGGTATATTTCTAGACTAAAGGACTACCCTCAATATTGTCAACACCTGGCTTCAATTGCTCACTTCTTGCAATTCCCCCACCATTTACAAGAGGTAATCAGGTTTCCTTAATTTATCTTTGCTCACCATTTTAAAGTCTTATTTTTTCCCCAGCTGTGACTGCAGAGAAGGATTCCCACATACAGATAGATTAAATCTCTCGCTCTGCTCCTTTAAATATCCTGTGTGTGCAGTATATCGAGTATGGCCAACAGTCACGGGACCCTCCGGTGAAGATGCAAGGCTCCATCACCACCCCTGGCAGTCTGGCACTGGCACAAGTTCAAGCGCAGGCCCAGCAACCTGGTGTCCCCAAAGCCCCACAGCCAGGTCAGCCCAGCACTCTAGTCACCACCACAACGACTACAACCACAGTAGCCAAGACCACCACCATCACAAGACCAACACCCAGCAGCTTCAAGAAGGACGTCCCTGTGAGTTTGGCTTTATTGATGTGTAAACACCCTAATATTTGCCTTGTCGATGGTTTCAATTGGTTTGTTTTTCTGCATATAAAAATGATATACAGTATATAGACTCACAACTGTGTCAAAGGTAATTATTCTCGTTCCTACCTGCAGCCCTCCATAAACACAACCAACATTGACACCTTGCTGGTGGCCACTGACCAAACAGAAAGGATTGTAGAGCCTCCAGAGAATGTCCAGGAGAAGATTGCTTTCATCTTCAACAATCTTTCTCAGTCCAACATGACACAAAAGGTAAAATGAACAGACAAAACATAACTGTATCTCAAAAACCTTGATCGTCAAAGAAGCTTTTTTAAAAACCATATTTGGCCTTTTTTTCTCAGGTTGAGGAGTTGAAGGAGACGGTGAAGGAGGAGTTTATGCCCTGGGTGTCTCAGTACCTGGTGATGAAGCGCGTCAGCATTGAGCCCAACTTCCACAGTCTCTACTCCAACTTCCTGGACACTCTCAAGAACCCTGAGTTTGTCAAGATGGTCCTCAATGAGACTTACAGGAATATCAAGGTAAAACAGTGGGGGATAAGATGGTAACTTGAGGCCTTAAAAATCTTCAAAAGCAAAAACATTTTTTTTTCTTTTTCTTATTTGCTGCCAACTATAAATATCCTATTCTTGAGTGCTTTGCCTGCCAATTCTTGCCAAGTTTAAAATATATCTCAGTAGCCCTTTTCACGCATGAGACATCCAACATTGCTGGATTCTAATCATGTGAGGAATCATTATGGCATTTCACATTTGGGTCTCCCATATTGAACAGTGGCCTGTCAGTTCATCAGATATCATGTTATCATGCCAGATAAACTAGGTTTTTTGTTCCTACTTACCACGGTTGCAGCACTGCTGAAAACTGTCATAATATTGTAAAATACTGACACCTCCCTCACGTCTCTCCATTTCTTTCAGGTTCTGTTGACCTCTGACAAGGCAGCTGCCAATTTCTCTGATCGCTCCTTGCTGAAGAACCTGGGCCACTGGTTGGGCATGATTACACTGGCCAAAAACAAGCCCATCCTTTATACAGTAAGAAATTGTTGCAAATTTTTTTTGGTTCTATTGTTTCATTACGTGGTGGGTCTCCTGTCTGTTTTTGAGTTGGCTAACATATTTTTCTCCTTTTCCCAGGACCTGGAGGTCAAGTCTCTGCTACTGGAAGCCTATGTGAAAGGCCAGCAGGAGCTATTGTATGTAGTTCCCTTTGTGGCCAAAGTTTTAGAGTCCAGTCTACGAAGCATGGTGAGTAACATCGTTGCAGACTGAACGATGTCTCCATGCCATTGATGACATTGCCTCATACCACTGCCCAGTATAAAATGTCATGCTGTTGTATTTACAAAAATAACTCTACCAAACACAGTTAATAAAAGTGGCTTATATTACCTGATTCCACTGTTTGAGGGTCTTTGGATTCTTCACAGTGAATTTAACTAATGTGTGTGTGTGTGTGTGTGTGTGTGTGTGTGTGTGTGTGTGTGTGTGTCTCTGATGTTGTAGGTCTTCAGGCCCCAGAATCCCTGGACCATGGCCATCATGAATGTTCTCGCTGAGCTGCATCAGGAACATGACCTCAAGGTAATGGATTATTCCTCCTATGTAGCTACTTAACTCCAGGCAGCTCTTGGAAATGCAGTCCATCTAAATCATGCTACAAAACAGTAATGTGTTTAACTAAACTTGTTAACTGTAACCCAGCTATATCCGGGATTGTCAGCCACTACATTCTATATTGTGTGGTCTATAACATTATTGTCCATAACTTGGTGACCACTTATCACTTTCCAAAATTCCCTACCATGTTTATTAACCATTCATATCAACTGGTTGCCCTTCATAGGCCTAAATCTGCATGTTGCCACTTCCAGCTATAATACAAATTAACAGTTTTTACCAGTAACTACAATAAAATCTTATTAAACTGAAATGTGTGTGATGTGAAATTATTGCTCACATTGTTCTCTTGTTTACTGCAGCTGAACCTAAAGTTTGAGATTGAAGTTCTGTGTAAGAACTTGTCTCTGGACATCAATGATCTTAAGCCAGGAAACTTGCTGAAGGACAAGGACAAGCTGAAGAGCCTGGAGGAGCAGCTATCGGCACCAAAGAAAGAGGCAAAGCCTCCAGAAGAGTTGCTGCCAGTTTCTACCACAGGTGGATGCTCCATATTTGCTTTAATTTTGTGCTGCTTTTTTAATGTACTGTACATCTAAGTTTTGAGCTATAACCTTAATCTCAGTTAGATTTGTTTGTCTGTTTAGCTTTTAACTCATCATCCTTGCCACTGGCAATATGTCTGTATCAATCCACAGTTTGAAGATTTTCTTGCATGTGAAAACAAAACCTCAGTAATCACTCACCCTCCCAAACGTTTGAAGAAACAAATCATGCTCCATACTTCTGTCAGTTAGTCTTTAAAAACTACCTGACTGAAGAAGAGGAACTTGGAGTTTTTATTGTGAATATTAAGTACATAATGTCAACATATGAATCTCTAAAAATGCTGTGATGATTATTACAATGTTCATTTTGACCATATTGCGTGTCCCTGTTTTGTCATATCAGGTCTGTCTTTTGTTGCTTATATGCTTGTTTTCTGTTTATGTTGTCTGGATAATCTGCTTTTTCCTGTTTTTAATTAAACTAGCGTTTTGTGACCAACAGGAGACTTTGTTCCATTTGCAGCTCCTCCCTCAACCCCAGCTGCCACCACCACCACTTGCACAACCACCGGGCCCCCAACCCCACAGTTCAGTTACCACGACATCAATGTGTATGCCTTGGCAGGCCTGGCTCCACACATCAATATAAATGTCAACGTAAGCATCGGGCACCTGCAAACCACTGACATAGAATCAGTGTTCCACTTAAAAGACACACACACACACAGACACACACCCCTTTTCTTTGGCATCTTTTCTTTTTCCTGTTGAAATATTTTTCTTCTGTTATCCTTTTGATTTTTGTTTCCTATCTTAACATTCAGTCTCCCATCTTTTCTCTTTAGATCCCTCTGCTACAGGCCCATCCTCAATTGAAGCAGTGTGTACGGCAATCAGTAGAGCGAGCTGTCCAGGAGCTGGTGCACCCTGTGGTTGACCGCTCTATCAAAATTGCCATGACAACCTGTGAGCAGATCATCAGGAAGGACTTTGCCCTGGATTCGGAGGAGTCCCGCATGCGTGTGGCTGCCCACCACATGATGAGAAACCTGACCGCTGGCATGGCCATGATCACCTGCCGGGAGCCTCTGCTCATGAGCATCGCCACCAACCTTAAGAACAGCTTTGCTGCTGCACTGAGGGTAAGCTGAATGCCTACACGGGGGCTTATGTCCTCCATTGCTAGTGTTCCATAAGATATAAAAAGGTGAAGCAGAGAGAGCGCTTTCATTCGCCACACACCCTTCCACTCCTTTGTTTCTGTCACCTTGTACCATTCCTGCTTCTCTAACTTAAGGTGTTTATTCCCTCAGGCACCAACCCCCCAACAGAGGGAAATGATGGAAGAGGCTGCAGCCAGGATTGCTCAAGACAACTGTGAATTGGCTTGCTGCTTCATTCAGAAAACAGCTGTGGAAAAGGCTGGCCCTGAAATGGACAAGAGACTAGCCACGGTGAGACTTTAAGAAGACTTGCTAAACAGCCTTAAATAAAAATGTAGCCTATTTCCGGTACATGAACCGTGGCTGGTGTCACCTCAGCATGAAATATGTGTAAAAATGGATAAGCCATTTCAATTATTAATATTGCAAAGAGTGCAATATTTATATAATGTATTATTGATGCCAGCTCCGACACAGAGTGAGTAAGTAGAGTCAAAGAAGTTTTTTTTACTAACTGCAACTAATTACAACTACTTTAGAATTGTGCATGTTGTTCCTGATTGGGTACTTTTTCAAAATATATTTTACTGATAAGCAAAAGTCTCCAATTTCTTAATCGGGCCTCTCCTCTTCTAGGAGTTTGAGCTGAGGAAGCACGCACGTCAAGAGGGACGTCGTTATTGTGATCCCGTTGTTCTGACTTACCAGGCTGAACGTATGCCTGAGCAGATCAGACTCAAGGTAAGATCACTGTCCTGCAATATATCAGGAAAAAAGTCAATCAGTTATGATCCAACCTATGCTAGTTGCAGCTTATAAAGTAAAGTAATAAAAAATGCACCTGTGTTGTAGGTGGGAGGAGTGGACCCCAAGCAACTGGCTGTATATGAGGAGTTTGCTAGGAACGTTCCAGGGTTCTTACCCAGTAATGATCTCTCCCAGCCCACTGGCTTCTTGGCTCAGCCCATGAAGGTGAGTTGTTTTTTTTCCCTTGTGATCCTCAAAACAAAACTTAACAAAGAAAAAGACTAGGGAAGGCAAGTTTGAAAGGTGCTACAGTGAATGTTTATTTTGATTTGTGCCAATCTTGACCAAAAGCAAAAAGATTAGCCTAAATAATTTCTTGGTCTTATAATACAGTATATAAAAAAACTAAAACAGCCAGCACTTAACTAATTGCTTCTTATGTTGTCAGGAAATTTGTGTCACAGATAGATGTTGCAGTTTTGAACCCACAGAATGTAATTCCATCTCTCTGCATCTCTGTTAACAGCAACAGGCATGGGCCACAGATGATGTGGCGCAGATCTACGATAAGTGCATGGCAGACTTGGAGCAGCATCTTCATGCCATCCCTCCAGCCCTGGCCATGAACCCCCTGACCCAGGCTCTGCGTAGCCTGCTGGAAGCTGTGGCCTTGGCTAGAAACTCCAGGGATGGCATCGCCGCACTTGGTCTACTGCAGAAGGTAGGACAGTTACTTTTACAGTTAAGTCTTTAGAAAGGACGTGAGACAGACTAGGTTGAGGATTAATCTATGTTAACCTGTGTTTTTACTAAGTTGGTTTCTCTCTGTCTCAGGCTGTGGAAGGTCTTCTGGATGCTACTAGTGGGGCTGATGCCGACTTGCTGCTCCGGTACAGGGAGTGCCACCTGCTGGTGCTTAAAGCCCTACAGGATGGACGAGCCTATGGACCACAGTGGTGCAATAAGCAGATCACCAGGTGAGTCAGGACACATTTGATTTCAAATCATTGTTTATCCTATGTTGCAGTCTGAAACTCCCTTAACCCTCACTGATTGGAATCGTATAAAGTCTTTGTTGTTTAGCTTTGGGGTAGATTATTGTAAATCTTAATAATTATTTCATTGAAGGGATGTTGAAAAGAAGGTGCGGGACATAAAGTGTCTCTATATATGGAATGTTTTGTTGTAATTCTGCTTGTGTGTCAATTTTTTTTTGCTGCATTTGTTTACAGGTGTCTGATTGAATGCCGCGATGAGTACAAATACAACGTAGAGGCAGTGGAGCTTCTGATCAGGAACCATCTTGTGAATATGCAGCAGTATGACCTGCACCTGGCACAGGTACACGTTTCACATTCACTTAAAGAAAAGAAAATAGTAAATGACTCTATAGCTTATATTTTGGTTTGGTGTGAATATCTTATGCAGCATTTTTTTTTATATTTCTACTTAAGATACATTTTTAGAAATTAGTTTTCACTTTGGCGTGTGGTTGGACGTGTAGTCTTTTTTTTTTTT
>NTHP01000637.1:239634-256496 GCA_003416845.1 Oplegnathus fasciatus
TTTTTTTTTTTTTACTGAAATTTTAATGTCTTAGTCAGATCCACTATAGTTAAGTGTTTAAGTAAAAAAATAATAGAGATGCATAAGCAGTGTACATTATCTTGCATCTTGATCAGTGGATCTGTGAATAAGTAACTTGATCTTTGTCCGGTAAAATTTCAAGTGCCATTCCTCGCTAACGTTGATTTGTTTTCTTCTAGTCGATGGAAAATGGACTGCACTACATGGCAGTTGCATTTGCCATGCAGTTGGTGAAGCTGCTGCTGGTGGATGAACGCAGTGTCAGCCATGTCACAGAGGCTGACCTCTTCCACACAATTGAGACTTTAATGAGGACCTGCGCACACTCCAGAGCCAACGCACCTGAGGGGTAAACAACTGCAATGTTGAAACATCTCTCTTTTTTCAGTAGTTGATTTATTTGTCAATAGGACACAAATATTTGCTGCAGAATCGCTGAATTACGTGGAAGTCAGAACAACAACTTGGTAAAAAATAATATTATACCACTTGGCCAGATTGTTCTGCTTTTACAAGCCACTGTAGATTTTGGTCCAGAATTTTACTAGATGCCTTGTTATACTGGGCCTGGTCCACGAAGTGTTAGTGTTTAGCCATTTGAAAAAACTGTTATTTTCTTAGTGCTTGCTAGAAAATTTGATCACCCAATTTAATACATAGCATTTCAGGACTAGCTTGTAGAAAAGGTTTTTTGTTTATTCAGTGTTGCTGTGCTTGACACTAAAAAAAGGATAAAAATGAAACGCCATAGATGTCAATGAATGTGTCATGACAAAAAAATATTAATTTATTTGAATCAAATGACTCTTAATGTGAAAAGGGTTAAAACTGACTCTGTCATCTCGTCTCCTCCCCAGACTTCCCCAGCTGATGGATGTTGTTCGCTCCAACTATGAGGCCATGATTGACCGGGCCCATGGCGGACCCAACTTCATGATGCACTCTGGGATTTCACAGGCTTCAGAATATGATGATCCTCCAGGCCTGAGGGAGAAGGCAGAGTACCTGCTGAGAGAGTGGGTCAACCTCTATCACTCAGCTGCTGCTGGCAGGGATAGCACCAAAGCTTTCTCTGCGTTTGTTGGCCAGGTAAACACTCATTTATCCGTTAGGTCAAATGCAAATGATCAACAATCATGGCGACCCTTGTTCCTCATGTTTATCTTATGCCTCCCTTTCTTTTTCACCCAGATGCACCAGCAGGGCATCCTGAAGACAGATGACCTCATCACAAGGTTCTTCCGGCTGTGCACTGAAATGTGTGTGGAGATAAGCTATCGGGCTCAGGCTGAGCAGCAGCACAACCCAGCAGCCAGTGCAGCTATCATCAGAGCCAAGTGTTACCACAACCTGGATGCCTTTGTTAGGCTCATAGCACTGCTGGTCAAACACTCTGGAGAGGCCACCAACACAGTGACAAAAATCAACCTCCTCAACAAGGTACAGCAACAAAAATATACCTGATGCTCATCTCCTCTGTCGATAGTGCTGGCAGCCTTTGACCTTCCAGTTCACTTGATTGTGATCGCGCTCTGCATTGTTCTTCTAGGTGCTGGGTATCGTAGTTGGGGTGTTGATCCAGGACCACGATGTCCGTCAGACAGAATTCCAACAGCTGCCATACCACCGCATTTTCATCATGCTGCTGTTGGAGCTCAATGCCCCCGAACATGTCCTGGAGACCATCAACTTCCAGACACTCACCGCCTTCTGGTAAGACCTCCACATGGGTTGCTCGTATCTGAAGAGTCTCCTCCTGCCGGGGAACTGTGTTCAGTGTGTAGACTAGAGGAGGCTCAGTTAGTGCTGATGTTGTCCTCAATATAAGATGTAAATGTTTCTGTCTATGTGTGATTGCTACACTTTGGTTTGGACTCACATTTTCCTTTGATCTGCAGCAATACCTTCCACATCCTGAGGCCCACCAAAGCACCCGGCTTTGTGTACGCCTGGTTGGAACTCATCTCCCATCGCATCTTCATCGCCAGGATGCTAGCACACACACCGCAGCAGAAGGTATGCAAGAATGAGACAAGACTATCTCATTCACACATACTTTAAATACCTTACAGTCGTTTGTGGTTTTTGGATTTTGGTCTAATAAACTGATGTTGCCTTCAAGGGTTGGCCCATGTACGCACAGCTGCTGATCGATCTCTTCAAGTACCTGGCCCCATTCCTGAGGAATGTAGAGCTCAACAAACCTATGCAAATCCTCTACAAGGTGCTCTCTCGTGTTTCTTTAATGTACTTGCAGAAATAACAACTGCCTGAATCAGCCCAGTTTGACACACGGAAACCCGTTTCTGTCAGCTTTGTTTGATTGAACCTCGGGCTTTTAAATAGCTTATTTTAGATATACATTTTATGTTAAATTTAGTCCAATATCCTTACAATACACTTTGATTACTTTATTTTGTGATACATTGATAGACAGTACCAATATCATGACACAGTGTATCACAGCGGATTGTGTTGTCATTTATTTATTTATTTAGCACAATTACAGCCTCGTGGGGCTGCTTATGTAGCTATAGACTTAATGTTTCCTGCTAAATGTTTGGATTACAAAACCTAAAATGAATTATTCTTATTATTGGCTGTTTCAGGGCACACTGCGAGTGCTCCTGGTCCTGCTGCATGACTTCCCAGAGTTCCTGTGTGACTACCATTACGGCTTCTGTGATGTGATCCCACCCAACTGCATCCAGCTCCGTAACCTCATCCTCAGTGCCTTTCCACGCAACATGAGGCTCCCTGACCCTTTCACACCCAATCTCAAGGTACACACACACACACACACACACACTCTCTGTATATACACACACGTTCAAGCACCTGTAAGTGTGTATTTAACCGCTGGTCTTAGTGTGGCTTAGGCCAGCAGAACCTAGTAGTTTATTATGGACACCTCTTGCCATTTTGGCTTGACACAGCCTACAGACGCATAGACGTGGGTTTCTTCAACTTCAACTTCAAGAAGACAAATAAAACTCATAAATCTGTGTTGTATTAACACTCCGGCTGCAGGTGGACATGCTGAGTGAGATCAACATCGCACCCCGTATCCTCACCAACTTCACAGGCGTTATGCCTTCACAGTTCAAGAAGGACCTGGACTCGTATCTGAAGACTCGTTCACCAGTCACTTTCTTGTCTGAGCTGCGCAGCAACCTGCAGGTAGGAACAGTGTCCGTCTGTTTTACCTTATTAGTATTATACTTCAACAAATGACAATACAGGGTTGTGTTGATCTGTCTCTTTTGTTTGTCTCTCAGGTGTCTAATGAGCCCGGAAACCGCTACAACATCCAGCTGATCAACGCTCTAGTGTTGTATGTAGGCACACAGGCGATCGCTCACATCCACAACAAGGGCAGCACCCCCTCCATGAGCACCATCACCCACTCTGCACACATGGACATTTTCCAGAACCTGGCTGTGGATCTGGACACTGAGGGTAAGGTGGCAGCATACAGTCCACATCATTTTTCTGTCAAATTGTAGATATGTGTCGGGCAAATTCAAAGCTTTTTGCAGTGGGTTTATTCTAAATCAAAAATCCAAAATCCCATGCCATTCATGAACAGTGTCAGGTACATTTAACACCTCGTTTGTTATCTCAAGAGCCATCTGAAGAGCCAAACGTGAAAAGCTTCTGGAAAACGTCAGCGGAGCACTGATCAGATTTCTGCTGTCATGTCTTTTCAGGGCGTTACCTGTTCTTGAACGCGATTGCCAATCAGTTGCGCTACCCCAACAGCCACACTCACTACTTCAGCTGCACCATGCTCTACCTGTTTGCTGAGGCCAACACCGAGGCCATCCAGGAGCAGATCACCAGGTGAGGCAGAGTCTGATCTGAGTGACTTTTAATTATTTCAGCAGAAGGAATACATCGAACCATCACCATGTGAAAGTTAACAAGTTAAGCTAAAAGCTTTCTCCTCCTCTTCCAGGGTTCTGTTGGAGAGACTGATAGTGAACAGGCCTCACCCATGGGGTCTCCTCATCACCTTTATTGAGCTGATCAAGAATCCTGCCTTCAAGTTCTGGAGCCACGACTTTGTGCACTGTGCCCCTGAGATTGAAAAGTAGGTTTCCTGTTTGTTTTTTTTTGTTTGTTTGTTTTTTTTGATGATGACGATAATAAAGAGAAAGTAATGTCGGCTTTAGCAAATGTTAATGTCTCTCCTCAGACTGTTCCAGTCAGTAGCCCAGTGCTGCATGGGCCAGAAGCAGGCCCAGCAGGTGATGGAAGGCACCGGTGCCAGCTAGCCTGTGTACCAGCCAGCTCGTAGCCCTTGGGAGAGATGCCGCGGCCTTGACCCACTCCCCCACCACACACACACACCTCCCTCTTTACTGTTGGCACTGGATAAACTGGCAAACCACAGTCATTTGAAATGTGGCTGAAAGGACTACTGCTCACGGATCTAAGGAGTTAGATTTTTGTTTATCCCTTTGGGGCTGAATTGAGATGGAGAGAATGGATTGAGACATGCTGTTTAATATACTTTTTTGATGCTTTGATGTAAATATTGGAAAAAAGGGAGAACGGGAGAGTAGATAAGTGGAGATCAATACACATGTCAAATAAAGTGTATCCTGACATGTAAAGACATCTAAACATATTTTCACTCACTACCAAAGTCCTTGGTTTGCTTCCCTCCCACACAAATCCTTTTTTTTTTTTTGACTTTTTTTGCTTTCAGAGGCTGAATGGTAGATGATTGAAGAAAAAAAGCTGCCTGCTACTTTCATTTGATTCCTTTTTATCCCTGAGTGGGACAGGAAGATGGAGTTAAGTCTCCCAGGTGGGGTGGGGGTCTACTCCTGGTGCGTCGGTGGAGACAGTTTGCTGATGGTTTGTCCATTTGAAACTGGCTCTGGAAGTCTCTCCCTGGCACTTGTAAATTGTGCAAAGTGATGGTGACATCGTATCTTGACAATTTGTACAAAGATCCAAATTGAAGAACAACAATAGAAGGACCAATACAGCCCATTTTGTAACATTTTGAATGTTTTGTAAATGTATTGGTCCATGTGTTGTATTTTGTAGTCCTTTCTAGTTTGCCTTTAGTTCTTGCTACTTAACTGCAGTATGCATACATACAGGAAATAAAGCATTCAAACTGCAACGCATCTGTGTTCACTCAGGACCACAAGAGTAATTGGGTTGTGTTAATATATCTGGTGTTTCAAAAGTAGGTATTTATTTTTAGAAACATAATTCATATACATTAAATACTCAATGTATTAGTTTTCCCCACTCCAAGAACAGCTGTCACTTATAAACTAATGCATTTTTGAATATTCTCATTGAACGAAGTTGTACGTTTTTACATGTTTTTCATCATCACAATCAAAAATAGTATACCTACTTTTGAATCACTGTAATGTATGTTTAAGTGTGAAATGTCCTACTGTATTATGTACATCCAGAGGACTGGGCGGCCTGCCTTGACTCCTTGGGATTACACGACTAGAAAATGTTCCAACTCAAACGATAGATGGATAATAACAGAGGTTATCCAATGTGACAACCGATATTTGCAGTGATTAACTTTTGGCATTAGATATTACTTTTTTTCAAATAATTATAACCAGATGCAAATCGAGGTTTGTCCACAGCACAGTCATATTTGGAAAGTTTTCCCCCTTAAACTGCCTTAAGGTGCTTGATTTTCACACAGCAGAAAGATCCAGGAAGTGATCTTCTGACTGAGGCTGTTGCTCTGGAAGCATTAACTCTCTTAAAACAGGTTCACTTCATCTTGAACATTCAAGAAGTTTAAAACGGGCTGTGAGTTTTGTAGACTGTCAAGTCCACTCTGAGGGCAGATGTTGTGATGAGACGATCATGAAGGTGTGTGTGTCTGGGTGCTTTGTAGCCTGCATATTAATGCTTTTCCAATTCAGCACAAAGCTGGTTTCAGACTATTACTAATGATGTACTTTGTCATAACTATCCATGTTTAATGTACAGATAATGGCAAAACATCTTCCATAAACACTCTTAATGGTGTATAATGTGAACAGGAGTGCAGAACAAGACAACACTGTCTGAAAAACAGGAAAAACATTTATTGATAGTATTTTCAGAGATACATTTTCCCTTTGACATAAAAAACAAACTCCTCCTGTGGTCCCGCTCCCTGCTGCAGCTGAACTCATGATCTGGTGAGCTCCATCAGTCTGTACAAGATGCTCTTCTGTCCACAGCGTACCTGCAGTGCTTTCTGCTGCCTGCTGCTCAGTCCTGCAAGTGCCGCCTCGTCCTCTACCAGCACCTGGTCTCTGTCCGCACCATCTCCCTCCAGCTTCTCTCCGTAGGACCTCACAGTCTGGCGAGCTGCTTCATGAATTAGCCATTTCCATGAAGCCTTTAATCCAGGGAGACCCTCGTTAGAGAAAGCAAGGGAGATCTTCTCGTCTTCCTCGTCATCTTCCTCCCATCCTTCATTATCTTTGAACTCTGAGAACTCCTCCTTTGACATGCACAGCACCTGACGAAACACAAAGTAGAGAGTTATGTTTCCAACAGCGGCCGCTCTTCAAATATTCATCTCCAACAAAGTGGTCTTGTGTGTGTATTTCCAGCAAACAGATGTAATTTAAACAGCACTGCTGTATGTATTTCCTCACCTTGAGAGCAGTATGCAGCTCTGTGTCTGTAAGGCAGCCATGTTTACCAAAGACAAAGGCTGTTTTCTCTGGCATCATCTGACACAGCGTCTCCCACTGCTCCTCCACTAGCTGCCGGTCCACATCAGACTGAATACCTGGGAAGGGAAAAGGAAGCTGGAAAGATGAGCAGGGAGGGTTAAGAGGAAGCACAAAGTAACAGGTGGTTGTATTTGGGTCCTTTGAATTAACAGGGAATCTTAAGAACATGGTACCACGACCATATCTGGTTAGACCTATGCCTACCGGTACCTATGTTTTGTTTCCACTCATACAAATACTGAGACAGATACACTCTGCGAGGTACTAACCCTACTTCGCATACATTTGAACAGCTGTCAAACAACTAGTGGTGACCCTGTTGATTGGCTGGGAGTTTTTTCACTAGTTTAGCCAGAAAGCCTGTGCACACTGGGACAATCATAGGCAATTAACATTCAGGTCTGCACACTCAAGTCGGATGAAAAAGTTGATAGTCTGGAAACCGTGCAGACCAACTGAGTGCTGTCTTCAAGTGCATCATTTTCAGTGTTGAAATGCTAATTCATTTTGATTTGACTGACATGACTTAATCTTTTCTTTTATTCAGCAAAAATGCCAGACTTCAGTGATCATGTAGCACACATTGAACGCATCATACTGACAGAAATAGAAGTCAAGGGTAGCGTAGTCCAGATGTATCAACCTAGGGAGTGAATATGATAAAAATTGGTGCTTTTCTGGAGCGTTAACGTGCGTCAACATGCTGCTCGCGTGCTACAGACAATGAAAGGTGGCAAACTTTTCTTTGGGACACACCGCCTTCAGTGATTTACTGTTGCTGGGCCAAACAAGGCTAAAGTTGGCTCACTTTGGACAAGTTGACCTCAGTTAAACAGCAACATTCAATTCAAGAAACAGCATCCGAAAACAAAAAGGGCTCATTTCAGACTGCATCACAAACGTGGTCCAGAGCGTCGTAGAAAGTTCCACCTCCTCCCGCTGAGACATGAGGCATGTCATGTGATCTCGGTTCTTCCTTTAACGCCTCACTCTCTCGTGGTGCTGTAAGATTATCAACACAGTCACTCACCTTGTGTGGCGACTTTGTAGAGGTTGGTGACGGGGATGTCCGCGGTGTCGTTGCTGTTGCTTTGATGCGACTCCGTGAAGCCGTACATATGCAGCAGCTGCCAGTTGGCCATCTGCCCGTACGTGTTAAATACCTCCTCGCCTTTTTGAATGGGCCGCACGCAAACCATCTTCAAACTGTCCTGAGAAAGATGGAGTGATGAGAGAGGAAGAGGACAAGAAGGGTTAAAACAACAGAAAGTGAGAAAGAAACTGGATTGTGCCAAGAAGTGTGTTAATGATCAAATCCAGACATTTGAAACAAGGAAAAGTGCATTAATATGAGGAGTGGATGTGTCCCCTCACTGGTGTAAACTCCAGATTAGCATTGTGATTGGACACATGGTTAAGCATGTCAGCCATGGGAACCATCATCGGTGGGTTGGGGGCCTTCTCCTCCTCCTCATCCTCTTCATCATCGTCCTCCTCTTCCTGTGGCTCTTGGAAGCTACAGAGCGGAGGAAGAACAGGGAGGGGAGGGTGGAGGGGACGAAAGAGATCACAGGTGAATTTGGGAGGACAACACAGGAAAAGAAGATCCAGATACTTTACACACAGCAGTGTATTCTGTCTCCTGCCCACTGACCTGTAGGCCATGACAAAGGCCACCAGCTGTGTGTACAGCTCCAGTGTGTGTGTGTCGGGGGTCCAGAGGTCAGGATGCTTGGCGATGAAGGGGAGGACCACGTCTGTGTATTCCCTCTGGATGTTAGCCAAGTCCGTGTCCACAGCCTCTGGAATACCTGTTCCCCTCAAGAGTCCGTCTCTCTCCTCTTTAGACCTGAACGGACGAGAAGTCTATCACACTTCATCAACAGATAATCCAAGGGGAAAGCTGTTAACAGACGAGTGATCTCTAGGATGGGGTTGGGACGATGACTTAAAAGCGGTTTCTTACCAGAACATGGGGTGGTCCAGTGTCTTGAAGTCGGTCCACAGAGAGAGGTAGGGTTTCCAGTGGGACTGTGAGGAGGTATACTCATACAGCAGAGCCAGCAGCAGGGGAACCCAGCCGGACGAGCTCTCCAGAGACGACCTCTCTGTGAAGGATAAAGGGAGGGAACAGAGATGTTACAAACAGAGGGATGATGCAGGCGGCGTTGATCTTTGGAAAACTTCTTTATAATTATAACTGTCACCTTTCTCCAGCAGGGCAGAGACCTTGGTTGTTCCCTGGTGGAGGAGGGCTGATCTGGGGATGGTGAACAACACCTCCCCCTCCTCTATGTCGTCCATCGCCAGCATCCCATACTCCGCCACTGTCCCCTCTTTACTCACACCCACCTACAGAGAGACACATCCATCCTAAACTGCCTGGCCAGTGTAGTTCAGAGAGACTGGGATCAGTTCAGCTAAACAAAGGAAGCGCACATTCATTCGCCTGAGGGACCTGAGTGCAGGTCGTGACAACGTACCTTACTGCTGAGCGACAAGCAGACTCTGTCGCACCACTGTAGGAAGCTCTGCAGGGGACTGAGCTCCGAGCCACCATCCACCTGTCAGCGCAAGGACACAAACTTAAACATGAGTAGTGTGATCAGGCAGGCGTGACCCTGTGCTGTGGCGCACTTTTTTTTACTATGAACATGCACTTCTATTTAACACAGCTGCTACACAAGCACACTTTTATAATTACAAGAGGGTAAAAAAGCTTTAGTGGTCTTGGACACATACATGTACTGACAACAATGGCCGTCATCTGTCTCCACTGCAAATACTGTGGACAGGATGAGCGGAAGGCTTGTGAACACAACATGTAAGACAATGTTGCTCCTCTGAGACAACCAGCAACAAAGTAATGGCTGCGCTTAGGAAGGAATAAAGCGAATAACACCAACAGCTGGAGTAACTTTAGCTGGCTACTTTAAGTAGATAGCTCCTAACTTTACCACACATACACACAGAAAACACAGCATGCAGCAGTGGCAGCTCCTCACACGTGAAGCTGTCTGTAACGTTACAACGTAGCCAGTGTGCACACAAAAACACACACACACACACACAGCACGCGCGCGAGCAGTTTTGTTTTTCTGGGGGGTTAAAACTGGTTAAATTGTAACCTTGGGTCGTTTCGCTTCTGTTGCCATCATGTAATCTCAAATCCAGGACCTGTTAGGCGCCGATAGTGGTTCACTAGCCCTGAGCTAACTCGAGCATGCGGACTGCGAGCGAGAAATGGGTTAAGTTTGACCCAAGCGGTGACTTGTAGGCAGCTGATGAATTTACACAACATGGCACGTAGACTGCAGTTTTATGACGACCTACATGCATCACCAAAACATAATATCTGACTTTTGATGAGTGAATTTGTGTAATATATTACAAACACGCAAAATGAACGTGTAACTATACCACATGTAAAGCTAATTATTGTCTAAAAGTGGGAGTTCAAAGCATTGATAAATTAATTTCATCTATAGCGAGACCGATATATCTTATCACAGACATGCATTACAAGCAGTCTTCATGGTGTGTTTCTACTACTGATGATTGGTGTGTGGCCCATCATCAGCATACCAATTATTTGTGAAAGCTTTCTGAAATAAGTGCCTAAAATCTGTGGATTAGCACAAAAGCTAAACATTATCCTCACAGATGACGCTTGTACGAATACAAAACCTTGTTTTAATATACAATGTAATAACTGTTCAGTGTATGTTTGTCTTCACTTGCATCAGTCTTCTGTCTGAGAAGTCCACTCCGGAGTCTGTGTGCTGTTTTTCCCATGATGACCACCAGCAGGTGTTGTTGAGTCAGATCAGCTGTCGGTCCTCAGTCTGCCACATCACCAGTTTGACAAGTTTTACATAGGTATGAATATCTATAGCTACTTACAGACTGGCTCGTTGGTCTAGGGGTATGATTCTCGCTTTGGGTGCGAGAGGTCCCGGGTTCAAATCCCGGACGAGCCCTGTTTTTAACCGCTGGGGTTAAAGGTCACAAAAGCCAGGCCATACAGTACATGACTGACACTGACAGCCAACACTCAGTCGCAGCATATATCATGTAACAACCACTGTCAGAATGCACAGACACCAAAGTCAAACTCAAAATACTCAGAATTTCCTTCAATGAAAAACCTTCACATTTAAAAAATCAATCATTTGAATTATATATTATTACATATACATTATATTCTGTATGTAAACAATAACTATCCATAGCAGGCTGTACCGCTGCAGTCACCACTCAACTACCACTACAATCAACATCTTTAAAAGCTGCTGAGGGAAAACAATGGAAACAGCCAGCTCAAAGGACAGTCATTTCACACTCCCAAAAAGGGGAGTTTTCAACTTGAAAGACTAGACTGCGTGAAAGAAGAGTTCATTCACCTCTGATACTCTATAAAATCTTACACATGTACATGCATTAGAGTATGAAGGAAAGTTGAGAAGCCTATAAGTAAATAAAGTGAATAGTGTTACAGTCAACACTTCCATTGTAACTCACTGGCCAACAGTGCCAAAGTGAAAACTAAGGGTGGGTCAGATTTTCAAAACTCACTAGAACTTACTTGATTAATGAGTGTGTGCCGTCACTCAACCAATCAGTACACTGCTGTCAATTGCTGTCAGATGCTTTTTGAAATGTTCACATAAAGGAGCCTACAAATATATCAGAGCAGCGACATCACATGATAAAATCTACTTAGTTTGTCCTATCTGATCAACTTAAGGGGTGAAACAAAACTCTGAACTTCAATGAGTCCTACACCAAAAAAGTACTGAATGCTGAAAACAGCTAGCTTTTCAAAACAATGCATTCTTTATAGTTGGCTGCATTACCTCATATCATGTTGAGCCCATCAGTATAAAGAGATGTTATCACAGATCGACTGAGTGCTGTGACTGTCTCCCAAGAGGTGCCATAATATCTGCAGTGGGACTGGGATCCTATGAGCCTGTAAGACGTGACAAATGTTGTGAGCAGGGGAAGTTTACTCCAATGCATGAAGAGGTGGAACAGCCACCTTTTCAGGATGAGAACAGGTTTAAATTTCATACATGGAAGTATGAGAGGTTAGGCATGTAAATGTGTTGTCCTATAGCAATCTATATGCATCTAAATACACTACCAAATTAGGTAAAGTTTTCATCTTAGTTTTCCCGGCAATCTTCATTGCAAAATTAGATGTAATACATTTCACATGTTTTCATCATTATTTTATTTATTTTCTTCAATTAAAAATCTAGTCACTGATGTTGTTTTCTTCAGTCTACTGTATGCCAATAGATATCAGTATCAGTGATTTTAGGGTTCAGTGTTGCATGTCTTGCACAGTAAGATGAACATATGTTTGTGACCACCAGAGGGTGCTGTTGGACTAGATAAGATGTGGAGCCCCAAGTTGCCACATCAGCAGTTTGAAGAGTTCAATTACAGGTCTTGAAAGCATAGATTTGCAGCTGTGAACAGCTGTATATGTGGCTCGTTGGTCTAGGGGTATGATTCTCGCTTAGGGTGCGAGAGGTCCCGGGTTCAAATCCCGGACGAGCCCGTTTTTAACCTCTGGGGGTCACAGAAACCTGAGGAGCTATTGTGCATTTTGTTTTTGAAACAAAATGTGTTTTACATGACTGCGACATATTGAATGCGGAAAACCTGCACCAATGATACAGTACATCACCAAATAATCAAATACTGACTTTTCCAACAAACTGCCAGGTTTTTATATACTGCTGAAACCAAATGACACTTGGTTTGCAACTCTTGTTTGACCAATACATTGTGGAGGGGATGCAAGACGTTTTCAATTAAGCGTCAAGTAAATGTGACCCAAACCCAAGGTTTGAATAAGCACAAAGTCTCATACCAATTATGTTTGGACCTCTTTTATATGTGGTTTTAGATCTGAAACTGACTGATTGCAATGCAAGCTGTCAGATCACAACTGTTAGACATCCCACTGTGGTTTGCAGCAGTCACTGCTCATATTGCTACACCTACTCTGACCAACTTTCCTAAAAAGTCAACAGCATATTATACTTGAGATGAATGCTTGTCAAGTAAATTTTTATTTATATAGCACAATATTACAAATCACAATTTGCCTCAAGGGGCTGTACAATCTGTACAGCATACAACCCCCTGTCCTTAGACCCTCGAATTGGATAAGGAAAAACTCCCCCCAAAAAGCCTTTAACGGAAAAAAAATGGACGAAACCTCTGGAAGAGAGACAGAGGAGGGATCCCTCTCCCAGGACGAACAGACATGGGATAGATGTCGTGTGTACAAAATAAATCAACACAGTTTGGTTGGTTGTAGGAAACAAGAAAAAAACAGTAGAGGGTAACAAAAGTTTGCAGTTTGTTGGTAGATTTCTCATCAGCAGGACAAACATGGACCATAAGCCCAGTATTCTGAGAGCAGAGAGCACGGGGTGGGACATAAAGTTTAAAGAGATCAGACAGATAAGAAAGGGCAAGCCCTTTTATAATCATCATTTTATAAGTCATCATGCTTGCTGAATGTCCTTAATTTCAAAGATGGACTCTCTCACAAATAAAATGTTCTTTGTTTTTGGTGGGTGCATACAGGTGATGCTCATGATGTTATCTGTAACTGAATGTACGTGCTGGAGAAACGTGTCTACACTGTTATCAATTATGTTTTACTTTGATTAACATGAGTTCATCAAACAATCAAAACAGAAAATATATTGCCATAAACTGCAGGTAAGAGGTGTTAGCCTTGTACAATGGAATTACATTTAATTGTGTTTAGATTGTAAATGTATGAAATCAGTCATCATTTTAAGCGACCCCCTGGTCTCATGTCTCTGCCATTTCACTTCTTGCCAAAGCACACAAGGGTGATGACCAGCTGGAAGACATGCAAGGTCCTGCACGCTTATAAGCACTGCGGTAAGAAGTCACGAAAGCAAGGACATACATGACAACAACTACTGTCAGAAGATGGTCAGTCATACTGCGAGGTGGAGAGTCTTTGTGTGTGAGCACAGGAACTCACCAAATATGCATCAAATTACCATTTTAAAAAAGGCTATGAACCATAACCTACATTTTTGTATGGAGGAGGAAAAATGACTTAAGTATAAATAAATGTATAAATAAATACAGGAATTAATAAATAAATAAATAGAGAAATAAAAGAATAAAAGAATAAACAAAATGCTGAAATAAATACAGAAATAAATAAATAAATGCACATATGAATAAATAAAAGTTGGTAATTAGCCAGGACATAAATAAATAAATGTCTTAAATTTATTTCTACATTTCCATATATCTACAGTTTGTTATTTCTGTATTTATGTCAGTATGCTAATTAAGTAGGAGGTCATAACCTCAGGTTAAGGCAGGAGTGGTCAACAGAGCACTGTTGGGTCAACATCCACATAGAGACAGAGAGACCTTAGGCTGAAGGAAGGAACACTAAAAGGATTGACCCCTGATTTATAGCCAGATTGGGAGGTCAGACTAACCACACAAAATGGCACCGGTTCATTAACACGACTTTTGTAAACTGTGTGGAAGAGGACTTCACCTCTGACCGCCTCAGGAGAGGGTACTCTTTGTGCAGATAAGGTATGGGTCTAGAAGTTGCCACTTCACCAGCGTGGAGTTTAACTGCAAGTCTTGAAAGAAAAGGTGAGGAGATTTAAACCCACTGTTTTCAGTTCTCAGAAAGGCTCGTTGGTCTAGGGGTATGATTCTCGCTTTGGGTGCGAGAGGTCCCGGGTTCAAATCCCGGACGAGCCCTGCTTATGAGCACAGATATGAAAGGTCACAAAAGCCAGAATGAACAACCAGATGCACGAATATCATACTCAGAACTCCCTTCAAGGTTCACCCAGACTTAAGAATGATGATGCTATTGTTTGTGGAGGTGATGTGGTTCTCCCCAGATATTCATCCCTGCTCAGGAGGGGATACCAAAATCTCGCTCACAGGAACCTAGGAACAAATAAATCTGACAACAACATGCTGTAAAATGTTATCTTAATGTGAAAACCTACTCCTGTTCCAGCCCTTCCTACCTGGCCTGCTTCCATTACAGATGGAACTCTGCGTCATTCCAGGAAACAGCTCACCTGCGTCAAAGCCTTTTCTCTACAGGTGTCGAGTGAGAGTCTTCTTCTTCAACACTTTGGATTGTCTGATAAAACTGTAAGTTGGCTTTGTTTGATCGTTGAACAAAAAGTTTGTCTTTAGTCACTTTAGGGTTTGTTTCTTGCTGTCTAATGTTTGTAGAAGTTGTTCACTTCTTCTTTCATCAGAAAGTTTGGAGAACTCTCGTGTTTGAAGATAAATCCACATGTTGGTGGATTATAAACAATAATTAATTAGCTGATGTTTATTTCCTTTCCTCAGCTCTCAGAAAACAAACTACATCGTGGTTTTCAAACCGTCGTCTCCACCAGCGTAAAGTCAGACACAACAGTACACTAATGTTTCCTGTGAGACCTTTTAAGGAAGTTGTGGAGTTGCTGCCTCTTTTGCTGTTGTAGTGATGCGTAATGAGGCTGTGGAGGAGGTGGAGATGTGTCTCCACATCAGTCCTGGTAGTCAGAGGCCGCTGACTTTTTTTTTTTCTCATTGCCAAAGTTTTTATTTTTTATTTTTCATATGTTTCATAACATCCCAACACAATGAATGACAGAAAACAGTACATAAACCTAGAACAAGATATTCGCCAACAGTGAAAGAAAAAGGATAAACATGACAAACAAACAAACAACAACAAAAAATAGATATGTAAATAATCTGCATTGAAGTGTTTAGCTGTCTACTGTTTACAGACTTAGATGTCAACATCAAATTACAGGGGTGGAAAGCCTACATCACCACACCAAGATGAGTCTGGCTTGGTAGGTTTAAAATACTCACAAGGTGGTTACAGCTTTCCACCCATGACAGGCCAGGGTTGATTGTTTAGCAGAAGAAATCTGCTTTTACCTCATATGGGGCGTGCCTTATTGAACATCACGGCCCTGTAATAAATTCATTATATTTCCCCCATTTACCGTGGTACAGGTCTAGCCGGTTTACCATCCTGTATGTCAACTCTTCATAAGCTGCCACTGTACTCAACTGAGTGAACCATAAGATTGATGGAGGAAGATCCACTGATTTCCATTCCCTAACAAGGAGCTTTTGACCCAGTATCATGACTGTGTGGATCCACCTTGTCTGGGGTTCAGGGATTCCCCTTAGAGGTGCAGAGTCCCCCAATACATAAAGGTAGAAATGCAATGTCCTGACCCATTATCAGTTTAATATTCTCATGAATTGCTGTCCACCATCTCTGAGCCTTGCGACAGGACCATAACAAATGAATAAGGGCCTCCCCACATCTCCAGCATGCTGGGTCTTTTTTACACATGTATTAAGTTGTGCTGCTACTTTTTCAAGTCTCATCTTCTTCGTGCACATATTCATGTCCTACATTTCCCTGAGACCAGGGGTTTCTGAGACCAAGTCCCACTATTTAAATAGTTTGAGTGTTTTGTTCTTTATGTCCACAGGCTTTCAACACAAATATGTGTCTATGAATGGATAGAGGAGAGAGTCTGTGTTTCAAGAATAAAAGAACAATGTTGATGAGACATTCAGAGTCTCAGTAATGTCAAAAATATATTCACTGTGAAACATGAAAACAGTTCATATTAATGGATTCACTTCTGTTATTATTCTTTGTCTTACTTCTATTTGGGGGATAATCATGAGAGATCATGAGAGATAATGATATCCCCCGAAAGTCACACAGAATCACAGAACCTCTGTTTCATGTCTGTATGTTCAGACTTGAGTGAGTTATGACTTTGAGGAAGAGTGCAGTTTTCGGGACTGATCTCTACGGGCCGGTTTCACAGACAGGTCTTAGATTAAGCCAGGAATGGGCCTTAATGTGTTAAATAGAACATTTAAGTAGCCTTCATGAACGTGGCTTAAATTAGGCTTAGTTAGCCAGAGACTATGGAGTCCTGGAGTAGGTAAGTTAGACTAGATGAGAACACCTGGGTTAAACCTCATTAGGTTAAGTACAAGCACATGCTGTTGGTCTAATGGTCTCGGGGG
>NTHP01000637.1:256638-270433 GCA_003416845.1 Oplegnathus fasciatus
ATTATTTTGACATTTAAAAAACATGTTAGAGGATATTTGTGTTGATTTCTTATTAGCTCTTGTTCTTGTTTTTTTTTAAAGTACTCTATGGAGTTTTTCAAACGAGACCAACAGTGAGAAGACTGGCTATTTATATTAGTTTCTAATAGTTATTCTTAATGTCTGCCACTGGGTCAGACTAAACGGTGCCGGGGTTTGCTCTGGCTGAATTCAAGTTGCTTCAGCTGCTAACTGAAAGTCCGTCTCTGGAGCTGCCACTCGCTCTCCTCCTGGAGAAGTAGTCTTCTCGCAGCGGGGAGTGAAACAGAGGGAACCTGCAACCTAACGTTAGGTGAAACACTACCGCCTTTGTCCACAGGGACCGCCAAAATCAACACAAAATGAAAAGTTCCACAGAGCTGCTTTAAATAAATGTGCAGTACTTTTACTGTAGAACTGTTATGAAGTTTTGATTCTAATGTCTGAAAATATAATAAATAAATAAATAAACTTGATTCCCCCCAAAAAATTTTAGGGGGGTGGGGTGCCAGGGGAAGCTTGCCTCGGGCACAGAAGTTCCAGCCCCGCTAATGATGCTCATAAGTGCAGAGTGGAATAGAAAACACCATTACCGCTTGTTAAAAAACGCTTGTTAAAAAGGGCAACCTTCCTGATTCTATCTTTCGTTTACGTTTATCAGTTTCCTATTGGTTATCACAGCTGTCAGTCAACTACCATGGCTATCCAATCACGTTATGTACACCCAGCAGTTTGTCCCCGCCCAGTACCGTAACTTACATCCCGATCATTCAGAAACGGAAGATTACCGATGACGGAGACATTATTAGTTCGGGTGCTGTAACATCCCAAAGTGTTGCCTAAAAAACTGTGAGTGCTCCATTCTTGTCATTTGTGTGTAATGTGATTTCAGCTGTATGCTGCGTAACAAACAGGATGCTGTTATTAGTAATAACCACGTCGTTGCTAGCTTGTTGTTGACGTTAGCTCTATTGCAAGCTGTAATGTTAATCGTATGCTGCTCTGATTGTTAGCGTTATGTGTAAATGGGACTGGTAATTGCTGCGTGCATGTTCTATTAAGGAAGTGTCTGTTTACTCGCAGCGCCGAGTTCATTCATGTGACGGTGCTGTAGCAAGTGAAGTGACACTTGAAGCGTCTAAACTTTCTACTGCCACGCATGCGCAGTTGATATTTGGGAGTGGTTGGCCTCCAATTTGCAAATGAAAATATAGCCGCACGAACAGTACAAGTTCATGTGAGGTAGCCAGAGAATTTCATCAGCATAAAATGAATTATCTGAAGGAAGAAAACGAAATGAAAATATGAGTTCTACAGGTTGGATATGAAGTTGGAAGAGAGAGATGTGATTCAAGAAGATACAATAATGAGACAATTGTGATTACCAGCCATGGAGAACAATATGCAAATTTGTCATTTGGATATTCATGAGTGTGAGTATTTTAATCACCACAAGCTACATTTTAAACCAGCCTTGGTTTAGTCACTCATGTAATTTAGCTGCATACAATTTTAATTTTGTACTGAACAAGCACTATCAAAGCAAGAATAAGCCAGAATGAATACATTCCATATTTATAAGTGCTGCATTGTGGAAGCAACTCTGTGTACAAGTCCTCCTTGGTCTCTGCCTGCGTCAGCCATGGGCACATCTGCTTCATCCTGATCTTCCATTGGAGGATCACAGCTCTAGCAATGATCGCCGTGCAGCATCTTCTTGGCTTGAAAGAAGAGGTGTATTGCGTAAACACGGGAATCGATGTTTCCATACTCCAAACATGCGCTCGACCATCCCCCTAGTGCGGATATGAGCTCTGTTGTATCTTTGCTGCTCAGCTGACCATACCCACTGTCACCAAGTAGTAGTCCACTATGTTGTCCTCTCTGAAACTGAGCACACAATGAGGAGTTGAGAAAAACCCTTGAAAAGGGTCTTGAAAAGTTATTTTATCAAAGTAATTTAGTGGATTACTCTTATCAACAAGTACTCGTCTGGATGGCCTCTGTAGTGCATGTTGGTCTTCATTTAGATATTCCAAATAGTCCATGCTCCCTCACAAACAGTATTAAGGAGAAGTTAAACCTGCTTTCTTGAAGGATTAATTTAAACTTCAATTTAGCTGTTGAGTAGTTCTCCCTCTTGCAATCGTTTAGTTTAATCCAGAACAGGCTCACTGCAGCTTCATGACGCCATCTAGTGGACTGATAGTAGAAGTACAGCAGCTGATGGCAGCTTCCTCTGCCCCACACTGCTGTCTGACTGCTGTAACTGACACTGATATGAAACAGGAAATAACAGCCAATCACTGGAGGAGCAGCTGATATTTTTACAGGAGAAATGATGGAGAGGATGATTTCAGTTGATGTGCAGATGAATGATTTGTGTTTCCTCTCCAGATGAAAGTGTGTGTGAGCTGATGTGGATGTGAGTTCAGCAGCATGAATCAGTGTGAGGAGAGAGAGGAGGGAGTCCCTCTCTCTAAAACCACTCTGTGCGGGGAACGTGACAGCCAGACCAAAGCTCAGAGGTGAGATGAGGATCTCTGACTGTCCAGGACTCTTGTCTGTGTCACAGCTCGGCACTCAAATCACTCCACCATCATTATTCACACTCAAAGCTCTGTGTGTGTTGTGTTAAAGCCCAGAGCAGCAGCACCCACCAGGCTCTCCTGGACCTGGACCTGAACCTGAGCCTGAACCTGAGCCTGAACCTGAGCCTGAACCTGAGCCTGAACCTGGACCTGAACCCAGCTGTGTGTCCTTCAAGAGCGACTGGTCAGCTGGTCACCTCATTGATTTTAAAGGACAACAACCCTCTGCTTCAAAGAGGTCAGCTGTTAATAACAATGAAATATTACTGATTCATGTTTTAACTGTTATTTATCCAGAGAGGTTTTATTAAACCTATATGTTTATTTTCAGCATCGTTCTTCACATACATTTATAATCTCACATGTGAAAGCTGCCCAGTGTTACCAGTATAAGCAGTCTTCAACTCTTCAGTTTAACATTTTCTCCACACACACGTTCTGACTTTTGTCTGATGACTGCATGAGTATAAAACTGATTTTATTGAGGCTAACAGATGCTAGCTGCTAACGAAGGCTAATCCTGATTCCACTGAGTTCCTCCATCAAATCAACATTTTCTGTTTTTCAGTCATGTGACAACAGAAATAGAAACATGTCGGTGATTACAGCTGGACTGTGATCAGCTGCTGTGAAACACAGAATGAACCATCACAGCGAGTCTGAGGAAACACACAGTTGATTTCTTATTGATGCTGCTGATGGAAGAACACAGATATGTCTGTGAGTGTTGACATTCCGGCGTCAGCTCAGTTTACTTTGTTTTCTACAACATGAGAGAAGTGTTTTACATTGATTCACTCGGGAGCTCCTTTAAGAAAAGTTTTTATTCATGGAAAACACAGATCTGCTGGATGGCCGGACCAGACCCGTTGAAAAAGAGAGTTGCGACACACTTTGATCTCACCGCCATGCGGTCACGTGGTTCATGTAGCTCTCAACAAGTTTGAAACTAATCCGCGCTGTCAGCGTGTTTGGATGGTTTCCAGCGAGACAGACAGCGACTATATTTGTGTTTTATAATGTGCAGTGATTAGTACGTTGACTACACTTATATTCAATATATATAATAGCATTTTTTCTGGGGAGCGGCGGAGAGACAACATTAACAGTTTTTCCTGTGTTTCGGAGGGAGGGGGGACTGTTCCCATAATGTAGAATACATACTCAGTATGTATGCATTAATATTTTTCTCGTGCTTCCATGGTCATAATTACTCACATCCTAATGTTGTCTTATGTTAAGACATTCACATAAACATGCACAACAAGTATAACAATGAATAGCAGCAACTGCTCAATATGAGCCAAGAAAGAAGTTTGGTCAATAGTGCAAAATATACAAGGCAACCAGTTGCATTCAACAAAACATTTTGTAGAGGCTAAGCCGCACCACAGATGACCTAATTGACGCACTGATTACCGTGTCTGATGAATCAAAGTCTTTCAACTTTCCAGTTGAACACTCAGTCCATTTATTTCTCCTGTGAAACTTCTTAGTGTCCATTAAACTCGAACATGTTTCCAATAATAAAGAAACAAACAAACAGTAACATCCAGAACCATGAGTAAGTACTGCAGCAACAAGATGCCTCAGCGGTCAATAACTGTTTACCTTCCGGGCGGAGCACCTGACCAGACAAAGATTGGTTCCTACCCAATGAGACCTGATGCACCATCCGTAAACCTAATTATTCAATCAGTTATATTATGGCTCCTACACATTTTATTATATAATATGTTCAGGGGGGGAGTAGATTTTACCTTGAATGGGCAGTCTTCAAAGAAACTCATTCGACCTCCTACAGGGAGAGAAAGATAGCGGAAAGCAGGCCAGGAAAGGCATACGAGTGTTTAAAATAGCCATTGCATTCGTCCACTCACTGCTTTTACAGAAAGTCCCTTTTCATAAGCAAACTATGCTATCAGGCAAGACCAGGGCTGAAACCTGGTCATGGATGAGGCATTTACAACTCACCCCCGCAGCCGTCATGTCCAGTCTGTTCCCCCATCCATGGTCTTCCACTCCTGTTGTTAGTAGTGCTAGATCCGGGCCTTGTTGTCACGATCGCCGCTCACAAACGTCAGACTGACCACACACGTCATTATAGTGGTTGAATATAACTGAACTTATTTAGATGAGCTAGCTACCATTCACTGTAATCAGATGTACTAATACGGTCGCAACTAGGTGTTGCTAACTTTAATAATCAATCTAATAACCAAAGATAAACTTTGTATGCCAACGAACGCCAATAACTGCAATTCATAATTTGAGGTAAATGTGGGCCAACTGACATCTGGTTATGGTAGCTAGTTAAGTGTTGCTCATATTAGCTAACTGCAATTAGAATCTAACCAGCTATTATCTGACAAAAGCTGGGTACATCAAATATCGCTATTGACTAGATTCATGAGAGGTCAGCTAATGCGTTAAAATGTCAAAAAAGGCAGTCATTTCATCAACTTACCCGTGAGCGTACTTGGGAAACACTGAAAATGAATGGGGTTCAACGCTGGAACTATACAGTGTTCGGTACTATTGGTTGCCCCACGACACACGTTGCTTTGGCCTTTCAACGAGCACATTGTTCTGTCAAATGTATCCACAACACATTGTTTCACCGTTCACAGTGCAGATTATATCCTATTTTTATGTGTTTCTATCAGGATGAAGCTGGAAAAACCAGAACCCAGCGTTGTGTCCATGAAGAGTGACCGGTCTATGGATCGTCCTATATCCTTCAAAGATGGACTTCACTCTGTTGATCACAGGTGAGGATTGAAACCTGAGAAGAAAAACTAAACAATATGTTTGTATCAGATTCTTAGTTGTGAGATCTCCAGTTTTTAAACCTTTACTGACTTATATGGAAGTTCTCTGAGAACTGATGTTCTTTTTTAGCAGCACTCTGCCTCACACTCACACAGTCCAACACATTCACAGTGGGAGCTGCCCAGTACTATGGAGCTTATTTCCTGCCAAAACTTAACAAACAAACAAAACGTGTTTCACAAATGCCCTACGATTCACTAACAAACACAGTGTGATTTGCAAATACAAAACACCATCAACAAACTAATGCATTTTATTTTGCAAATAGAAAATGTACCTATCAAACAAATACACAACATGTTTCTAATACATCATGCTTCAGAAACAAATACAGCAAGTTTTACAAGTACAAAAAAAAAATGTTTCTGAAGCATGATGTATTAGAAATATGTTGTGTATTTGTTTGATAGGTACGTTTTGTATTTGCAAAACAAAATGCANATGGTGTTTTGTATTTGCAAATCACACTGTGTTAGTTAGTGAATCGTAGGGCATTTGTAAAACACGTTTTGTTTGTTTGTTAAGTTTTGGCAGGAAATTAGCTCCATACAGTACAACCAGTCTGATACAACCAGACACCGAGCAGCTCCACTGGAGGGGCTTTGCTCAGGTGTTCTTTAGCAGTATACATTGAGGGAGAGTCAAGTTTTAGTCACTCACATTTCTGTTCAGACTTTTGCTGACAGTTAAGTAGATTGACTGGTGACCTTTAAGCATGCCTCTCTAACCTGAAGGCCTGTGCTGCCTCCCAGTCGGTCTGATCCTTCAAACACTGTTGATTTACTTTCCTTTTTCAACCGGTTCTGCTTTGGGACACCGTTCTCTGGTGTTTTCGTCCTGTTTTTGAGCAAAACCTTTGAGCAAAACTTTGCTCAAAACAGTCTAATATTCTACGTTTTGTTTTCGCACTGACTTTGACAGTCAGGATGTATTCAACCAAGTTTTATTCTTCTTCTTCCAGCCGCTTATCTATCCTACCAGTAACACTGCGCCACACCGTGGCCTCATCCTGCCACTACACCCCCCCCTTTTAGTTTAATGTTTAGCTGTTTTGACAGATTTCCACTGAACATTTAGCCCATAAGATACATTCTAACATGTGGCTATTTTAACTTTCCCATATTGTCTTTTAGCAGCTTAGAACCACAACAGTAAGTATTACAATCTGTTTCTACTAACATACGCTTACTGTATACTTTCTCACTTTTACTCAAACATATCTATTGACTCAAACACATGAATATTTCTTTACAACAAGGGAATTTCCAACTAACATTGTTTACTTTGCCTTACATCATAGTCTCTGTTTCTTCTTTTTTCTTTCTTTTCTTTTCCTGTCACATATTCAGTCTATTTGGATACTTAGACACTCTCCCTGACCTGGTCACTCTTGTGTTGGGGGATAGCAGAGGCTCTGGCAGCTCTCTTAGATGTGACTGGATATGCCCGAGCAGTCCCCCTAGTGTGTCTGCCTCACACGAGCGTGGGATGGGTGCTTCAGTCCTCTTGTGCGTGTGGGCGTGATCTATAGCCACTGTTCTGAGCAAGGTGGGGATGGGGTCCGTGTACGGTGTCAACGGTTGATGGGAGGACTGTTCCCATAACGTAGAATACATACTCAGTATGTATGCATAAATATTTTTCTCGTGATTCTATGGTCATAATTACTCGCATCCTAATGTTATCTTATGTTAAGACATTCACATAAACATGCACAACAAGTATAACAATGAATANCCCCCCCTTTTAGTTTAATGTTTAGCTGTTTTGACAGATTTCCACTGAACATTTAGCCCATAAGATACATTCTAACATGTGGCTATTTTAACTTTCCCATATTGTCTTTTAGCAGCTTAGAACCACAACAGTAAGTATTACAATCTGTTTCTACTAACATACGCTTACTGTATACTTTCTCACTTTTACTCAAACATATCTATTGACTCAAACACATGAATATTTCTTTACAACAAGGGAATTTCCAACTAACATTGTTTACTTTGCCTTACATCATAGTCTCTGTTTCTTCTTTTTTCTTTCTTTTCTTTTCCTGTCACATATTCAGTCTATTTGGATACTTAGACACTCTCCCTGACCTGGTCACTCTTGTGTTGGGGGATAGCAGAGGCTCTGGCAGCTCTCTTAGATGTGACTGGATATGCCCGAGCAGTCCCCCTAGTGTGTCTGCCTCACACGAGCGTGGGATGGGTGCTTCAGTCCTCTTGTGCGTGTGGGCGTGATCTATAGCCACTGTTCTGAGCAAGGTGGGGATGGGGTCCGTGTACGGTGTCAACGGTTGATGGGAGGACTGTTCCCATAACGTAGAATACATACTCAGTATGTATGCATAAATATTTTTCTCGTGATTCTATGGTCATAATTACTCGCATCCTAATGTTATCTTATGTTAAGACATTCACATAAACATGCACAACAAGTATAACAATGAATAGCAGCAACTGCTCAATATGAGCCAAGAAAGAAGTTTGGTCAATAGTACAAAATATACAAGGCAACCAGTTGCATTCAACAAAACATTTTGTAGAGGCTAAGTCGACGCTTTAAGCCACTGAGGTGCTGCACCACGGATTACCTAATTGACGCACTGATTACCGTGTCTGATGAATCAAAGTCCGAGACAAACCTTCCAGTTGAACACTCAGTCCATTTATTTCTCCTGTGAGAAGTGTTGCTCATATTAGCTAACTGCAATTAGAATCTAACCAGCTATTATCTGACAAAAGCTGGGTACATCAAATATCGCTATTGACTAGATTCATGAGAGGTCAGCTAATGCGTTAAAATGTCAAAAAAGGCAGTCATTTCATCAACTTACCCGTGAGCGTACTTGGGAAACACTGAAAATGAATGGGGTTCAACGCTGGAACTATACAGTGTTCGGTACTATTGGTTGCCCCACGACACACGTTGCTTTGGCCTTTCAACGAGCACATTGTTCTGTCAAATGTATCCACAACACATTGTTTCACCGTTCACAGTGCAGATTATATCCTATTTTTATGTGTTTCTATCAGGATGAAGCTGGAAAAACCAGAACCCAGCGTTGTGTCCATGAAGAGTGACCGGTCTATGGATCGTCCTATATCCTTCAAAGATGGACTTCACTCTGTTGATCACAGGTGAGGATTGAAACCTGAGAAGAAAAACTAAACAATATGTTTGTATCAGATTCTTAGTTGTGAGATCTCCAGTTTTTAAACCTTTACTGACTTATATGGAAGTTCTCTGAGAACTGATGTTCTTTTTTAGCAGCACTCTGCCTCACACTCACACAGTCCAACACATTCACAGTGGGAGCTGCCCAGTACTATGGAGCTTATTTCCTGCCAAAACTTAACAAACAAACAAAACGTGTTTCACAAATGNCAGAGGCTCTGGCAGCTCTCTCAGATGTGACTGGATATGCCCGAGCAGTCCCCCTAGTGTGTCTGCCTCACACGAGCGTGGGATGGGTGCTTCAGTCCTCTTGTGCGTGTGGGCGTGATCTATAGCCACTGTTCTGAGCAAGGTGGGGATGGGGTCCGTGTACGGTGTCAACGGTTGATGGGAGGACTGTTCCCATAACGTAGAATACATACACAGTATGTATGCATTAATATTTTTCCCATGCTTCTATGGTCATAATTACTCACATCCTAATGTTATCTTATGTTAAGACATTCACATAAACATGCACAACAAGTTTATCAATAAATGCCAGCAACTGCTCAATATGAGCCAAGAAAGAAGTCTCCTGACCTGGTCACTCTTGTGTTGGGGGATACCAGAGGCTCTGGCAGCTCTCTCAGATGTGACTGGATATGCCTGAGCAGTCAACGGTTGAAAGCTTGCTCATGGCATGTTTTCAGGGTGATATCCTGTTCCCTAAAATATTTAAGATCAGGCCACTGTGGCTAGAGCTGTCTGGGGGAAATGGGGACTAGTGTCCTTATCCTCCTTCCCATCATCAGCTGTGCTGACGAGCTCCCATGGGTGCAGGCCAACAGAGCTTTGTGGAAGCCCCATTCTTTTGCAAGAAGACTTGACTTTACCGGATATCTGGGGCTGCTTGTCACATGTGTGAAATCAAAGTCTTTAATTCATGGCAGGAGAACTGTTTTCCAGTGTCTGTGACAAGAATCTCTCGGCAGCCATACCTGGCAAAGGTGGCTTTAAACCTCTCTATAGTCTGTTTTGCTGAGGTGCTGCCTGGTAGGTTGCACACCTCCAATATATTGTGAAAAGTTATCTGTGAAGACTAGGTAGTTCCTGTTTCTCCACTCCAGCCCTCTGCCATGGCTTACTTGGGAGGTCAGTTGTGAGCAGGCATTTGAGGTGTTTAAAGGTGTTATCACTGTTCTGTGCATCCTTGATCTCAGCTAGCTTCGTCTGTGTAGCTGGCAGGTTATCAGTCACACAGTCAGTGTTAGCTTTACATTCGTTCTCCAGCTCTTGGTCGTCCTCAGTGGGTGTGGCAGGCAGGGGTGCTGAGCAGAGCGTCTGCGGTGATCAGATTTTTGCCTGGCACATGAATGATATTGAAATTGAATCTGAGCAGTCTGAGCTGGAATCTGGGTGGGAGGTCATCCAAGGCTCTTGACTTGAAGAGTGTTACGAGTAGTTTGTGGTCAGTTCTTAAAGTGAAGTTCAGTCCACTCACATATCCACTTAAGCACTCTCATGCCCAGGTCACAGCCAGGGCTTCTGGATTCAGTTGTGGTCAAACTTCTGGAGATAAAGACAACTGGTCTCCACTCACTGTCAGGCTGTTTTTGTGTCAGGATCCCTCCCATCCATAGGAAGAAGCATCCCCTGACACTATAGTCTCTTTCTTTGGGCTGTACCGGGCCAATACAGTCTCTGAGCTGAGTTCCTTTTGTGTTTCAGAAAACTGTCATTTGTGGTGTATCTCATATCCAGCTGCAGTCACTATTCAACAGATCTCAGATCGGCTTTGTCTTCTCTGGCAGGTGTGGTGAAAATTTTCCCACAAAGTTTACCATGCCCATGAAGTGACATTCGTCTGCCATGTATTTTGGTTCAGGCACGCCCAGGATCGCTTTGATTTTATCAGGGTCTGCCTTGATGTCCTGTGCATTGGTGGCGTGGCCCAGGAAACCTTATTTCATGTAGGGCGAACCGGCACTTGTCATTCAGAGTAAGCCCCATATCTGAATTTTGACAGCACTCTATGTGGTCTCTCCTTGTGACAAAGATATCGTGGGCGTGGCGAAGGTCTCCAACAATTCCTTCAACCAGCTGAGAGATCCTTTTCTGGAAATTCTTTGGAGCTGATGCAATTCTGAAAGGGAGTCTCTTAAAATAATACCTGCCATCCGGTGTGATGAAAGTGGTCAGCAGCATGGAGCCTTTGTGAAGTGGTTATGTGAAGACTTAAGCTCCCTTTTAGCTTCGCCAGAGTCTAATCCACTGCCGGCAAAATGTGTCTCTCTGGCCACACGTTCATTGAGGTGGGTTAGATCTACACAGATGCGCATTTTTCATGTTGATTTTGTGATGAGCACAATATCTGCACACTATTCAGTCCTATTCAGTTAGTTCCTCAGCGTGGGCTATGACCCCCATCTTCTCCATCAGCCTCTGGAATTACTGTAACTGATGCCCCCATGTCTACTTTGAAGCAAAGTGGTCCACCATTTATCTTAAGCGTGTTCACCCATGCAGATTTCCTCTGCAGGTATTGAACAGTCCCTTGGTATGCTGTAGTCTTATCCTCTTCTATGCTTTGAGTTATTGTGCTGACCGCTGCAAAATGTCCTGTTTTTAAGCACTTTCCACAGTGCTTGGTTTTTGCAACGCTCGGCTTGTATTGAGTGTATGCTGTACGTTGTGCCATTTTTGGTCTCTGAGCATTTTTCTTTGGCTTATATGTGACTGCATCCCATGCCAAGGGGATTCTGCCGAGCGCAGAACAGCTTAATGTTTTTTCACCTGTTTTTGTCCATTGTGCTATGGCTGTAGCTAGATCTAATTTGGGGTTTAGCTGCAGTCTCTTAGACAGGCATTCTACACTCATGCTGATTACTTGTATCATTTGATCACATAAATCCCTGTATTTGCGGTGTTCTGCCAGTCTATGCACCTCTGTAATAAAATCTTTTGCTTCTTGGCATCGATTGTTAAACTCATTCGTAAATAATGTTATGGACACCCACAAAATGTTTATCAACGGCCTTTTTAACTTCCTCATAATCCTTTTTGCTGATCCACTTTCAGCTGAAGTGATGCAAGAACTTCGTCCGCCATGTCTCTCAAAGTGTACATTAGGGAATTCACCTAGGATTCTCTGTCCTTTTCTTTTAGCTTGGAGGTTGTCTGAAACTGCTCAAATGTCCATATCCAGGTCGGGCATGAACATGGTTTAAAGTTGAATGGCCCGGATGGCGTAATTGCGGATGTGTTTTCCATGTTGTAGGTTGATTATCTTGTTAATGACAAAGAAGTACGTTCTAGCTTTCATTTGACACGCAGTTCTATGTGAAATCACCTTTTGCTTTGGTTTGATCCAGTATTCTCAGGTTTTCTCTGTGGTTTTCCCGAAGTTTCACTCACTTCACCTGCTACAAAGAGCTGGAGCTGGAGGAGCTAAACCAGACAAGCTGGCGAACCAACACAGTAAACTGAAAGCTGCGCAGAAATGTAGACTGTTGATTCACAGTAGGATCAGCAGTACGAGCAGCACTTTAAAGTCAGGGGAAACCATCTGGGTCAATGTTGTAATCAACACTTTAACTCAAAGGGCCTTTAGCTTGTGTTTGTCTCTGTGTGGACAGACATAATGTGAGTTATTCTTCATGATTCCTCCACAGAGCCTACCAGGAGAGCTCAGATGTTCCCAGTGGCCTGTCTGCCCAGCAGCCATATAATATGGACTCCATATTTAGGGTCTGTACATGTACAACAACTACTTTTACGTCTATTCTGTTCGCAATAATCTCCATGCTGCACTTTTTAGACCAGTGGATTGTCAGTCTGTCCAACATGGATCGGATGTTTGGTTCCATGTTTTTAGTTTGATTGTGTCATTCATATAATATTCTGTTCCAGCTGCTGGAGGAGAACATTATCACTTTTGTGAAGAACGAGCTGAAGAAGATTCAGAATGTTCTGCGTTCAGGTTACCCAGAATGCTCAGAGAGTCAGAGGGAGGATGAGGAGGTGTTGGACAGTGAGGATGAAGAGCAGAGGAGGAGCAGCAGAGATGCATTTCTGGAGATCACACTGCACTTCCTGAGGAGAATGAACCAGGAGGAGCTGGCTTGCTGTCTGCAGAGCAGTAAGAAGATTTCTCTAAAGATTTAACATGCTGGATAAATGGAACATTTACTAATGTCTTAAGTGATGGAAGGAAATATTTTTATAAGTGCATTCTTTAGAGAAATTGAATTGTCATATTTTTCACTCATTGATCTGATTTGTTGTGTATTTATTCAGGAACTCCTATTGGAGTTTGTCAGCATAAACTTAAATCTAACCTGAAGAAGAAGTTCCAGTGTGTGTTTGAGGGGATTGCTAAAGCAGGAAACCCAACCCTTCTGAACCAAATCTACACAGAGCTCTACATCACAGAGGGAGGGACTGGAGAGGTCAATGATGAACATGAGGTCAGACAGATTGAAACAGCATCCAGGAAACCAAACAGACTAGAAAAGACAATCAGGCAAGAAGACATCTTTAAACCTTCACCTGGAAGAGATGAACCAATCAGAACAGTGATGACAAAGGGAGTGGCTGGCATTGGGAAAACAGTCTTAACCCAGAAGTTCACTCTGGACTGGGCTGAAAACAAAGCCAACCAGGACATACAGTTCACATTTCCATTCACGTTCAGAGAGCTGAATGTGCTGAAAGAGAAAAAGTACAGCTTGTTAGAACTTGTTCATGACTTCTTCACTGAAACCAAAGAAGCAGCATTATGTAGGTTTGAAGAGTTCCAGGTTGTGTTCATCTTTGACGGTCTGGATGAGTGTCGACTTCCTCTGGACTTCCGCAACAATGAGATCCTGACTGATGTTACAGAGTCCACCTCAGTGGATGTGCTGCTGACAAACCTCATCAAGGGAAAACTGCTTCCCTCTGCTCGCCTCTGGATAACCACACGACCTGCAGCAGCCAATCTGATCCCTCCTGAGTGTGTTGACATGGTGACAGAGGTCAGAGGGTTCACTGACCCACAGAAGGAGGAGTACTTCAGAAAGAGATTCAGAGATGAAGAGCAGGCCAGCAGAATCATCTCCCACATCAAGAACACACGAAGCCTCCACATCATGTGCCACATCCCAGTCTTCTGCTGGATCACTGCTACAGTTCTGGAGGATATGTTGAAAACCAGA
>NTHP01000637.1:270551-281716 GCA_003416845.1 Oplegnathus fasciatus
CAGTTCTGGAGGATATGTTGAAAACCAGAGAGGGAGGAGAGCTGCCCAAGACCCTGACTGAGATGTACATCCACTTCCTGGTGGTTCAGTCCAAACTGAAGAACGTCAAGTATGGTGGAGGAACTGAGACGGATCCACACTGGAATTCAGAAAGCAGGGAAATGATTGTGTCTCTGGGAAAACTGGCTTTTGAGCAACTGGAGAAAGGCAATCTGATCTTCTATGAATCAGACCTGAAAGATTGTGGCATCGATATCGGAGCGGCCTCAGTGTACTCAGGAGTGTTCACACAGATCTTTAAAGAGGAGAGAGGGCTGTACCAGGACAGGGTGTTCTGCTTCATCCATCTGAGCGTTCAGGAGTTTCTGGCTGCTCTTTATGCCCATCTGAAATTCAGCAGTCAACAGTCAACCTCCAAGAAGTCTGAAACAAGAAAAGATGAATCTGCAGTTAAACACTTCTACCAGAGTGCTGTGGACAAGGCCTTACAGAGTTCAAATGGACACTTGGACTTGTTCCTCCGCTTCCTCCTGGGACTTTCACTACAGACAAATCAGACTCTCCTACGAGGCCTGCCGACACAGACAGGAAGTGGCTCAAAAACCAATCAGGTAACAGTCGAATATATCAAGAAGAAGATTGAAGCAACTCAGTCTGCAGAGCAAAGCATCAATCTGTTCCACTGTCTGAATGAACTGAACAATCGTTCACTAGTGGAGCAGATCCAACAGTCCCTGAGTTCAGGAAGTCTATCCACAGATAAACTCTCTCCTGCTCAGTGGTCAGCTCTGGTCTTCATCTTACTGTCATCAGAAAAAGATCTCGACGTGTTTGACTTGAAAAAGTACTCTGCTTCAGAGGAGGCTCTTCTGAGGCTGCTGCCAGTGGTCAAAGCCTCCAAGAAAGCTCTGTAAGTGGGATTTATTCATCAATAAATACGCTGTTATCTTTCAACTAGAGAAAAAAACTAATAGCTTATTGCTTCTTTCCTTACTGTTGTCTCTTCAGACTGAGTGGCTGTAACCTCTCAGAGAGAAGTCTTGAAGCCCTGTCCTCAGTTGTCAGCTACCAGACATCTAGTCTGAGAGAGCTGGACCTGAGTGACAACAGCCTGCAGGATTCAGGAGTGAAGCTGCTGTCTGCTGGACTGGATAGTCTCCACTGTACACTGGAAACTCTCAGGTCAGATCAAGTTACTCTTTGTTGTTAAAGAGTTTACATATTTCTCTAACAACCTCTCTCATGCGAAGAAGAAGAAACTAAACATCACACAAATTAAATCCCACTTTATATAGAGTTGATATTTTGGTTTCTCTGAGCAAATTTAAATTTTTCTTATCTTTGGCTCAGAGTTAAAATGCAAGCTGAGATTTCTGTTACCTTCGATTGTCTTTTAGCCCAGACACATTAAAAGTGAGTACATTTTCACACAAATGTTATTTGTCTTCTTGTTCATTATTTCCTCTCCAGACTGTCTGGCTGTAACCTTTCAGAGAAAAGTCTTGAAGCTCTTTCCTCAGTTCTCAGCTCCCAGTCCTCTAGTCTGAGAAAGCTGGACCTGAGTAACAACAACCTGCAGGATTCAGGAGTGAAGCTGCTGATTGCTGGACTGGAGAGTCCACACTGTACACTGGAAGCTCTCAGGTCAGGATTCATTGACCCATTCAACTGATGGCCTTGTAAAATCTGATTTACATTAGTGGATAAGCAGCTAACCTGTGTATGATTGTTCCTGCTAATATGATTTGTCAAAAGACCTTTAACAAGACTCAGACTTATTCTAAATGTAACTCCAAAGCATTGTATTTGGACCAAAATGTACCTGAACAAAAAAAGACAAACCAAGAAAAAACATCACATTTTTTACAACCTCAACCATGTGAATTTAACTCAAAATCTGCAAGAGTATATCAACTTTATCAAATAAGCAAAAAATAAGTGCTACATTTAGAAACGAGAGAGAGAGTTTTTGTGTTTGTTTTTTAATTTTCATGGGCCAGGGTACAGTCTGAACAGAAGAGTTTTAAGTCCGCAGTGGAAGATGTGTCAAGTTTCAGGTGTCCTGATATCAATGGGGAGCTCTTTCCACCATTGTGGAGCCAGGACTCCTTCACTCCCCCGTAGTGAGGGAGTACAGGCTGATTGGCAGTAGCAGAGCATAGAGGACGGGCCGGGGTGCATAGTTTGACCATGCCCTGGATGTAGAATGGGCCTGAGCCATTTGCAGCATGGTGGGCAAGTACAGTGTCTTGAATCAGATTCAAGCAGCCACCGGTAGCTAGTGCAGGGAGCGGAGGAGCAGTGTTGTGTGGGAGAACTTGGGTAAGTTGAAGACCAGTCGGGCTGTTGCATTCCGGATGAGCTGCACTGGTATACTAGCCAGGAGTGAGTTGCAGTGGTCTAGACGTGAGCTGACAAGAACCTGGACCAGAATCTGCGCCGTCTCCTGAATGAGGAATGGATGTATCCTCCTGATGATGTGGAAGATGAATCTGCAGGAGCGGGCTGTTGCAGCGTTGGCAGCGAAGGACACCTTTCCTGGAAGGAAGAGCAGCTCAGTCTTGTCAAGGTTGAGCTTCAGGTGGTGTGCAGACATCCATTGAGAGATGTCAGCCAGACACGCAGAGATTTGTGTTACCACCTGGGTTTCAGACTGGGTAAAAGACAATAAGTTGAGTGTCATCTGCATAGCTGTGGTAGGAAAAGCTGTGTGAGTGAATAACAGAGCCGAGTGACTTGGTGTAAAGAGAAAGAGGATGGGACTCAGAACAGAACCTTGAAGGACCCTAGTAGTGAGGCTACAAGGTTCAGACACAAATTCTTTCTTACCCTGTAAGTGCTGTCCTTCAGGTAGGATGTGAGAGTGCAGAGCCCAAGACTCCCAGTTCATGGACTTGGTGGTTCACTGTGTCAAACACTGCTGAAAGGTCCAGCAGGATCACGACGGACGACCGAGAGGCTGTTCTGGCAGTGTGGAGAAAGACAGCACACTCAGGTGTTTTGGAAAGAAATGGCAGAAGAAACACTTACAAATACAACATTCCATAAATCTGAAGCAGTGCAGCATGTGTGACTGCTTTAGCAAAGTGGCTGTTGCACCCACATCTTCAGTGCAGCCTCCCGGCTCTGATGCTGATGGGATTTGCCAAAGTAAAATTGCAACTGTCTCGACCTCGTCAAGTCAAGGTAACACTCGTTAAAAATAAGTCTGTACTTATTAACTCAGGACACAGTTAGCATCGGTTATAAGCAATTCGAAGAACTTCAGCAATTGCTTCTCCCTCATATACAGGAAACTCAGGAAACAATTTAACTTGTTATTTCTGCAAAAAAGTAATAATAAAATAACTGCTGAATCTTTTCACATCTTTTCATGTCATGTGTTTATTTTTTGCACCAAATTATGCAGAGTAGTATCAATGAGAGCATCGATGAGTATTGGTATCGATAAGCAGTATCAGTATTGATATCGGTATCAATAGAATCCTAACAATACCCATCACTAGTCCCAGAGAGGTCGTGGGTTAAGAGAAGAAACGTACGACTGACGCTGGTTGCCATTTATTGTTAGTGTTCAAATAAACAATGAATACAAACTTGAAAGGAAAAGGGCTGCAGATGTTGCCGAATCAATAAACAAATAAAACACAAGCTCTACTTCTTAATAACTTAAATTCACAGCAATCTTGCTGGCAAATTCCAAGAAAATAGGAGAAACAAAAGCCTGTCTACCTACACTAATCTTACTAGTTAAAACCAGAATACAACAGTGGGTGCACAATGGAATGTGTGAACAAACCAAAATCAAACTAATCCCTGCCCAGTCCCAAAACTGAGGGCCTCTGTAAGTTAACAATTCAATACATACAGGAATGGAAAGTATTCACATATCAGATAAGGAACAAGATAAAACAATTATAATAATAATAAAACACACTTGTCCTGACAACGTTTGACTGTCATTCCACTGGTACTTCCACAAAAATACTAAACTGTTCAAGAATAAGGTCTCTTAACCCTACACTGGTTTTAGATTAGTTCATCACAACCCTCGGTGCATGTAGCCCTACCTTGTACAAACCCTAGACCAAAACAGAATATTGTGTAATATAATAGACTATCTGACACAGCACAATTTACTAATCCCTTATAATAATCACTTAATTATTTATGTATAATTAATTAATATTAATTACTTAATAATTTACTAAGCCATATAGCCAATGGTTGAAATTTCAGTAAAACAGAGAAAGTCAGAGCAGGAGACTACACTACCACCACAAGAACAGTCTACAGTCAGATTAAGTCTGCTAACACCACTAAAGCAGCACATAATTAGACAAAAAATGGTAGCCTAACACAGCAGACAGCACAGTCGAGCAGAGAAATGACTATTTAAAAAGTAAATATACCCAGCCTAATTCTAGCAGTCTTGAAGTAAGTTACACCCAGAAATCACAATACACACTTACCGCCACGTGTTCACAGAGGGTTCCTGTGTGTTTGTTTTGTGTGTTTGCAGGCTGTCAGGCTGTCTGATCACAGAGAAAGGCTGTGCATATCTGGCCTCAGCTCTGTGCTCCAACCCCTCCCATCTGAGAGAACTGGACCTGAGCTACAATCATCCAGGAGACTCAGGAGTGAAGCTGCTGTCTGATGGACTAAAGGATCCACACTGGAGACTGGACACTCTCAGGTATGAAGAGGCCTGCGGCAGCCACAGACAATCAGTCTGACAGAGGAGGTCTATATGGTTAAAGGTGGATATGAGTGTTATATGAACAATCACACATGTAGGAAGCCTTTTTCCTTTGCTCAGAACAGAAACACTGGTTGAACATAAAGAGGAGACATTTGTGTAGGAGGTCTCCAAGGCCTGTTGGTAATAATTGATGCAGTTTGGACAGATCCCTACATGTTAAAGGGACTGTCTGTCATATCCTTTTTTGCCCTCTTGATCGAGTCAGTTTCACCTCTGTACTGAGATAGGTCCAGGGCATGTTTAGCCTAGCTTAGCACAAAGACTGGAAGCAGGGGGGAACTGCTAGCCTAGCTCCATCAAAAGAGAAAAATAAACCTTCCAATAACTCCAAAGCAGTTATATTTAGTTCAAACTGTGCTTGAACCTGACAACCACTGGCCAGGACAGGACTTTTGAGATGTTACATTCAAGTGTATTTCTCAAACTTTTGGACTGTTCCTTTATCAGTGTGTAACAATTGTAGTGAACATAGTCTTCATAGCAAACATGGGTTGTAAATATTTTAAATTTGCAGACTTTAAGTTGACTTTGATATTAAAAAATTAACCTCAGATATATAGTAATTTATTTACAATATTTACACTTTTAACGGACACAGAGAGAAGATAACACGTGATGCACCAGGAGAACCATGTCTAATAATAACTGATTAAAGCTACGTTGCTTTGTTTAGTCAAGACACTGTAAGACTTATTATTAGTAATCACAGCAGGCCGGATGCACATATTGTGTTTATGTGTATGAGAGTAATTTAATGTCCATGTTTGCATGCTGAAAGTGAATGTGCTGGTCTGACCCCCCTCCTCCTTTCAGGGTGGAGCCTGGTGGAGTCCGATGGTTGAGGCCAGGTCTCAGGAAGTGTAAGTGTGTTTTTCATTTGATTCATGAAAAGAAAGCAGCACACGTTCAACCATCTTCAAACTGTGACATCACTCATTCAAATCTCTGATGTCATCATCAAACTGTCAATAAATGAACAGATGATAGATCAATAACTGCAGCTGTATTGTGTCTTGTTCTCTCCATCAGATTCCTGTGAACTCACACTCGACACAAACACAGTAAACAGAAAGATCAAAGTGTCTGACAACAACAGGAAGGTGACATATGTGAAAGAGGATCAGCCATATCCTAATCATCCAGATAGGTTTGACTGCTGGTGTCCTCAGCTGCTGTGTAGAACTGATCTGACTGGTCGCTGTTACTGGGAGGTCGAGTGGGGAGGAAGAGTTGAAATATCACTGAGTTACATAGGAATCAGAAGGAAAGGAGAGAGAGCTGACTGTGTGTTTGGGGGGAATGATCAGTCCTGGAGTCTGATCTGCTCTGATGTTGATGGTTACACCGTCTGTCACAATAACAGAAGAACACCCATCTCCTCCTCCTCTGTCTCTTACAGAGTAGCAGTGTATGTGGACTGTCCTGCTGGCACTCTGTCCTTCTACAGAGTCTCCTCTGACACACTGATCCACCTCCACACTTTCAACACCACATTCAGTGAACCTCTTTATCCTGGGTTTGGGTTCTGGTTCAAAATGGGTTCCTCAGTGTCTCTGTGTTCTCTGTAGGAGAGAGAGTCTCCTCCTGTTAGAGAAACATTCTCACTGCTGAACAGATCAGTTGAGTCTGTACAGGATCACAGTTACACAAATCTTTCAGGTTCAGTTCAAAAGGAGTCAATGAACTTTGTACAAAATGATTCAAAGTGATTGAAAAGATTCCTCATTTACATTGTAAACTTCTTTCACTTCCAGTCCTTTCAATGGTGGAAATGTCATTGGCTTGTACCTTCTGTCATGTTTAGTTTTGAATTCTGGTTCTTATCATAATAAAAGCATAATTTTACTGTGAGTGTGTTTGTTGTCTTTCTCAGGTCAGGACTACTGAGATGATTCAGCTGAAAGATACAGTACAGTATATGGCCAAAACTTTGTGGACGTTGTTGTCAATAAAGAAATGTTTTTTCCCAGCTTGGTGTGGAAGACCTTGGCTGACCTGCACAGAGCCCTGACCTGAACCCCATCCAACGCTTTTGTGATGAACTGGAATACGGACTGTGGGCCAGACCTGAGGCCTGTACTAAACATACCCAGGATATCTTTTTGTTATATGGTTTCACTAAACCTAACAATCGCAATCACGCTAAGCGGTCACACGACAGTGGTTATCAACTCGGTAAGTCATGTACTAGACAGTGACTTAGTTGTTTTAAGGTTTTGTTTGATCCTGAATATGTTAGTGAATGAGGGATACCCCAAATTAAGACTGAAAGGCTCTGAGGAAACCTCAAGACTTAATAACTCTTAGACCTTTTAAAAGTCAACACCTTAAAGAAAAACTGAAAGGTTAATGCTCCTGTGTCTTTTCAAAGATGTTGAGGTTATGGGTTTGAACTAAGGCTGCAACTAACGATTATTTTTTTATCGATTATTTTTCCAATTAATCTATTGATTATTTTCTGATCAGTCAATTAATCCTTTGGTTTACTTACCAATAAATAATAACAATAACTTCTACCATTAATCTTTCAACCTTTTATTCAAACATTTTCTCATAAAAATACTTATTTTACAAATAACAATTTCCCAACATAAAAAAACAAAGTGCCAAAACTTAAAAGGCATCTATCAGAAATAGAAATGTCCATGAGTCCAATTCATCACAAAAGTTAAGATTTATGCAGTGTAGGCCTAATTAGGAAAGGTGTTGTTTACTATATTCTGCCATTAATTACCGTAGATAGTGTTGAGTATGATTTACTTCAATGGCTAGTGCCGATTGTAATCGGTAATGCACTTGTATTATTTATCTGCAAAAGGTTGCTTACACTGACTTGCAGAGTAACGTTAATGGAAATGTACGTCGTTTAGTTTTATAGGTCTATATGCACATAAACAAACTGCTTTAGTTAAAGAATTCCCACACTTTTGACAATCAGATTCGGGCTTTTTGGGACTAAGTCTCATTTTCGGCATGCCTGGGAGTGGGAGCCAGCATAATTGGAGGTGAACTTAAACAGTGCAACGCATTGACGCATTCCACACAAATCGACAGACGTTCATTCCAGCCCTAGTTTGAACCTGAGTTTATTTTGAAGGTTTATGTCCAGGAAAGACTGAAATGCTCTTAGAAAAGAGACGACTTCTGTTGTCTAGATGACTCCCTAGATGAGTGAACACTTCCATTGTAACTCACTGGCCAACAGTGCCAAAGTGAAAACTAAGGGTGGGTCAGATTTTCAAAACTCACTAGAACTTACTTGATTAATGAGTGTGTGCCGTCACTCAACCAATCAGTACACTGCTGTCAATTGCTGTCAGATGCTTTTTGAAATGTTCACATAAAGGAGCCTACAAATATATCAGAGCAGCGACATCACATGTTAATTAAAATCCACTTAGCTTGTCCTATCTCATCAACTTAAGGGGTGAAACAAAACTCTGAACTTCAATGAGTCCTACACTGAATGTCCTACACTGAAAAAAGTACTGAATGCTGAAAACAGCTAGCTTTTCAAAATGATGCATTCTTTATAGTTGGCTGCATTACCTCATATCATGTTGAGCCCATCAGTATAAAGGGGTGTTATCACAGATCGACTGAGTGCTGTGACTGTCTCCCAAGAGGTGCCATAATATCAGCACAGTTAAATGCAGTGCAAAAGTGGGCAAAATGAGTTCAACATGGCCAGTGGAAACAGGGAAGTTAGCATGTGTGAGGAACTGTGTCAGGAACCCTTTTCATCGAGACTCATTCATGACACACCATCAGTGGATAGTGTCACATTTAATCGTGACCACCAGAGGGGGCTGTTGGACTAGATAAGATGTGGACCCCTAAGTTGCCACATCACCAGTTTGAGTTCAATTACAGGTCTTAACAGCCTACATCTGCAGCTGTAGACAAGTGTGCATGTGGCTCGTTGGTCTAGGGGTATGATTCTCGCTTAGGGTGCGAGAGGTCCCGGGTTCAAATCCCGGACGAGCCCATTTTTTACCTCTTAGGTCACAGAAACCTAAGGGGTAATTGTACAATTTGGGGTTTTTTTTGTTTCAGGGAAGTTAGCATGTGTCAGGAACTGTGTCAGGAACCCTTTTCATAGAGACTCATTCATGACACACCATCAGTCGATATGTAAGACATTATGACGTTAGGTGCACAATCAGTCAAGATGTGGCCTTCAATTTACCCACTACTTTCTACACTAGACACTACAGTTCAGAAAGCTGAAGTGGGACTGGGATCCTATGAGCCTGTAAGACGTGACAAATGTTGTGAGCAGGGGAAGTTTACTCCAATGCATGAAGAGGTGGAACAGTCACCTTTGCAGGATTAGAAAAGGATTTAGTTTCATACATGGAAGTATGAGAGGTTAGGCATGTAAATATATTGTTCTATAGCAATCTATATGCATCTAAATACACTACCAAATTAGGTTAAGTTTTCATCTTAGTTTGCCCGTAATGTAATACATTTTACATGTTTTCTTCATTATTTTATTTATTTTCTTCAGTTAAAAATCTCGTTACTGATGTTGTTTTCTTCGTTCTCCTGTATGCCAATAGATATCAGTGTCAGTGATTAGTTCACTGTTGCATGTCATGCACAGTAAGATAAACATATAATGTTTTATGTTTTATCATGTCGGACTAGATCAGATGTGCAGCCCCAAGTTGCCACATCAGCAGTATGTTTTTATTTGATGCTATTGCCCTGCTCAGGAGGGGGACACCAAACACAGTAACCTTTAAAGCCGTGTTTCCACCAGGCAGTCCGGTTCAGTTCAGTTCGATTCGTTACACATTAGAACGGTTATTTTTGCGTTTCCATTGTCAAAAGTTGTGGATGGTACCAATGGAACCTCTCCATACCGTCCCCTTTTTTCGTTACCCCTCTGTTGGGGTACCTAGCACACAGACCTGGTACTAAAAGGTGGAGCTAGAAACGCAGCAGTCCGCTGATTGGTCAACAGAATCTTCACTGCACCTTACCTGCAGAGGTGTACTGCTGCCGGAGCGAGGCTCTGGACTTTTTTTCCAAGTGAGGAAACAGAATATTCACAGTTCACATAATCCGGTTGAAATTCATAAACAGTTTATTAAGCCGTGAAGATCCGATCATCACTAAAGCGTATTTCATGTAAGAGAGCCAATAAAAACAAACGGAATGGTCAAAGTCGCCATATTGATATTTAAGGTGGGCTGACTGATTCACGACGTCAACTCATGCATTGAGTAACATGCAAGAAAACGTTCCACCTTAAAAGTTGCTGGTATACCTGGCGACGTAGCCTGATCGGCACAGTGAATTAAAGTATATTTTTCTCCAGTCTACACCTGGCTAATGTTGACTAGCAAAGACAGAAAGGCAGAAAAACATCCTTTCATTTCAGAAACTTTTGCAACTTTTCCTCAGAATGGATGTTTTGAATGTGGCTTCATTTGCTCTGCACACGTAAGTAGGCCTAAATGAAATCAGCTGCTTAACGTTAGATGGTTGACGCACTATTACCCAGTAACAACCCCGCCGACATTTAAGAGTACTGTCTGTGGTGGAGACGCAACACAGATCTTGGGTTTAGGTACCTTTGGCAAGAGTACTATATACTATACCAAAGGTACTATACCGTAAGAGAGCCTGGCAGTTCTGTCTTTGTTGGTCAAGCTCATGTGTCCTCACACCCATTAAGGATAACTATCCACTGCAGTCACCACTCGACAACCACCTCAACCGACATCTTTACAAGCTGCTGAAGGAAAACAATGGAAACAGCCAGCTCAAAGCACAGTCATTTCACATGCCCTGCTCAGGAGGGGACACCAAAATCTCGCTCACAGGAACCTTTAAGAGAGCCTGGCANAATCAACAATTAACAATTAACACACCTTTTGTGGACTGTGTGAAAGAGGACTTCACCTCTGACCGCCTCAGCAGAGGGTAGTCTTTGGGCAGATAAGGTATGGGTCTAGAAGTTGCCACTTCACCAGTGTGGAGTTTAACTGCAAGTCTGGAAAGAAAAGGCGAGGAAATTTAAATCCACTGTTTTTATCATGTAGAAAGGCTCGTTGGTCTGGGGGTATGATTCTCGCTTAGGGTGCTAGAGGTCCCGGATTCAAATTCTGGACGAGCCCTGCTTATGAGCACAGATATGAAAGGTCACAAGGACCAGCATATAAATAAAAAATTACAGCCTGCAACAACTACTGTCAGAATCCAGATGCACAAACACTGTACTTAGAACTCCCTTCAAGGTTTACCCACACTTAAGAATGTAGGGATGTTATGTCATAAGCAAAACTACTGTAATTTTTTTTTGATGCTATTGTTTGTAGAGGTGATGGCTGGGCTGTGGTTCTCCCCAGATATTCATCCCTGCTCAGGAGGGGATACCAAAATCTCATTC
>NTHP01000638.1:38879-58690 GCA_003416845.1 Oplegnathus fasciatus
AAAAAAAAAAATCTCCACCATGGTTTTATATTTTCAGCTCATTTCCCTCCACAGTGGCATTTACTCAAACAAATCTATTTGTTATCTTAGAACAGCTGGATACATTGATCTTATCTTGACTGACACGATAAATCTCAGAATATTCAATGATCGCATACACAGGATATCAAACTCTAAAAAGGTCCAGCTCACCCAGATGGAGACGAGTGAGGAGGCGTAGAAGGACGTGAGCAGCATTGAGTTGCCAAACATCAGGATAAAGCAGACGCCGAGAGTGATCTGCAGGAGAACAGGAAGGAGAGGAGGTGTCATTCATCACAGTCCTGTGGTATTCACATGATTGTGGCCCGTGCAGTGAAGCCCATCCAGCTACAGTAACCGCTGCTTTCCAGCAGCTTGATGTGCATGATCTGTCGGTGTAATTAGAAATAAAGCCAAACATGCGAGCTTGGCAGTGAGCTCAGAGGCACAGCCGGCTTCTGTGGGCTTCCAGTGGCCTCATAAAAACACTCAGCTCCATATTCACTGCAAAAAATAACTTCTCTGTCTCTCTATAGCAGGAGGGTGGTCTGAGATAGATTGTATTAACTGTCAATAATACGTGTTTCTGTGTGACAGTGTTGTTGAAAACACTCCAGAGATTTAAACTAATGCAATAAACTTTGAATACACAGCCACACAGCACAATATAATCCTATTGAGTGAACTCTTGATGCTTAATCCCACAGTGAAGAGAGAAATAAAGCACCACTCTGCATTATGCAGACTGCAGGGCAGTGATTCCCAACCAGGGGCACTTTTAACCCAGGAGGGTACTTGAGCAGTTGCCAGGGAAAAATTAGAATTGCATTTTGAATAGAAAAAGTATCCACATATTGAGTCAACTGTAAATCCTAAACACAGAGAATGCATAAAAATAGGCATCTAAAGAGTTAGCTGAAATAATAATGGATAAATGGTGAAGTAACTAAAATGAACAGATGGATTATTTAACCAGAGGTAACAGATTAATACAGTAGTTGAAATATCTAAATGTACGGATGGATACACGGTTAGATAAAAGTATGAAACATTTGAAATTGGGCTAGAAATAATATAGAACAAAAGCAAAATTGACCAAACCAACCTCAACATGATTAATTGTTTGAAAACGGTATTGCTTTAAATAATTAATAGCGTTAAATAGCATCTGATGAAGGCGTACTTGAGTTCATCTGACAGGGCTGTAGGGCTACAGCAGACCAAACAGGTTGGGAACCACTGCAGCAGGGTGAGTACTGCATTTGTAGCACTGAAACAATACTGTGTGTCAGTTAATCAATTCAGCAACTGACAGAACAATTGGTAAAAAAAAAGTAATTTATTCGGGCTATTACCTCTTCTTTTCATTATCAGTGAATCTGCTTTTTTATTGATTAACTGTTTGGTTTAAAAGATCACAACTTCAAGCCAGAGTGTTTCTATGTAATCAGCTTGTTTTCAAAAACTCCAAAGATATTCAGTTTACTGTCAAAGAGGAAACCAGCAAAAATTCACATTTGAGAAGCTACAACCAGTGAAATTTTAGAAAAATGACATAATCTATTATCAGAATTATTGCAGATTAATTTTCAGTTGATCCACAAATCAGTGAACCGACTTTTAGTATTGTTTTAGCACAAAAAAAACTAATCATTTATGTTTCAAGCTAAAATCTCAATCATTCTCTAGTTCCAGCTTCTGAAATGTGAGGACTTGCTGCTTTTCTCTGTTTCATATCATTGTAATTTTAATATCTTTGGGTTTTGGATCATTTTGCAGGCGTCATGTTGGGATCTGAGAAATTGCGATGGGCACTTTGCACCATTTTGTTTGACATTTTAAAGACTAAACACTCAATCAATCAGAAATAACTGACAGATTAATTGATAATGAAAATATTTGTTAGTTGCAGCCCTACAGTAGTTCGTACGCCCTGTACAGTAACAAGTGACACTGCTCAGGCTCATTAACAACGCTGTAGGTCACAGAGGACACACATGCCTGTTTGTGTGTCTGGATTTCTTTTCTTGAACACACGCACATACAAAGCCAAAGTCATCGTGGCCAAGCTCTCTAAATTATGCAGAGCCATATGCCTTCCTCTGACACAAATCTCCACCATCTCACCACAAAGGGCCTTCTCCTTATCTGTGGAGCACACAGTCCCTGGCTAACAGCCTGGCATGCTGAGGGGATTATGGGGAAAGAATGTGGAGGAGAGCGACGACCGGCCAGAATAACACACACACACACACACCCCAACACAAACAGCTTTTACACATTCTCACATCAACACAGATATACTTTTGTCCTTGGCAGGGTGAACCAAGTTGCCGACACATCCTCCCTCTTTCACGCTAAAAGGCACTTGCGCACATGCATCGTTAATGCTAAAGAAAGTCATCCCCATCTCCGCTGGTGTTGTCCTCGCGGCTCATGAAATTCTTCCGGCCGAGGAGCTGAGCGAGATAAGGAGAACCGAGGCAGAGCACATTATGGCTCAGAGGACAGCAGCTGCAAAGACTTTCACTTATGTTGGGCACAAACACATGATCCACACACACAGTGAAAGCTAATGTACATTTATGATACAACAAAATACTGAGAAATGTCTTCGTGAAACACCTAAAACCTCCAGTATCTACTCAGGTTAACAAAATGTTTCTTTTGAGCTGCTGTGCTTTTTTTGTCTGTTGGTAATTTGCATCTTTTCTTTCTGCATTTTTAATCCTTTTGTTGTGTCTCTGTCTGTTTTATTGTAACTTGTTTAACCAAACCAAGCTACACAAGGTGCCACTGCATGATGCACCGGTGACAAATACATACGTAAAGATAGGAAACAGAGAGACTCTTAACACTCTGATGGATTGATTGATTGATTTAGGATTTTGTACCATATGAGTGACCAGGATGGATTGCATCTTGGCGGCGCCGAGGTAACCCAGGATGTAAGAAGCAAACAGAGAAGCCACCTGGAAAAGAAAAAAAAAAGACAAGCTTAACAACATACTTCAGAAAACACTAAATAACAACTGCTGTAAAGCTTTAATATCAGACTGGATGTATGTGCGGTGATACAGTTAGGGGGACAGTCTCTCACCTACATACCTAACAGGACAGTTCCTGCATATTTTCAGTTCCATATATTACCACACCTTGACTTCCTAAAATGACCTGGAAGTTAATGTTGTGGCTTCCAAATATGATCAACTTCTGATAGAAGAAGCTGGATTTGTCCAGTGTCTTATCATCTTACACTTCAGGGAAATTTAAACCATTTTCAACTACCAAATCTGCTTTAAATATTGATCCATACAGACAGATATAGATACAGACAGAGTACTGTATTAATCCCAGTAGAAAACTGAGTTATTATTTATTAAATTAGGTAAGAAACAAAAACATTTAATTTGGAAATTAAAACTATGACCGTTCTTTCGATGTGTCTTTTTATATTTCCTTTTTATTTCTTCTCTCTTGTCTTAACTTGGCTTGCCTTGAACTCTTAACATTAATGTACTAAATATCCACAGTACATTTGTAGTGCATGTTCAGTAGTTAAAGTCATGTACTGAGTACAGCATTGTGCTGAGCTGGAACTGCATAGATTAAAATGGAATGACAATAACTCTACGTTGAATATGTGTATGAATGGAGCCTGGAGGGTGCCACTAGAACAATTATAGACCTTTGATGTGTTTGATTATGATCGATTAATAAATTAATCAAATATAAAAAAGTGGCCGTGGACCTTTGTTGCATCTCTCTCCTCCTTATTTCCTGTTATCTGTTCAATATTGCTATATAATAAAGGCATAAATTGCATCACCAAAGGCATAAAAACATCATTAAAAAGGCCATTAAGAGTATAACTTGATTAACTGCATTTGCATTTGAATGATGCATGATGAAACTCAAAGTATAAGTGAATTAAAACATCATTAAATTTGCCAATTAATCATTCTTTTCCTTATTCTGTCTTCCTAACTGAATTTTAAAATGGAAATTTTAAAAAAGGCTTTTAAATGTACTAAATGTACTACACACATTCCTGCTTAAACATCTACGGTTTTCATTTTGTGACTGAAAGGTGTGTGAGCAGCGTGTCATCACACAAGACAGAGAATGGAAATAGAATGAGTTCATTTAAAATTTTAAGATGTTTTTAATTTGATGTATTTCTACATATTTTAAATATACAATTTAAATGCAAATGTGCTTAATGAAGTTGTGATAGCTTTTCTAAATTGATCAATTTATTAATTGATTATAATTAAACATAGTGAAAGTCTTTAATTATACCGGTGGCACACTCCAGGCTCCATAGCTTTGTACAGGTAAGTAATATTAAAGGGATGTGAGGTATTATAATACTTTAGAGATTAATACCAGCAAACAGGATATTGTAATAATGTCACTAATTGTGTGATTGAGTGTATTTATTACATTTATCCAGACTGAAGAGTGAGCAGCGCGGGCGGATACACAGTATCTGGCCGCGGGTTGGGTTACTAATACAGTGGACGAGGCGAACGGATTCAATTAGCAGCTCACAGATAAATAACTCGTCTCGTGTTAAAATCCCCGAACAGAAAGCAGCAGTGCCCTGATGGGGCTGCCGACAGCGTGGGCTAAACTGCAGCAGCGACCTGTTTGTTGCAGAGTCGCGGTTCAAACTCCGGCTCTTCTGTCCACCAGCCTCCACTCTTTAACTCGTTATTTCTTCCTTTAACTTGCTTGTCTGAATCTCTGAAAGAATCTGTCTTTCTCACAGTCTCAACTATTCCACTCAAATATTCTTAAGATATTATATACATATTTCCCTACTGTATGTTATGAGAGGTCTATGAAATAAGTAAATTATGTATTTTTGTAATTTCAGTATGTCTGTCCCTTTTTCTTTCAGTCTTTCCTGCCTTGTTTCTTTGCCATCCTGGCCAACTCTTTGCACCTTTCCTTGCCAGAATCCTCTGTTCTCTCCAAGTCTCTATTTTCTCTCTCTGCCCCTTCTCCTTTCTTCCCACACTCGCTCTCTGTTTACCTGAGTGAGCAGCACAAACTGGGCGAACTGCCAAGGCAGCATAAAGCACAAATTGGAGACGCCCAGAGCGACCATGGCTGTCCTGCTCGGGCTCCGTGTCCTGGGGAGAGAAGAGACACAGAGGAAGGGGGAAAAAAAAGAGTGTGGGTGTAAAGGAGATAAGAGAAGATGCATTAAGACGGCTGAGAAAACACACATACACAAGCACACACATTCAATTTCACTCTGGGTTGACTACAAAGACCCGGTTATGTACCGAGCCAGCCTCAGAAATACGACACGGAGTTCGTTCTCCTTTTAAAGCTGGTGGCAGAAGAAGTCACAGTTTACTGACTGCACTCTCGCAACACAAGGTGGAGTCCACTATTTGATGTGCATTGAGAAGATTACTAGTCTGTGTGACAAGTACATTAGCTCACTGCGTTGCCTGCTTCAGAGCACTATTCAGCAGACAACCCAGTAATTACAACACGCAGGGAAAACTGTTGTATAACCTGTCTCACTTTCACTAGGAAAAAGCTTTTTGATCGTGTTTTACTGCTGTTATTTCACATATTCAACAGGATGTTAAAATGAAAAGAAAACCAGATGCTTTTCTATGTTTTTTGTTATTCTTCCAACACAAATTTCAGGCACCAAAATATATAATCAGATTCGAGAAAACCAAACTACGGTAATGCAATGTTATAAACTTATAAAGCTGCAGGTTTTGTGGGATGATTATATGGGGGAGTGATGACAAGACTGGCAATGTGCACCTACAGTGTACTGGTACACTATGAAAAAACCACTAAATTACACAGAGATAATAATCGTGACAAGCTGAGGTTTTAATATAAAATTAAAGAAAGAAAATGACTTCTACTCTTACGTTATTTTGGTGTTTTAATGTTATAATATGGAGAATTTGCTAACAGGGTAAAAAAGACTTGTTGGGACCTGTAGTGGGATCTGATTTTGAGACGGAGAGGCTGATGGTGGGTTTACCGTAGGATGTAGGTGAGAAGGAGCATCTGCAGGACTAAGAAGGGGTACGCAAAGCTCTCCCTCAGGGGTGGAGTCCACATCACACGAGTGCTCTGATAACCAACATGAAGACACACACAAAACAAACCACAAAAACCATCACAGTGGGTGGAAAACACATCACTTAGCAACGATTTTGCAAAAAATGAAAAAGAAGTAAATAAACAGAGGCAGTTGGTAATTCACAAGCATTTTGTTCCTCTGCAGCTTATAAATAACCACAGTTAGTAACGCCTGTAAGGGAAACACTGCTTGTGTACACGATTGCAGGCATTTCATATCTGGTGTCTAATGGCAGGATTTCATACGTGCTCAACACTGCAGGTGGGGGGGCTTCGGTGTTCTGAAGTCATGCTGACCAGTCGTGGTCTGGAGCACTGTGTGGACCAGGGCCTAGTTGTTGTGTTTACTAAGCGGACTTTTACGCCTGACCACATTAAAACAGGTTACACCACACAAGCTACTTCTGATGTAGACGTTAGTTGTTAGATTTTAACACCAACTAACTGGTGTAACTGTTGTTTCCCCGCGCGCTTACAATCTGGCAATTGGTCGCTATGTTTTTACAGAGTCTCGCACCTCACACACTGCGTGCTGTTATTGGCTGGGGGCTACACACCCACTGCCCAAAGGTTGACAACCAGAAACGTCCCTAGTACAGCAAAATAAGAAAATACAGGCAGAGGGCAGGGTCTCTGCAGACACGCCGGCAGAGACACCGCCACACACTTCTAGTGGGTCATAAGTGATGATTGAGAGGGGTTATTTTTGTATGAGTCTATACATCCTACATGTTATACCTTTAAGTTTTAACGGTGCAACCCAATTTAGTAACTCGCTAGTTTGAAACTAGCTAATAGTTCCTAAGAACGTTCAAACTTTTATTGGATTTAAGAGTAGCTGGCTCAACCCAATCCAGGACATTTCTACCATCTGGAAGAACAAATTTACTGATCAGCATTCTTACTCCTACTAATATGTTTTCTATCGAGATGTCCCAAGCAGATCCTACGCAAGGATCTGTATCTGCTAAAATAAACCCGATCAAATGCTGATCCTGCGTTTTGTCCACCTGAGCCTGCTGGTGTCGGAAAGGTGCTCTCATTTACAACAGCCAGGCTCTACGATGCTCTCATTTCACTTTGACTGTGGCAAAATAACGTGAAAGATTATTTGGGAGCACTGGTGCGAGTGACACCCGAATTGGCAACATACACAGATTCAATAATTCCTGTAATTGAATCTTGTATCTTGGCTCTCTCTTTCTTACCAACAAAGAAAACATTTAGGTAGCAGTTTTTCTCATCGTTGCAGCACCGGCAGCAGATCACATCAGCTTTGGCTAATTAAAGTCAACTCTGTGAGCAACTTGATGACAGGACAACATTAAATTTGGCTGTTGCTGGGTTTGTGTGCTCTCTGCAAGCTGGTGTCTGTAAACGACCAAAGATCATTTGTGTGGGAAGATCCTCCACTCTGTAACACCGCCGTACAACCACAAGTAGACTTTTTGTTGTTCCAACTCCAGCAGATTGATGAGTCTTCTCTAGTTCAATTTAACAGATTGCGCCACGTTCTCCCAGTTAAACTTTCACTAATATCAATGATTTAAGCTCATAAACTTAACAGTTTTGAACCAAGACCTTCAGTATTTGGATCAAGTAGCTCATGAAAAATATGTTGTGCCAGATTTAGTATCTACAGCTGTTATTTCATAGTGCCAGATACATACTTAAGCATATAAGTAGTTTTATTATGTATACGGAGCATCTTTGGAACATACATTTCTTTCAGTATTAATTATTTTCCACCCGATGTCATTTTCAAGTTGTAGCCTGAGTGTTCACTGGCCAGCTCCATCATTTAGGTCAATATACAGTAAGTATCAGACTACTCTAAATACTCTGTATTAAAGGATCAAGGACAAAAAAACGTGCCCCTAGTATTCTGTTCTTTGGCTGCCACACATTCTTGATTATTTATAAAAAAGGGAACCTGCCTCTATCGCTTGATAAAATTTATACATAACAACACACTTTACACGACAATCTCACACATGTGTTTGTCACCTCAGAGTGCTCAGCTACATTACCAACCTACTGCTTCCTGCAAAACAAAAAGGGAAAATCACACGCTCCTGAAATGTCACAACCCACCACTGCAGTCAGGGGAAAGAAAAGACTGGAAAGAGGAGAGCCTGGTGTTTGAAAGGACTGAGAAACACCTGTGAGCGTGTGTGGGACCGAAATGTCTCCGTATTGATCTGGAAAAATAGAGACTTGCTATTTGTTCTGGAGGAAACTGGAGAAAAGGAGGTGGGTGGAGGGACTCAGCAATGAATGCAAGCCAAAACAAACTCTAAGCTCCTTTGAGGGCTGAAATGAGTCCCTATTAACCACCCTCTGCTTTTCTGAGTGCTTTTTCATTTTCAGTTTCATTTCAGAGGCTTACACCCAGAGAGACTCGCACAGAATTACAGTACGAAGCAACAAACGTTTAACTTTCCCGACTCGCTGACACTGATAGTAAGAGCAGCGCACTCACCTCGCCGTGATTGAAGAAAAAACACATCGTGGTAACAATGCCGCCCAGTCGACTGCCACTACACAGGAAAAATGGAAACAAGATAAGAGAGGCAGAGAGCAACGAGAGATTCAGAAAGGTCATCCTCAATCTGGTGTTTCAAATCCATATTTGACAGAAGAAAAACCGCAAAACTGTTTTTCTGTTTAGGTCTGACAGCTGACGGCTGAGCGATGAGATGGACCGTAAGAATCCATCCTCTCGTCTCTGACGTCCATCCGAGCGTGACAGGACAGAGCCCCCAGCAGGAGTGGAGTTACCTGAGGTAGGCACCGTAAATGAAGAACAGGCTCATCATGGCGCCGTTCAGCAGGAACACGCAGGTCACGTAGAAATACGCCGGGTCGCCCATCCCTAACATGCACAACAACACACACACACATCCAGACAGACACAGAGAGGATGTTGAGCAGGAGGAGACGAGAAAAGAATAACTTGACAACAATTCTGATCAGCTGAATAATCATTTAAGTCATCTATCAACCAAAAATGTGAATCATTAACCCCCCCAAGGTGAGGAGGGGGGTGAGCCCAAGGTGAAACCCCAAGGATTCAGCTGTTGGTTGCACAAAACAAGCAATATGAAGACATCACCTTGGGCTCACTTTTCAAGTTTCACTAGATTCTGATATTTTACAGACTATGCAATTAGACAATAAAAGACAGATTAATCCATAATGAAAACAGCCATTAGTTGCAGCCCTAACTAAAACACAAAAACACTATTCTAACCAATAAAGATGAGAGGAAATTGTAAGTCTATGCTAATAAAACTTCTCTGAACACACCTGTGCCTTTATTCAGTTTTCTGTAACAGTCTGGAAGTCTCCTTCAAACTGTAAGTTAGGTCAATGCAAAAATAGCCCATGAACCAGGTACAGTAGTGTCTCTGCAGAGCTCTTGGCCGGGGTGATAAATTCATGGTGCTCTGCTCTTCCTATGAGGATGCCACATACCCACAATCCCCTGCTGCAGGCTTTCTGTGCCCGTGTTATCCCGTTTTTGGTTTTATAGTACTTAAAAATTACCATTCGATATGAAATAATACATGTAAGGTAAATATGCATTGTAAAATGTTCAATTTATTCAAATCATTTGGTGCAAATTTTACACAATTAGGTATATTTTTGCTCAGTATGTTGTGTTTGCAAATATTATCTGAGAGTAATGTCATACAAAAGTGCACATACTGGTACTCACTTGACAAATGCATTTTGTATGTTCATAGACACAATACAGCATATTCTGTACACATTTCCTTTCTGTGGTTACTGTTGAACTTTGGTCTGCCACCACTGAAGTGACTTAGCTCGTCTTCGTGCTCTATCAAACACTTTGGGCCCATGTTTCCAACTGGGAAGCCAGTGAGGGTTCATGGGAGAGTCAATGGGATTGAGCAGAGACTGGACAGATGCCTCGGCAGTCTCCAGGCCAACAGAGGGAGTTAGAAATGACAAGGACTGCAGTATATGGGAAATGAGACATTTTAAGTTAACGCGTACCATACATTGTGATCTTAATGTCTCTGGTTCAAATCCAACTGGGGACCTCTGTTTCATGTATCCCCTCCCTCCCCCTCTCTCTTCCCCCTGCTGCCTCACTACTGCTTTCCAATAAAGGTAAGAATGCCAAAAAATACTTCAACAAAAGGACTGATAGGAGAGTCTGAGGTTTCAGTTTGGATCGGACTACAGGTTGTTTTTACAGGGCAGGGCGGAAAAGAATCCAAAATTTCTGTTTAGGTAAAGTCTACAAAGATCACATGAATTTTGGGGTTTGAATTACACCAAAGCTGAACTGAAATTAGCACGAGAATATGTGGCATATTTGAGGTCTGGGGAACATTTACAGAACACGTTCTCTTTGATCAGTCAGTGTGTTGACTTAATCAAAGAATATATTGTACTGAATAATGAAGAATAACATTGATACAGAAACTTAGGTTGTTCAATTTGTACTCTGAGATGTAGCGGGTAGACGCAGGTTTACTCTGACTGTTTCACCTTACTAAATTAGCAGGTACACAGAACAGATTGACAAGGCCGTCAGGACTAACAAGGTACTTGGAAGTGTGTTGACATTATTTAGAGCGGTTTCATCTCCGTGATGTGACGGTAAATAACGGGACAAAATAAAAAAATGAGCTCATTCCAACAGCAGGTCAATGTGAAAACGAAACAGACTCCCCGCTCTCCACTGTGTCATTCTGCGCCTCACAAAAATAATGTACCCGCTGACAGTTACAGGAAATGTTCCCACTTTCTGTTAGCTGTTATGCAAGGCAGCTTGCGTCAGGTTTATGTAAACACTGTGAACAGCCTGTGTACATCGACCCGGGGGTGCCTCGCTTCACTAATGAGACTGACAGAAACACAGAGATTGCAGCTCCACAAAGGCAAGCTGACAACAGTTTTTGCTTGTTTACTGTCAGCAGATTTACGCTTCTAGGAAATGTTCCTGCAAACAAATATCAGAAAACTATTTGTGTGTAATAGGTTAAAAGCATTTTTCTTTCCCTCAGGGCCTATAATAATAATAATTATCTTTTCTTTGCTGTGTTGTACCTCTTGTTCTATCAATTTGTTTTGCAACCATTTATTATTACATTATTATTTAGATGCTCAATGTCATGCCTTTGCTTGAGGTGCTTGACGTGAATTTGTGAGACTTGCTTTGTTAATCTCACTTTCTCTCACCTCAGTGCTGAGTCGATTTTGCAACCAGCAACCATTTTGATAGTCGATTAATCATTTTCAGGCATTTTTCAAGCAAAAATGAGCATATTACCTATTTTCAGCTTCTCAAATGTGAGGACTTGCTGCTTTTCTTTGTCTTATGTGACAGTAAAGTCATTTATTAAAGAAATAGTTCAATGTTTTGGAAACACCATCACCCTCATACCCTTATTCTTAGCTGGGCTAGTGACTTCCTTGAGTCTCCACTGGTTGAGTGACAACAAGACTCCAAGAAATAGTCCAGCCCAGGACCCCCGCAAAACCACAATTTAATGTTTTTACTCTTCATTTTTTGTACGGTTCAAACAAACAAGACATAACTGGAGGGCAGATGTTGTTACCTTTGGACAAAGCCAGGCTACCTGTTTCCCTCTGTTTCCAGTCTCTATGCTAAGCTAAACTAACCGGCATCTGTTTTATCTCATTTCAAGTCAACATTTGTGAATTTTGTGTTGTTGTTCAGACAAAACTAGCAATTTAAATAGGTTATCTGAGGCTCTGGGAACTTATGATGGACATTATTCACTATTTTCATAGACTAAAGGATTAATAAAGCAAAAGTATTTGACAGGGAAAAACACTGATTTGCCAGTAATCTGTTTCCATTTTTGTAGACTTTTTTTATTAGTGTTTTGTTTGAAAGTAAAGAAACAAGCAGTCTTGATTCCTCCTGTAAAATTTATACATTTTCTCTTAACTGCCAGCTCCCCGTGAGGCTGTTTTGACATCTGTCCACGAGGGAAGAAAATCATCAAAGTCTGTGAAGAAATTAGTCATCCAGTCAATTCAGCGCGAGACTGTGTGAGTATTTTAAATGTCAGTGTAGCTCCAGGTCACTACAGTGAAACTATCTGTCTGCGTAATGTAGTCATCATTCAACCTGCTGTCTGTGTGTGTGTGCACAAATGAGCGTATTTGCAGATCAGGCTGGAGCTCCATGGCGACAGTCTGTACCTTCGCAGCTGTCCACAGGAGTGAGTCCCTCTCCTCTGTTGATGGACCAGCACATCTTCGTGGGAATCCCAAAGTACCCCATTACACCCGTGTACATCCGGTACCAGCTGGCCAGGACCACCTGGGGAGCAGACACAGAGAGAATGAGCAAAGCCTGTTTAAACAGGTTTGAAAGGCCTTTTTCTCCCGTTATCTCTGGGGAGTCCAGACACACCGGATTCCCATTGTAGTCCTGTTCAGTTCCTTTACTTTTCCAGAAGTGTTAGACTGCTTCCCTGAGCAGAAAGTGTTGACTTTTCCAGTTTTGTTTAAATGAGTAAAAAGTGTAGCTACTACAGCTGAATTAGCTACAGAGAATGCAGGAAACACAGCTTATGTGTGTGGAACCAGTTTTAAACTAAATTCTGATCTCATATAAAATAGCCCAAGTGTACCAATCCCATAATATTCCCTGCCAGCACTTCACCTCTTAAAATTTCACAGTATTCCACAAATTCACTGACCAGTGCAAAGCCCAAAACACAATGCGTCCAGATGCTTGTACTGCTACCAGTCGCACTTCAGACCTAAAATGTTGTGTTTATTGTAAATAAATAAACCTGTATTCATGTGTAGCACGAAGGGGCTACAACTTTCATTTCATTGTGCAATTCTGTGTTGTAAAATAAATGAACCTTGATTTAGTTTTGCAAAGCTGAAGAACTTCCTCCTGATAAAATTAAAAAACAGATCTCTTCGTTTTTGTAAAAGACAATAGAGTTTTGTTTGGAGCAAAGGATTCATTTTACATCCAACGTTTCTCTAAAATAAAGAATAATCTCTAGAGATCTGGTGAGTCGTGAGATTTGAACTTTTAAGGTACAATATTATTACGCTTTCGACAAATTTAAAGTCTCAAAACAGCAAATAAAATGTGTAAACACTGAGATGTGTAACGCGATCACACTGCAAATCATAAGATCAGCGTAACAAATTCAACATTACCTCTGGATAGAGATTGAATCTCTGCAGTGTGTTAATAACCAGGGGGTACTCTGTCAGCCGATCGTTCATGACCATGTGGAGGCCATTCAGGAAGGAAGGCGCCTCAATAATGGTCTTGTAGTAGGAATAGTACAGACCCTGGAACCAGAAGAGGATACACACACTTGAAAAACTCAAAATGGGAAAGAAATCAGACAGAGAAATGTCGAGAGAGGAAGAACAAAAAGACAAACATATACTAGATACTAGAGAGAAAGAGACAGCAGACAGACACTAAATATAACTCTGCAAAATACAACTCAGACAGAAGAAACACGAACAAGTTCTACAGGCACGGCAGACGGCAGCAGTTCACAGCCCATTTGGTAGCACCCAGCAGGGGTGAGGGAAGAAAAATATTCTGTTTGCATATGATTAAATCATCACCTTCAGTGTCATCTCTCAAAAGGGCACGAAGCTCGCGCTGCATGTTAAGTATCAGCAGCTTTTACCCAGTTGTAGTGATGGGGATGCATAAACATACGTGCGCTACATTAAATGACGCACATTTGCTGATTTGGCGCTTGTGCAGCTGCCTTTGCAAGACTGAAAGTGGCAAAAAACAGACCGCACAGAAATTACAAATGCACCGACATTTTGCATGTTGTGGGAGGAAATGATGATTTTCTCTGAATGTGCAGATGATACGGAGTCACAGGAGTTAAGGTACGGTCACGTTACACTTCGTCTCCCTCATTCGTTTCAACTGAAGCCTGTACAACTGACAAAGTCAAGCTGTTGTTTGCTGTTGCGATCTCCTGGCCAACTCTGGCAGACTCACAGGTCAGAGTTCACTTTGCCTTGCAAATTCGCTTGGTTGTCGAATAGAAACACAGACGCAGTGTTTGGAAATGTCAAACTCATTATTCCACCTCTGTGTCATAACCTTGTTTTGTACAATAATACAATACCAGAGTGCAAACTGCAGCACCGTTCGCACAGACTCTTAACAGCTTGTGATCGCTCGGCTCGATATTCATTTATAACCCACACTGAACATGTGACATTACATCAAGGCTGAGCACGGAGCAATTTTGTTGAACAGAAGACTAATGTGACAGCACCTTTATGGTGACTACGGCTGCAACTCACAATTACTTTCCCATTGTTTACTGCCCATTATTTTCTTAATTAATCTATCAATCGGTTGGTCTCTAAAATGTGAAAAAATAGTAAAAGACGCCCGTTATAATCTCCTTAAGCCCAAGGAGCTGTCCCCCTCTAACAGTCCAAAACCCAAAAATATAACATTTTCAACCACAATAGGCTCAGAAAAGAAGAACACACTCTCATATTTTTGCTTGAAACTATTAATTTCAAGCAAAATTACTTAAAAAAATAAGTGATTAGCAAAATCAGTTGACTAACAGATGAATGGTTTCAGCACTTGCACTGTGGTCTATATATCCTGCTCTTTTAGATGAAATGTACCTCACGTCACGGTTCATCACAAGCTCTAATAATAAAACAAAGGAGGATTGCCCATCCTCAGGCTGCTGTCTCAGAGAATCTTCTTCTTAAATACGATTTATACAGTGCATACTTGTACTGTATACATGTAGTACTCCAGAACTGGCACTTTACATTCTTTTTTCTAGTTAATAGTATAATATGAGTGTCAAATTAGCAGCAGAGTCACAGTATTAGAGCTGAAATGAACAGATGATTAATGGATTTGTCTATCCACAAAAAAAAATCTGCTACTATTTTGATAATCGACTAATCATTTGAGTCATTTTTCAGGCAAAAATGCCAAACATTTCCTGGTTCCAGCTTCTCAAACATGAGGATTTGCTGCTTCTCTCTGTTTTATATGATTTAAAATTGAATCTCTTTGGGTTTTGGACTGCTGACCAGACAAAACAAGACATCTGGAGACGTCTTATATAAATCTGAACAGTACTGTACAGTTCTTTCATTTAAATAACAGTTTGTCTATGTCTATATCTTTATTTTACTTCATAATATCTGGTCATATTTTATATATTTAAGGTATGCTTCTGACTCGCAGTACTTGCTGTCACCTTTTCCTTTTTTATATTTTTCTACTTACTGTGTTTACGCCTATATGTCATGCACAAATATATCAAGTCAAATTCCTTGTACGTGCAAACCTATTTGGCAATAAATTTGATTCTGATTCTGTCACCGTGGGCTCTGGGAGAGTTTTACAGACAAAACAATCAGCCGATAAATTTAGAAAATAACTGCGAGACTGACTGCAGTATCCTGATCTTCCTTTGAAAACAAACCTATAACCTTAACTTGCTTTAAAACTCAAACGTGAACATCAGTGCTGGCTGACATCAGGAAACAGATAATAAAAACAATGTTATTAGTGCATCCCTAACCAAAAAAACAACAACAATGAATTATTTACCATTTCTGTCCGAAAAGCCATTTCCTTCTCCAGGTTAGACAAGTGTGAGAAGTGTCTGTCATTCTCAAACAGCTGTGAGAGATGATGCCTGATCATAGGAGGAGAAACATGTGAGCCACAGAGCTGCATCCACATGTAAACACAGCTGTAATGCATGAGTAATAACATGCTGATCACAGGGCAACTTACCACTGGAGATACCCAGTCAGAGCAGCTGTGCACAGAAGAGAGTTAACTTTAATAAAATGCCACTAAACTGCAATGCAACAAACACAAAACCAGCTCAAGTACAGGGGTGAATGGGTCAATAATATGCGGGGCTACTGTGGTGCGTTTTGAGGAGAAATCATGCAAAACATTAGCTTGAACTTTGCCAGAAAACCTGTTAACACGTGTGGAGCTGACATGTCATTTAAAGGCAGAGAAGAAGACAGGCTACTTTAACGCGATTTTAATGACTAGCAACCATCGGTGGCTAACGCTGGTGAGCTAGCGTTTAGGTGAGCTAGCGTTAGCCAGCTGATCAGCGGCGGAGATAACTTAATTTAGCGGATCCGCTAATGCTACATGTGTACACAGCGTTAGCAGCGCTTAGCTAGGAGAAGCTAGCAGGCTAACGGTCCAAACTCACCGAGGAGAAGAGTGATCCCCAGCTTCGCGACTGCAGCGGGAGTTAGCCCGAGCTTGTGTCCGATGCCCGAGAGCCCGTTTGGGTGGGAGCTGTTGAAGGCTTTGCCCTCCCTGCCTGGTCGCCTCACGTTACTTTTGCCGGGGGGCGAAACAAGCGGGCTCCTGTCGCGGTCAGTCTGGGTCGCTGCCGGACTCTTCCCGGTCTGTTTTCTGTTTTTAGCCACCATGATGTCCCAGGGAGAGCCGAGGCGAGGCGGCGAGGGAGCCGTCGGAGAGAAAAAACCTGGAGGGGTGTGAGCTCAGTTGCTCGTATCTGGTCCTCGGATCTGCCCCTTTTTACTACCTGAGTGATGCCTCCGCTGGTTCCTCGCTTCAGACGCTCGGAGAAACCTGATGAGGCTTCGCCCCCAACTGGACGTTTGGCGCCACTACAAAGAGCTTCCGGTGGTAACCATGGCAACGCCAAAGCAGCGGGTACCACAGACTGTGGCGGTGGAAGGTAACCAGGTACATTTACTTATTAAAGCACTTTAAGTTTATTATTATTAAAGTTTATTATTTACTCAAGTACAAATTTGAGGTACTTGTACTTTACTTGAGTGTTTACCAGTGGTGGAAGAAGTACTCAGATCTTTTACTTAAGTAAAAAAAGTCCTGCATTCAAAACCTTAAAAGTATTATCAGCTAAATTTACTTGAAGTAAAAGTACTAATACCACACTTTAAAAATACTCCACTGCAAGTAAAAGTCCTGCATTCAAAACCTTACTTAAGTAAAAGTATTATCAGCAAAATGTACTTCAAGTATCAGAAGTAAAAGTACTCTTTATAATATTTTATTTAGGCCCTAATCAGTAGTGAGCTGTTTATTTACAGTAAATATTTTCTGTCAATTTTATTTCCCAAAAGGAAATAGATGAAGGTATAACAGCATTCTCTACAATCAGGTTTAAATATATCAAGTAAAAAAAAGTCCTGCATTCAAAACCTTAAAAGTATTATCAGCTAAATTTACTTGAAGTAAAAGTACTAATACCACACTGCAAAAATACTCCACTGCAAGTAAAAGTCCTGCTTACTTAAGTAAATGTATTATCAGCTAAATGTACTTCAAGTATCAAAAGTAAAAGTACTCTTTATAATATTTTATTTAGGCCCTATTTAGTCGTGAGCTGTTTATGTACTGTAAATATTCTATTTTATTATCATTTTATTATTTTATTTGCCAAAAGGAAATATATGAAGGTATAACAGCATTCTCTACAATCAGGTTTAAATATATCAAGTAAAAAAAAGTCCTGCATTCAAAACCTTAAAAGTATTATCAGCTAAATTTGCTTGAAGTAAAAGTACTCAGTGCAGTAAAATGATCCTCCTGAGACCCGGAAGAAAACATTTTCTAATATTTAGATTTTTTAAACATAATTTAAGTAATTGGGATGTAAGAGACATATCATAAAAATAATTCATTTATTTTTTATAACATGTCCCTTGTAGTGGACGTCAGGTCAGTCTTTTCCACAAAAACTAAATAACGAGGCAATCAAAGCATCTGTTTGGTAATGACACATTTTCATTTGCTCTGCGTTCTGTTTCATTCTTTCTCATTTGATGAATATTGGAAACAAATATGTATCTATGTATGTAAACAAATATCTTTTTGGGAATGTATTCCTCATTCCCACGAGTGCTCACCCCCTCATCCTCACTACTGGACTCCTCTTCAACTTGGTGATCTGCACCACACTGTGCCTGGGACAGCATTTCCTCCGCCAGTAGCAGCTTGGAATCAAAATACTGCCTCTCCCTCAGTAATTTTCAACAAAACCTTTTCTGCCTAACTCAGCGCTCTGTTTCCTGAAGTGTGGAAAATGGTTGAAAATGAGACGCAGCAAGTCCCACTGTCCCCCCCACGAAGGACATGGGTTAAAATGTATATTTTGAAAGGCTTAAAATTAACATACACTTCTATAATCTTAATACAATATAGTTAAGACTTTCATAAATAAAAAAACAACATCCTTATGAAGAACAGAAACAATATATCTTTATAAATTTGATCACTTATACCTCTTACTGCCATAAAACCTGTTTGCTGCAATTCCCGCTGTTTTGAAAAGACGGTGGTACGGTGGCTAGCACTGTCGCCACACAGCAAGAGGGTTCTGGGTTTGAACCCACCCTTCTGCCCTTCTGTGTGGAGTTTGCATGTTCTCCCCGTGTCTGCGTGGGTTTTCTCCGGGTACTCCAGCTTCCTCCCACAACCCAAATACATGCAGGTTAGGTTAATTGGTGATTCTAAATTGCCCGTAGGTGTGAATGTGAGTGGTTGTCTGTCTCTATATGTCTCTCTCTGTGATTGACTGGCGACCTGTCCAGGGTATACCCCACCTCTCGCCCAATGCCAGCTGGGATAATGGATGGATGGAGATGTGCTCTGTTGGCCACACCCCCATGTGTTGTACATCACTAGAAAGCCTAGGATGTGTTTTTCACAGCACATTAGGACTCAAATAAACTGCATACATGGTGTTTGAAATAAAGGCCTCAGTGTCATGTCCCCCACATAGGACAAAAATGAATTGCCGGGTCTCTTACTGCTTCATTAATGTGTTATGTTGCATTTTACTGCTGTAGATTTAGAGGTTTGAGCTCATTTTAACTACTTTATATACTGTTGGGTAGTTTCATCTACAGCAATGCATCATGGTCTATAAGATCATCATGTGTTTGTAGCGTGGCTGTCCTGTGAGAACCATGTATCTCTAAAAAGTTTTCATGAGCTCAGAAAAACAGCCTGTTTTCAGCTTTGTGAAGAAGCATTGTCCAGCTGATCCAACGAGGGTTTAAATAGTTTATTTAGATTAAGAAGGAGGAGAATTTTCTCAACACATAAAGGAACACTTCATCCTTCAGTTTATCACAAAAATTAAAATTCAAAATCACCAAATTTGGAGATGCATGCTTTCACTGGACAGGAAGGGCATGAAAAATAGTAAAAGAAACTGGTAATTAAAGCTGTCAGACAAATGTAGTGCAGTAAAAGGTACAATATTTGCCTCTGAGATATGGTGGAATAGAAGTATAAAGCTGCATATAATGGAAATACTCAAATAAAGTACAAGTACCTCAAATTTGTAAGGCTACAGTACTTGAGTAAATCTACTTTGCACAACTGGTATTTACATTTTATTTACTTTTCACTGCACTACATTTGTCTGACAGCTTTAGTTACTTTTCAGATTAATGAATTTTTCATATCCTTCCTTTCCAGTGAAAACCACGTATCTGCAAATGTGCTGATTTTGGATGTTTGTGGTAAACTGAAGGATGACGTGTTCCTTTATGTGTTGAGAAAATTCTTCTTAAGCTAAATAAACTACTTAAACCCTCCTTGGAAAATGCATCATCACAAAGCT
>NTHP01000638.1:73439-101558 GCA_003416845.1 Oplegnathus fasciatus
TTGCGTTCACACTGTAACTTTGTCAAGTGCACCAAGTATTGTAAATAAATGTCACGCGGTCAAAATGGTCGCTCGCCTATTGGACAAAATATCTGAGTGAAACTCGCAGACACTTCCTGATCTCAGAAATAATGGAACAACACCAAATTTATGTGGTCTTGAGTTTTCTGGTTTTGGTTTGGTGTTTCCATCAATTAAATGCTTTACAAGAAGGCGACAATATGAGCAGCTGACAAGACAGCGAGTGAGGAGAAGGCCCTGATGAGAGAGAAGGATTATGATGTGTTGTCCTTGTTAGACAGACGACGGGCGAGGTCTGGTCATAATAAGTTATGGATTTGAAAGTAATCATCCGCAATGCACTGCTTTTTGGTTCACTTCCTTTATTTGGTTCGGATCGCGTTCTCACCTGTAGCGAACCGAACTCTGGTGCACTTGGAAGCGAACTGAGACCCCCGTTTTCAGGCGGACCAGAGTTCGGTTGTTTGGTCCGCACCAGAGAGAGTTCAAATGAGCTTTCACACCACCACAAACGAACCGGACTATCCGACGAAACGCTCCAGGGTTCGATTAAAACGGACCAAACAGCTTAGGTGTGAAAGCACCCTTAACTCTTGGCAAGAAAGTGAATCACAAGTGAAAGCGTATTCCCAAAGTGTTTAACGTTCCTCCAGTGCATCCATTGGTAATAGAGTCAAACTTCTGTTGGACACAAAGCTTTTTCTCAGTAATGTGTTGTTTGTAGTTCAAGTTCATTTAATAGAGGGCATTCAGGTGATAAAATGTGATAAAACAGGTAATACAATAAAGCAGATTATGCTCAAGCAGAGTTGTCTAATATGTACTCGCCATCACGTACAAAAAACACAATTCCCCCCAACACAGCAAAATCAATCATATTCACTATAATTACAAACCAGTCAAAACACAAAGTGCAAAAATGGAATTTAGACATTCACAAGCAACAAAAATGTTCAAAATCATCATCTGTCACCATCAAATGCGCAATCATCATCTACATGAAAAGATCTATTATCAAAAGCATCTGTCATCATCGATACTAAGTCATCAGCTGTATAATCACCTACAACAAGGACTCTTTTACAGAGTTTTGGACGAGAACACACACATTTTATAGTTCTTGGTAGAGAGATTGACGTAACATTAAAAGCAGTTTGAGTTTTCACCGTCGCCGTCGAGTCCTGTCTCACACCTCGCTGCTGCTCTGTGTGTGTTTTACTGGCTGGGAGTGGGTTAACACACACACACACTACTGACAAACTGTGGTCTTCTCTCTCTTGTTTTTTTGCATGATCAGAAACTATGCACACACACCTACACACACAGAGAGCTGCAGCCCCCCTCGCTCTCCTCTGCTGCCAATGCGCTGCTGGTTAGATATTGTTAGGATTCCATTTGCCATTTACATTTTCTCTGCTTGACATAATTGAGGAATGGATGCTCTTATGAAAATTAAACTCGCAGTCCTCCCGGGTTACTGTAACCCTGTTAAAATGTAATGAGATTCTTTATGCGTCGTCTTGTGATTTTTTTATTAAATAGAATATCAGTATGACTAATTCCCTGGGCCCAAATGTGGACTGGGACACCGCATTATTGATAGGCCAGTGCATAAGTGGTCTCTCTTGGCCTGCCTCTAATGGCCTAATAATGCATTATACCAGTATCAGTGGGCCTGTGGCTTGCAGTGCTTATTGTCGTTATTGAAAACACCTGGGAGGACCATTCATCAAGGTTAAATCACCAGGGCCCATCCGTTCATTAGGCTGTCAGTAAACATCTTTATTTAGTTTCGGCTGCCGATACTGACAGAATAGAGGCACGAGGAGCCCTGACGAGCAGCTGCGGCCCCTGAGCGTCCAGGAAGACATGAGGACACGAAGCTGGCCGTGGCGAGGCTCCCGGCCCGCGGTTGGTCCACGACCGCCGGACCGAGCCTCCCCTGTCAATTGGACGGATGATAGAGCGGAACGGATTAGGTTGGCCGTTCCCGGAATAGAGGCAATTTTACGATAGCTGTGCATTCGCTGTGCATATTTATCTTCTCTGATGATTGTTTTGAGTGTAAGCAGAGGGAGAGGCTGAAAAACTGTCGGGCGATCTCAGAGAATTTGGAGGCTTTTTCTCCTCGTGACGGATGGCTCGAGGCCCTAACGAAGAAAGATTGGCCGGGCGGAGGAGCCAGTGGAGAAATGATTAACCTCATTGACTCCCATCTTTAGTTAAAGAGCAACTTGACAAATCATCACTGCACAGGCTGTAGGCAGCAGTATTAACATATTCATATGGATGCTAAAAAGCTCTAATTCAACACACGTATGGCCTCTACTCCTGACAAAGTACAATTCAATTAAAATGAGAAGTGAAACTTGAAGCGTTTGTCTCCTCAAAATGAGCATATTCGGTATAAGTTTTAATTACTTTGCATTAATCAATACATACTCAGTAAAGAAATGTATATAATCTATATTCTGGTCAGATGAATGATAATCAAACATCATCTGTCATGAGTTTTTTTCAGCACATTAAGCAACAACAGTAACAATACAACACCTTCACTGGATTGATGCATCAGCTGACCTTCATTTTACACAAACATGTCATTTTAATTCATCTTGATCAGAAAAAAGACTCAAAAGTACCTTTTTTTAAACTCTGGAATCTTTAAGTAGTAATTAAACATGTACAATTTAAATAAAAAGTATTTACATTTTCCATATTTCCACGTTTAAATCACAGTCCAACATGCCTGGCTTCACTTTAATTAATTTACAACCACGATATAAACCTTTGGGCTCACACTAAATAATAAAACATCATTAAGCCATAACAAGACATGAGACTCATTTGTTTTGTCCCTGGCCCAAACATGGATAAATAATTCATTGTCTACTCATAATTAATTTCTTTACAGCCACTGGACTCTGAATTGGACAATTTAATGAATAAATTAGGCAGGTTAGAGAGAATAAGTGACGTCTACTGCTGCGTGCTGTAACACAAATGGGACCTAATGCGGTTGACCATGACATTAACGATTAATTCAGAGAAAATTGCGACAAATTAAGCGGATGGGAGAAAGTTTCAGGCCTTAATTTTGATAAAAAAAATAAAAACAAAACAGAACCCAGACTCTGCTTTATTGGTTTGGATTCTAATCTGGAAAATGGGCTAAAAATCAAACGCTGCCATCACTGGCTTTTAGTTGGTTCAAAATAAATGATGAGGGGGACTTCTGAGTCAGTCGAAATGAATATTATAAAAGCATGGTGGTAAAGAATTTGCTGACTTGTGGCCCAGTGAAACAAATGATGTGTTGGTTCACATCAGTTTATCACGGACTACCGGCAAAATGCAGATATTTATCGGAATCTCTGGGAAAACAAGATTTTCTTTTTTGTTTGTCTTAATCACTCTTTTCTTTAACAAATGGCAGCAAGCTGAAAAGGGTATTTTAGCTGCCCAGTCCCACATGAAGCACAGGCTTTTAAAAATGTATTATTTATTTATTTGCTGAGCACATTACCACTTTTCCAGTAACATCTGACTTTCCCCAGCATGGATTTACAGTAAGTCTGCACCAGAGTTGGAGTGACAGCCTTCACACCAGCGTAACCTCACTGACACAAACGGGCCAATGCACATTTCCGCTTTGCCTCATTCACACGAATCTGACTCCTGAACCATTTGCGCAGTTCGTGTTTATTCACCTCAAACAGCCGTTACAGATATTACCTGTGAGCTAGCTAGAAATGGATGCAAAGACGACGTGTGTGTGTGTGTGTGTGTGTTCAGTTTCATAAAACCACAAGACAAATGTTTTGCTCAAGTTAAAAACTTGCGCAGACTTTGCCTCAGTTTAGAGTTTTCGCAGAAGAAGATGGGAAATAAAATGCCTATTGTGTCAGTGTAAGAATGATTCATGGTTGAAAAAAGTTTGGGAGCCTCTGCTCTAAACATCAGAAGTTTTACTTCCATGGCATTTTCCTTCACCTTCCCATAACATGACGAGCTAGAGACACACGTGCAGTTTAATCACAGTTAAACTCGACATGTTACTGTGAATTTTTGATTTGACGGAGGTGTGGCGATAAACAGAAAGACAGGACAGGAAAAGGTCAGAATAACACAGATAAAAAACAAAAGAGCTGTGTCAGTGTCCAGAGGCCACACACACACACACACACACACACGCACACACACACCTCTGGCACACTTGGAAGAGACAACACATGTGAAGCGGGTGGCTGGCGGTGTTGATGAATTCATGTGGCGGGCAGCTCTCCTCCTGCCAGCTCGGGACACACAGCTCGGATTCATGGGAACCAAAAGTTCCAGGGAACAATATATCTCTCAGAGGCCGAGAGCAGGGGGGGGGGCGCACATCTGTCACTGAGCTGGCCGGGCCCCGGGTCCTCAGACCAAACACAAACAAACTGCAACAGCTGGACCCCGGGAATTCAGATACACACTTTGATGCACACACAGTCGTGTCGATAAAAGTCTCAGGCTCATAACCTGCATTCATCTCATCATCTCATATATGGGCGAGTGAGAAGGTGTTTATATGCAGCTGCAGAGCTTCACTCACTCTTTGAGGAGATTGATATGCCGTACATCTACAGAAATAATTTGTGTTTTAATGTGATCTCTGTTAAAAGTAAGCTTTTATTCAAGTTCAAAGAAAAATGGTTTGAAAATATCTTACCTAGGACAACTTAAACTTACGGACACATGCGCACATTAAACAAAATCATGGCCCTGAATCTGTATGATTCAGAAGCCAAAGAAGAAGCCAACGATCTTTAGTTGCCCAGTTGGTAACTGGGAGGAGTGGAAAGTCAGTCAAATTTTCTTTTATATTGTACAAACTATGATTATTTAAGACTCAACATAGCTCTGAATATTCTGGTGTACAGATGATCAAAAATTGGAATGGTTGTTTAAAAAAGCAATAATTGTTTTTTTTGATCACTTGGGGGAAGCCGTAAAAAAGATAACATATATATATATATATTTTACATTGAATGCGTTTTAGCTGCTAAATGCTCCACTATGTTCACCAGCTAGTTGCTAACTGTGTGTTAGTGGGTTAGTAGTGTTCAGTGGGTTGTTTCCATTGTTAATATAAAAATATTGATTATAGCCACTTTAATTTGGCTAATTTTGTCTAAAAATCCTGAAACATTATTTCTCTATTATTATATAGTACATGTTTTGTCTGTGATTTCTGAATTTTGTTGTAGACATGAAGGTCTGAAAACCAGGTTGTAAAAAGTTTTACAACCTGGTTCATTATTTTTGGACTTTTCATAGTGTTTGAAAATGTATACGATGTATTCCACATCTGGCTTATACGAATTTGTTGTATCTTGTAAGCCAGTGCATGACACAATAATAAAACCTTTATCCATTCATTCATGCAATATATCCACGAATTAACACACACTTCTTATGATCTTGATATACAGTTATGTAAAACACAGAAATATATAGATAAATATGTACTTACTTGCGCCTACACACACACCATTTGAAGGTAGAGAATGTTCCTGTACATTAGATTTGGGAATGAAAGTGGACACCTGTTTTAAAATCTGTTTTACTGATGGTGCTTTGGTGTTTCCCACGCGGGACAATAAAAACTGAAATGAACAAGTCCAGCTTTATTTCTTTGTACTTAACATACAGAAAAAAACATGAAAGAGCATGTCTTCATCTTTAATTTATCAATTTATTTTGTTTTAGCTACAGCCGTCATCCAAAACTGCTGCAATATAAGGCCAAAAACATGATTTATTATAAAATGATAAAACCGGTTAGAGATAGTTTACCCTGCTTGGGAGACACAGTGAGCAGTGGCTGTGTTATTCCTCCATTGGCCTCTAGGGGGAGATAACAGCATGAAAAGCATCCTGACCTCAAGCAGGACAAAGTGCTGAAGAGAGTGAAGAAATCACTTCTGAGCTCTGGAAAACATGAAGAGCCACAGAGGAAAGTCTTCAGAGACAGAAACAAGATGAACATATTTCTTTTCACTTTCACTTCCTTTCAAAAACACAATTTTCTCTTTTTCCTCTTTCACTCGGATGCTTTTTTTTNTTTTTAACCGACGATGAAATAAAACAGAAATTGTCATGATGTCTGGTGCCTGGAAATCCCCAAGCAGACTTCAGATGATAAAGCTCTAGTTTTTGCTGTAGTTATATTTAATTAAAAGAAAATAAAATACATTTTAAAATTTAGAGCAACAGAAAAGATTCATATTAAAACATGAAGATGCAAAGTGAAATACTGCAGACAAATTGCTTTTTCTCTTTCTGTCTCTATCTCCACTTCACATCCATCAGTCCAGGTGTTTTTGCCACAGTCTCACCTGCAGGTTGGCATTAAACTCACTAAAACCTGCTTGTTTTGTCTTTCAGAGCGGCCGACATATTTTTCCAAGCATCTGGAGACAGACACGAACAATTAAAAGCTGTTAAGTGACCTTGTTTGGCAGCAGCAGCACACCGGACAGCAGCAGGCAGCTCTCCTGGCAGAGTGAGACTGAGGGCAGAGTGAAGCCTTCACGACAGCGTTCGTCATCCCGGCCGGGCCCCCGAGAACTTCTGAATGAGTAAAATGATTTGATTATGTTGAGGCTAATGACGAGGGGCATACTTAAATCCATCTCCACGGTTTTCTTTGCTTCTGCCCCTGATTCAGCGCGCTGTCAGCAGCTTGTTAGACGGGTTTTTACTGCAGTACTTCAGCTCACTGCCTCATCAGATGAATACTGAGAGAGAACAGAGAGGTAGAATAAGGAAGGGAAGAAGACAGAGCAAAGGCTTGACCCACATAGTCTGGAAACCGAAGCTAATTAAAGTGTTTCAAAGTGGTTACTGAAAAGTTTTATACTCAGGCAGTGTGGATGATCCAGTATTTGGCTGGGTCATCTTTAGCTTTTGCTTTATTTATCTGTCTTAATTCAATCAAAATCAATCAATCAATCAAACTTTTATGAAGTTAGTGTGATCCAAAGTGCTTTACAGATGACTGACAGGCTCATAATAAGGCAGTACAAATATAAACAGCAAAAACAATATGTGATTAGGCGCATGAGGCATAGAAATGATAAAAATGAAAAAATAAAACCAATAAATACATTTAAAACAAATAACAAAATGGATAAAAGACAATAACAAATAAAATAGATGAGAAGAAATTAAAAAAACACTTTCACAGACGTCACTGCAGATATCAAATATGCCAGAGTTGTAGCTATAACTACTAACTATAACTTTACTGTAGTAACCATAGTAACCCATGTTTTTCATTAACAGAGAATACTCTGTGTGTTTGAGAGACACCATGTTTGAAAAGAGTAACAGGACCTAAAAATACAAGTAAATCTGCTGATATTAGTGGATATTGGCCTTTAATTAATGGATATTAATACGTCAGTGTCAGTCACAGTCCATCATTGGAGGAAGGCATATTCAGATACTTTTCTTCAGTAAAAATACCAATACAACAATCTAAAAATACTCAATATTACAAGTAAAAGTCCTGCATTCAAACTCCTACGTAGCAGTACAAGCACAAAAGTATTGTTAGTAAAATGTACTTAAAGTTATCAAAAGTAAAAGTGCTCATTATGCAGAAAAAATGGCTCCTGACACTGATAAATAATTACATGTTATCTTTATTATCAGATTGTTACTAATGCATCAATGCGTAAGCAGCATTTTACTGTTATTGCTGGTTGAGATGGAGCTAATTTCAACGACTTCATACTAGATACTATTGGGTAGTGTAGCCCAGTGGTTCCCAACCTAGGGGTCGGGCCCCCTCCAAAGTGTCACAAGATAATTCAGGGAGGTCAGAAATTGATTAATTGGGTTGTAAAGAAGAAAAAAAGTTTTGCTAGACAAAACTGGATAATTAATAAGTAAATAGTAACTGTAGCTGTCAAATTAATGTAATGGAGTAAAAAAGTACAATATTTGAATGGAAATACTCAAGTAAAATACAAGTACCTCACAATTATACATAAGTACAGTATTTGAGTAAATGTACTCAGTTACTTATGATGGCGGTACCTCAATACACGTACAGATATAATCTCTAAATCCAAAATTTAAATAGAATATACACATAAAAATACACTATTTTCTATATATTTGTTTATTCCGTACAAAATCCGAAATGTAAAAATGACAATTGGCTGTTTTACGGGGGGTTATGTGCCGGACTATTTCTTGGTCGGGACCAAGTAACTTCCTGGAGCTTCCGCTGGTCGCCTGGCAACTGGTCCCGATTTGATTAAACATCCAAAAAGTCAACAGTGACTTGGAACATGTGCTCGTGAAACCAAGTGTGCATGTGTTTAAGTGTGCCTGTCAGAATAAGCCACCTTCGCTCAGACAAAAACATAAAGATGTTAGCATACCGATGTTAATTTGTCCCTTGTGCTGCTGCAGGAGTCACTACAGACCATATGGAGACGTAAAGTCACTTCTCCTGTAATTGACAGAATTTTAATACCAGGACCAAAACTCAACAATCAGCAGCAGGCCGAGCTCGTCCCGCCCTGCGCTCTAACTGACATATCGAAGCAGTCGAACAAAGCTGGTGACTGACAGACAGTGACCTCTCCTTCCTGCCCGTCAACACAACAAAGACATTCGCTGTCCATTTACAGACAGCTGCCGCTCCGCACACAGCGTGAGGCCGCCCTCCAACCCTCCGAAAACCAAACAAATTACTGTAAAGAAAAGAAAATCACGTTAGGGACGAGAGTGGAAGTGAAGAGGAATCTGTTGTTCTAATATTAGCGATGCTATTGTTGTAGGTAAAGCCGGGCCTGCTGGGAGCTCTGTGAATGGTCGTAATACGCAGGCAGTTGTGTCATTGTGATTAAATCTTGTACTCAGGACAATGTTCAGAATGTTTTTTTGTTGTGTGTCTATCTCCCCAGATGCATTAGGTCCAATCAGTGGACGTCAGTTGTCCTGTTAGTGTCTCATCCACTGTTGTGTGTGTTTGTGTGTGTATGTAACAGGATTAGACCAAAGTATAGGGATGATATTGAGCTTTTATTTAACGTTTTGATGGAAACAGCCTGTAAAAATGACAATTTTAAAACATTTTTTCCATTTAGCTATCATTATGAATACCTAATGTTGTTTTTCCTTTATATTTATTGTTTTGAATCAATTTCACATACAAAACATGACCAAATAAAAAAGTATATGTGCAAATATTTTAATGCACATATGCATAAATATTTAGACATATGTGCATATACATACACATGTATACACATAAGTAAAATTACATTAAAGAAAAGACTTCCTGAAATATAATACCATGGAGGATTCTTTAATACAAGAACTTTATAAATGCCTAATGTTGAATGGAGTATATGTCTGTGTCTAACTCAAAGAATTTTCTTTTTTATGGTTTCTTTTTCAGTTTCAAAAGAATATTTTGGGGGCCACATATTGGTCGAAATTATGGCCGCAACTAACAATTATTTTCATTATTCGTTAATTATTTTTCGAAACAACCCTTGAGTCAATAAGACACTGAAAAATTTGTTTCCCAGAGCTCGAGGTAACATCTTAAAATTGCTTATTTTGTATGACTTACACTCCAAAATCCATAGAATTTTGAATTTACAACAATAAAACAGAAAATCAACACATCCTAAGGATGAATCAATGATCAAAGTGACTGTTTTTTTAAACGTCTGTCATTTGGCTAACTGCTTAAATCGTCTAATCATGTCAGCACTTTTCTAAATGCAGCTTTAGAGGCTCTGACAGAAGTAAAACTGCAGTTTTGGGGGCAGGAAAACTTCAGTAATGCATAAAGCATAAAAAATCGGTCAGTCCTCAAAAACCTGAATCAATCCAACCTTCTGCATGTGCCTGCTAATGTGTGTGTGTGTGTGTCTTTTGTGTGTGTGTGCGCGTCCTTGCATCACAACCAGTTAGTCTCTCAGCGTTATCGTCACTTCCTTGTCCACCGCCGCAGGTCACGCCGGTGAAAAAGACAAAGAGAGAGCATGCAGAGCGAGATGGAAGAAGAAGAAGAGAGGAAGGAGGGAAATAAGAAACGTTTCACCGCTTTCAGAGAGACTCCATCGGTGAGGAGCAACCCCCCCGCCCCCCGCCTCTAATCACATTACCCAAGAAAACTTTTACTTATGGCTAATGGAATTCGCTTAAAATTGAACCGCTGGGGCGAAAGTAGATTTGCATTGATCCAGATATGTATAGAGCCAAAGTCAGTCTATCTATTCTGTGAGGGAATTAAAGGCCGCTAAGCCTATAGAGCCAGACTGTATAATCCTATGTTAAAAGATCAATACCGGCTGGAACCCATGTGAGCTTCTTTCATTGTGTGTGTTGTTGTGTGTCTCCCTGAATAAACCCACATTATATACAACTGTGTGTTTTTATCCAGGATGTATATTTTACCGGTAAATCCTTCAGTTTGTGGGCGCTCCTCTGCTCGTCTCTGGCCCCGGTTCATCGTGAAGGAAGGGCTCTTTTGGGCGGGTTGAAGGGGTGTGGTGGGGCTTTTGCAGTCAGACTGTTAACACCACACAAATAAGCCTGGCTGCCTGGCGTTTATTTAGTCTGACACCCATCGTCTAGCGTGCCCTCTGACAGCTTTCACCCCCGGGAAGAGCAGAAGAAGCAGACTGAGTTGGCAGCCAAAATGTGGTGGGTGCAGCTCTGGCTTCAACAATCAGAGAGCGACTGGATATGAAAGACATCGTTACAGCGCCCGCCTCCCTGTGCATTTCAAAGAAACATGAGAAACTCACGGGGTGCAAACTGTAGTTGCATCAATTAAAAAATGATCTAATCGGCCAAGGGGGACTGTAACAGCAGATTATGCTTTATATTAATGTCAACGTTTTTTAATTGATTATTCCTACAATATCTGCATATATCAACTACAGTATGTCTGAGGTCAGGTAACTAAAACTACTTGGTTCCTGATCACCGTTGATAAATAACCTACAGAGCGCTGAGAGTCTACAGCCATGCTAGCTGCTCTATGAGGCTGTACGTAGGCACAGCCGTGCTTTGAGCTAAATGCTAACGTCAGCATGCTAACATGCGCACAATGACATGCTGATGTTTAGCAGGTGTACAGTTTACCATGTTCACCCTCATAATTTAGTGTGTTAGCATGCTAATATTTGCTAATTAGCACTAAACACAAACTACAGCTGAAGGAATATAATTAGTTTTGCAGGTATTTGGTCATAAACCAAAGTCCTGATGATGGTGCAACATGAAATGTCAGGAAAGGATGAAAAGTTATTAGAATTTATCCTGAGGGGAGCATGAATGTCTGAACCAAATTTAAGGACAATCCATCTAATAGTTGTTAAGACATTTCACTGAAAGCCAAAAATGTCAACCTCATGGTGGCGCTAAAGGAACAGTCAGGGGATCACCAAAGTCAGTAGGATTCATCCTCTGGGGACCATGAATTCCATGACAAGCCATCAAATAGCTGTTAAAATATTTCAGTCTGGACCACAGACAGCCCTACATGCCGCTCATGTGGCTAAAAAGCCAACATTGATAGTTAGTCTGAGACAAGACTTAAAATCCTGTCTCTGGTGTCAAAGACCAAATAGTTTCCCGTTCTTTTTGCCATGCTACATGAACAGCACACAACTGTAGTAATGTAAAGATGTAAAAATGTAAAGTAATAACTTGTACTCACCGAGTTAATTGCATAAAACTGACATCGCGAAGAAGAAGTCCAACAGGGTAAGAAACACGAGCAGTCAGACGATCACACAGGTTTTAAACAAGCCGACAGTTTTGCTTAAAACTTATCTGGGAGAGAAAATGAAGGTGAATGCTAAAATTACAACCAAACTGTCGCAATCAGTATGATTATTATTGACATTACAGGTGCACTCATTTTGGTTTTACCTCCAAATAAAGTGGTTTACATTAGGGCTGCAACAAATAATTATTTGCTTTATTGATTAGTCTTATTTTCTCGATTAATCGCTTGGTCTGTCACAAAACAGTGAAAAATGGCCATTATAATTTCCCAGAGCACAAAACGATGTCTTCAAATAGCTTTTTTTTTTTACTGATCAACAGTCTAAAAGCCAAAGATATTTAGTTTAAAACTATATGAACCAACAAGGAGCAGCATATTAAAAAAAGCAAAACTCCGTCCTTTTTGCCTAAAAAATGACTAAAACAATGAAGGTTTAATCATTAGTCAAGTTCAGATAATCTGTCTCAACTGCTGGCTGTTTACAACCTGTATGGTTGTTGTTGACTGCTCGTGTTTCTTGCTTTGTCGGACTTTGTAACTGTGATGGCAGCAATTAACCTGATGACTATGTTGTCAAAACTCATAAAAACGATGGACGAAAATGACCCAAGTTATAATAAACCACCGCTACCCTTAAACCGCCAGCCTTCTGTTAATGCTAAATGTTCCTGAAGTCTATTCGCACCATTATTATCTTAGCATAACTTCAGGAAGGTGTTCTTTCTTTGCATGTGCTTAACATGGAATCAAAGAGGGAGATTAGCTAAGTGGTCGACCTAATCAAATCACAAGGTTTTAACTGGGCGACATTGATCAGCTCAGGAAAATAATTCCCCCTGGCAGTCCATCAATCTCATCCATATTCACTCCCCCCCCTCCCCAAACATCTCGACGGTTCCCCCTGCAAACCCTGAGAATGTGCTAAATGACCTCACACACTGACAGCGTCGTCACGCACACACCCGATAGCGACCTCACTGATGAGCCAAGTCCTGCCAATACTGAAGCACGGGGATACTCACACACACACTCACACGGACTCATCAGTCAGGAGGTCACAGCGAACCCATCATCATCACACTGGCTGGAATGGGCAGCGGCAGCAGCGCAGCAATGACATTGGTGAATCTGATGACTAAGAAAATCCAAATATGAGATTAGTCCCTCTGACTATCCTGCTCCTAAGTGCCACTCCACACAAATGGGGCCCTAAGAAGATAATAACCGTACAATTGCTTTTATAGGGATGGAGTTATTCAATTACAAGCCCCTGGAGTGAAATGTTGCTATAACTGTACCACAGCCGGACACGGCTGGCAGAGGAGCCATTTTTTACAATCTTTAGAGAGAAGAAACCTGAGGATGAAAGGAAATATGTGTTTATGTGTGTGGGAACGCTGCACAAGACAAAATCTTTTTTTTTTTTTTAATTCTACCTGTATTGTTGTCCAGGACGTATTTGCCAAGTACAAATCCTCTTTCAACAGATACTCCTGAACTGGAAGCTGGAGTCTGATCTGTTGGCCACAAAACAGCTTAGAGGTTAAGTACTTTGCTCAGGGGCACCTCAGTGGTGGTAATGACGGAGGACAGAGTTTTGCTCTTTCACTTTCCAGCAGAAATTAGCATGCTTTCATGTGGGTTTGGGAATAAAATATAAAAATGACTATCAAGTATTGCTGTCAATAATTTGATTATTTTGTCCATGTTTCACTTCACTCTGCAGCAGAATCGTCAGTCACACACACATGCAACAGCAGTAAGGCTCAAAAAGTCACAACACACACAAACACCTACACAACAACGACTGGCTACCACACAAGGCGCTGGTCCGACCATCGGGAGCAGGTTTGGGGTTCAGTGCTTTGCCCAAAGGACACTTCGACATGTAGACAGGGGGATGAGAAGTGGACGACCCGCTCTACCTCCTGAGCCACAGCCCCTGTTTTGGTTGAGTGTTGCTAGTTAGTCAGGTTCTGAATTCCTGGTCTTTGTGGATTTAGCTAGCTGGCAAAGATTTATCTTACAGGTCCAGAAACAGACCGAAGTTCTGCCTGTAAATTTGGAGATTTTGGCACCAGGAGAGTCAAAACAAATTTGTTTCCAGTCCCTGTTACCTCCTCTGCACATGGCAGACCTGTTCATGTTATTATCACCCCAAAACCTTATTTATTTAGGTTTTTTCCAGTTTGTTCAAGTTTCCACTTGGTAGAGGAAAGAATCACTTTTCCAGGTGTTTTGAGCTGTTAATTGGTGCCACTGAATATTCATAATAATTTCAAAAGGAGTTCAGATTGTTTCTGTCCAAATGAACTGAGCTTAGTATTTGATATTACATTCACACAGCTGATTAGCCAGCCGGCTAACACTGGAACACTTACAGAAATGTTGATTAATGTGTGTTCTGCTTACAAATAAATAAATGAAATGAAATACAGCTTTCAGACACATCACACTGATTGTGGGATCAAGAATGACTCTTTAAATGTTTGACTGTCGGATGCTGCGGCAGGAAACATAACAGCTACTAATCTTGCAGATTCATCTCCAAGACAACTGAGCGAACTCTATCTGCTGATGAAGACCATGTGATATGGGAGAAAGCGCCAGATAAAGTTAGCAAGTTGACCTTGAGTTGGTAATGAGTTGTCTGATATTCCACCGCAAACATGCTTGCTGCACACATGGCCTCAACAAATGGGATGTCATTCTGCACTGGAGGCCACCATCTTGTATGGTTTTAATTTGCATATCGAGAGCCTTCTTAACATCACAAGATTTAACTGAACCGCCACCTTCAGATGCAAATACAAGTAACAGAAATAAATTACTGAGCAACAACCACAATCTTCCCTAAAACCCTCGACTGCAGGTAGAACCACAACATCTTCTTTGCCCCCGCTGTACCTTTCCTCCAATGAGAATTAACTGCTGCCGTATGGCGGACCACGCCGGCTAAAAGAATGAGTGTGTTTGACCATTCTTCCTCGGCTCTTTGGCAGCATCCACTCAGAGCTGTTGAAAGTCCCGAGGCAAGCGCGCCCTCTCCCCAACCCGCTACCTCCAACTTAATCCTGTTTGTCCCCGTTTACCAGGATTGAAGTGGAGAGGCCTCTCTGGATCCCCCCCCCCGCTGCCTCCCACGTTTAAAAACATTTCCTGGACCATATCTATGTGCCCTCACCCAGGACAACTTCTATTACTTACAAATTACAGGCTCGGTAACCCAGTTACCCATCGAGGCTTCGGTTCTTCTGGAAATCGACGGGGTTTCCAGGGGACAGCGGCTCGGCCAAGGGCAAACCACAGCTGAGCAGGTTGTCTTTATAAAGGAAGAGGTTGAGAGTACACGAAATCGTTTTTAACAGTCAAGACAAAATTTTGTACTTTTTACAGCCATGTTTTTTAATGAGGGTACAGTGCATCTACAAAATGCTCCAAACCTAATAACTCATAGCTTATAAGGTAAATAAAGTTTAAAAAAAAGGTTAGTGTGATCAGAATATTTTATGTGCTCGTTGTCACATCAGTATCACATGATTATCGATTACGACATGCCTCCATTCACCCCAGAGAGATCCTCAATAACAACTTACAACAGCCATTAAAATTATTGATTAATCATCCTCAGACACTTCTTGACTGTCTGAGGAGTGAAGGTGGAGATGTGCCTGTGGATAATCACCCATGAGCCTCTGGGGCAGTGATTAAGTGTGGGAGTGGTGGATTGAGGGGGAAATCCTATCAAACTATGGTGCAAATAAAAGCAAAAATCACGTCTCGGATGCTAAATACAAGCAATACATTTAGTGCTTTCCAGGGTCTATTTGGTATGTTCATTTTACCTTAACCCACCAACCAGACCTTTAGTTTTACCTAAATTACCTACGTTTCAAGAAACCCCAGAGAATGGTTGATATTGTTTTTTTCTTTCAACCAAAGGAATAGCAGCTCCAGGATCAGCTTGTGAAGCTCCTCCCGCTCATAACACTTCCTCCATCATTTGTGCTATGAAGACAACGCATCAGACTCACTGTGTTTCTGTGTGTTTTCAGACTTAACATGTGCGTTCAGGCTTCTCTATGCTGGACCATCAGCCGCCCTGGGACCTCTCTCTCTCTTCCCAGGCTGTCGGTGCCTCATCTAGACGTTTGGTTCTGGATCATCGTGAATGCTGTGCTTGCCTCTTCTGAGAGGAGGTCGTGTGGCTCAGGTCCTACTTAGTGGGCGACACCTGAAGCTGCTCGATGTCCTCCTGGATCCATCCTCTTCACTTATGTTTTACAGTCCACATTTTTGTCATCATAATTGTATATACTGTGATTTTTCTGTTGGTCTGTTCTGCACACACAACATCTACTGCACGTCTGTCCGTCCTGGTGAGGGATCCCTCCTCTGTTGCTCTTCCTGAGGCTTCTTCCATTTTTCCCCCTTAAAGGGAGATTTTCTTTATCTGATTTGAGGGTAGAAGGACAGATTGTAAAGCCTCTTCAGGCAAATTGTGATTTTTGATTTTGGGCTATATAAATAAAATTGATTTGACAAGAGCAACTGGTCTTCCCAGGATTTGTATTTCTAAAAAAGGGAGAAGAATTATAACAAAGATCATGCAGTAACTTCTTAATCTTAACCATTTTCACCCACTGAATATTTCACTGACATTTAAGATTTTTTGTGTTCACCAGACTTAGCGACCACACACCCAGGTCGTCTGTTTCTCCGATGTGTCTGAGAGCAGAAAAATGTCAAACCACCATCTATTCTTTTCTGCAGCCTCTGTGGTGATCCTGCAGCACAATACCTGGATGCTGCACTGTTTTCTCAGTAAACAAGGCCGTGATTCAACAGTGAGGAGAGAGACAGCTCGGCTTAGTGAGAGAGCCACACTGTCTTCCTGAAGCAGCTATTTTTATCCACGTAAACCATCGATGAGGGTGTGATATGCAACATTCACAGACACACAATCAAGTTCACACTCACTGTAATGCTACCAGCATGCTTCATCCAAACTGCTTGTCAGAGGGTCGAATAGCCTTCTAGGAGAAACTGTCTGAAAATGTTGCATCTCCCCCCTCTCTATGACGGTCGGCTTTTCACTCCGCCTGCGAGCAAAGCCATTCTAAACAGCTATAAACATTTTTGTCTTCTGACGAGGTCGGACCACATTTTGTATTTCTTTTCTAGTATAACCCGACCCTGAGGGCCCTTTCACACCTCCCTCGTGTGGTCTGGACTTTCGGACTTTTTAGTTTCATCCTAAACCAAAATTACAGGTGTGAGACCGTGGTCTGGGCAAAACAGCTGAACACTGGTCCGACAAAAAGAGGTGGTCTCGGTCCAGATTAAACTGAACCATAGCTCGGTTTGTTTCTAGTGTTAAGTTTTTTTTGGGATGGTTCAGACTTTCGGATCAATTACACGAGGTTCTGGCAGGCTCTCATCAGAACCGGAAAAAGGCAAACCAATGCAACAAAACAAAATAAGCTGCTTTTTCTCCATTCAAAGTGCAATAAAAGGCTACCTGATGAATTGACAACATGCCAACATCAGACGCATGCCTGTCTACAAACCAATGACTTACAGGTATAGGGCGGCGCAGCTCACGTGGGTGGTCATGACAGGATGTAGGTATGTCATGTATAGTTCTTTAATGCTCGCATAATTGCAATGTGAAACCAAACCTTGGTTCGTACTTTCAGGAGTGAAAAGGCCCTAAGACTCCCAGCGTGTCAGGTCTTATTCAGACTTTGTCCTGCTTCACCTGCCCTCTAAATGCTGTCACTGGGTTTCCCTCTTCTAGAGATCACCTGCCAACCCAGCTGCTCCTCGTCCACAGTCAGCCACAGTGTGTTCACTACCAGTTTTCAGCATCTCTGTTGTGTCAATGTAGTGTATTATTTATGTATATTTATTTACTGTAAATTCTCACTGTGGCAGAGAAAACCAGACCTTTATTTGGTTTATATTGGAGACAGACCTTCATTTCTAATTTCCTCCGTTAATGTAAACTCAAAACTTCCTCCATGTTTACCTGCCGTCTTGATAAATTCAGTACAGCAATATCATGGCAGGCGTTCCACTTTGTCTTTTTCCTTGAATGATGTTAAGCTACCATGACTGAAACTCAACACTCCCTCCAGAATTTCCACATTAAAAGTCTTGCAGTCTTCCTTTTTGTTGGTAGGCTTTTAATGTGAAAAAACATTGTTCAGGAGTACAGCAAAGACTAATTTGAGTGTGAAACCATTGTTTTTGTTAAAAAAAAAAGAAGAATTTAACAGCAGCAGAGTGATGAGTACGGCCTGATGGAATTAGCTTTGAAAATGTACGTTATACTAAACTTACCATGTGAGCTGTTGTGGTAGGCTACAGGAAATTCACCCCCTTCAATGTGTTTTTTTTACCCGGCTTTTATTAGCGACCAGCTTTTAATTGTTCATGCTATTTGAATACCAGCTTTCATATGAGAATTTATGGTATGTAATGATATATTCTTATATTATTTATGTGCTAAACTAAAATATGTATTTGGACTTTGTGAATTGATGTAGAATCTTGAGTCTTTTCCATTTAAACTCTCTTCCATATCCACAAAATCTTTGCCACTGCAGCTTTAACTAACCCTCATTCAGCCCATAAGTGCTCAACGTCCCTCCACCTCCCCACCGTGTTGCTGCTCTTCGTGTGAGCATGTATTTGTGGAGCGGGGCCAGCGAGCGGGGCTTTGAGAGACTGTGTGATATATGAGTCCTTGATAAGTGCAGAGGTGTGGAGATCTCAGGACACACAGACTTGTTAGGGTGCTGGAGCGACCTGCAGGCCTCCTACAAGAGGGGATTAGGTTAAACCAACTCTCAGTCATTTACAGTTTATCACGGAGCGGCTGTTTCTGCCAACTACTTTAGAGCACTTTCAGCAGAGAGGTCGGGTCTGGGAAATTTCACACAGTTTGAGGCTTTATTGTTGCCTCTCTTATCAACACACACAGGCATGCACCCAAACATGATGTATGCACACGGCTGCATTTATTGGAAAGCATCAAGTTTCAACTCAGGAAATATCAGCTGAAAGAAAAATTATTCAAGATTCAACAGAGCTTTAGTGTCAAGAACCACTCATACAAACAGATTTGTTATTAAGTGGCATGATTTAAGATAACTTGTCTCATTCACCAATTTTTCTCGTACTATTAATCAGCTAATTTCTCTTGGTGCTTACGAAATTCACTAAAGGTCGAGGTCTGCCGTACGAGTCAAGAACAGATAATCTGCTTTTCTTCACAGTGGAAAATCAATTAAACTTAAGAACTATTACTTAATAATTAAATAATTTGGAGATTGAGTGTAACCAAAATAAAAAATTCAAAATAAAATAAAACTGAATTGCAATAAATACTAAATACTACTAATACTATATCTTCCTTCCACCATGTCAGTGTGATGTGCATCAGATTGCCAATTTACTGAGAAGTTTGATGACTTTTAAAAATTTTGTTAGTATTTAGTTATTTTGGTGTGACAACTTTTGTATGTTATTAATGAAATAATAACACCTGACAATGTAACATCCCCTGTAACTGAATGTATTCTCTTGTCCATCTCCGTGACTGTCTCTTTTGCATCTATGTTCGTGGCATTATGTTTACGGCTCTGCGAATGACACAGCATTGACAGCTGTAGTGACGTTTCCTCATTTTTCACGTCCCTTACTACCACTACTGATAGAAGTTTTCTTATGCTGGTTTGTGACAGCAGGACTTCAGGCTCTGCAGTGTGAAATTCCTCTTTTTACGCTTACATTTTTGTGAATGAAAACGCTAGCATTATGTAGGAATTTGAGGGCGCAGACGATGCTAATGATCATATCTTACAGTACACCTGCTCATGAACAAGTGGCATTCATCAAGTTCAAATGGGCAAGTTAATAGGTTTGCTGAATCCAATGTGGAACACTCGCACTAGCAAACTTCCTGGAGAAAAGAACGAGAGGTTTAGGATAAGGATACACGTTTTTTTTTGCATCAGGCCATTAGGCATCTTGTCTCTGACTATAACAAATGTCACTAAGAAAGAAAGCCATTAAGAAGAAGTGCCAGTAAAGACTAAAAGAAATAGTCAACAAGAAGTCATATGAAAAAATAAATAAAATGAAAAAGGTCAAATATATGGAAAAAAATTAAAATACATATACGTCACATCACACACGTATGCATGCACTGTAAATTCACTAGATACGTTTCCATCCACCTGTTTTAATGCACATTTTCTATTTGAGCATAGAAATGTGAAAAACTAAAAAAAACACAAACAAAAACATTTTTACACTGGACTGAGAAGGTACACACAAATTATTTCCTCACTTATGCTTGCACACACACTCACACCCAAACACACACGTTTACCCGGACCCCCCCTCTCTACAGACACTCACTCACAAAATGAAGTACACACCTACCTTGTGTCTCCTCCAGTTTACCTCCCCTCCACCAGGCCTTGAGGGCAACAAGTGCAGTAAGTAGCTAGCTAATTAGCTAATAACCTGCTAATCAAATTCAAAGCCACCGGCCCTTTAAGGCTCAGGACGCTCCATTAGCATCAGCGACTGTCGTCAGAGCTCTGATCCGTCCAATATTCAGCCAAAGAGCCCAACATTTCTCAACCAAAGTTGCACCTTTATCCATTCACAGGCTCTGCTGATAACAGCCCTCCTGTCTGAAATGAAACGTCCCTTTAAATGTCTGCTTTTACAGTAAATGACCCAACACACACACACAGACACACACAGACACACACACACTGGCTTTAAGAGCGCAGAGCTCTCCTCGCCTCCCCAATTAGGCCTCTAATTTGGCTAATGGAGCATTAATGGAGAAAGAGGCTGCTGAAGACCCGAGCTCAGCACAATGTCCTCCAAACATCACACACATATACACACACACACACACACACACACACACACACACACACACACCAACCCCTGGTACCCAAACCCCTCCACCCCCAACCCAATACGACACACACAGATTAGATTTCACTAACAATAGTATCAGAATGCCCCTCTCTGGAGACAACACACACACTTACAGATAGGCTTGGCATCTTTTGACTAGCTTCACACACACACACACACACACACACACACACACACATATATATAATTTTAAAACACAGAAACATGTTGGCAGGGCTGCAGTAGTTGCATAAAGTAAGTTTATCCATTATAACATTTTTTATAGATATTATTTTACACCCTCAAAAAGTTTAAAATGGACTTCACCTGAGATAGAAATGTTTGAAATGTAACAAGGACTTAGACACATTTCTACATGTCTTGTGGGATCGTCCCTTTTTGGAAAGAGGTCCTGCTAAAAACTTGAAGAGTGGCTCAAACAACGTCTACCAGAATTCCCACTAAAGTGTGTATTGGTGGTTTTATTGTAGCAACCAGCAGCTTATTTTACCTATCTGCAACAACCCACATAGACCAGAGTTCAAAGCAATTTATAATAATTTTCTGACAACAATGGATGGAACAAGGATGCAACATCTTTGAAAGGGTTTGGGATATTAGTTAATGGAATATAAAGGAAAATCAGGGTGCAGAAGTTGTTCTGATTGACTGCCTTTTTTGTTTATATAGCTATTGTGTTGTTGTTATTTTTACAATTATTATAACAATTATTTTGGTGGTCTGTAGTAATTTTGGTTGTTTACTTAAGTCATTTGTTTTTCTTTTGTTCTATTTTTAAATATGTCTGAATTATGATGCTAGTGGGCTGTCACAGTAAATGTATAACAGATATTCAAATATTTAAATTAGAACCAAATAAAACAATAAAATAGGCAATAAAATACAACCAAGTATATTAAGGAGTAGCACCAAAGGAAGATATAAAACGGAAAACTAAATTATATTTACAAGGAAGACATACAGTTACACACACATGCACACAAAAATATGTACAATATGTGCAATGTCAACGTAATATGCAAGTTATAGTGTATAAAAACACACACACACACACTTAGCTGAAAATCTTCTGTACAACACACTGACAGAGAACACACACATGCACTCATTAAAGGATGTGGACAGCATGGGAACTACTGCAGCGCTGTTGAGAGGAGGATCAACATGGCGCCATCACCCTGCTCCTTATCAAACACACGCACACACACACACACACACTGGTGGTCATGTACTGTATATGTACATAACCCCTTGTGATACTCTAAACATGTATGACCTGTCTAGTGAGGCTCTGCTTCGACCTTCTGTCATTTCAAGTCAAATTTTGGCGATTTTTACGCCTAACGTTATATAAATCTTAAAACTCACGTTGGCAAAATTCGAACCCAAAAAGTTTGTGTGTTCCTGAAAAGCTGACACATTTACAATATGAGGTCATGACCCGATATGCACATGTTTCAGCAGCATTGGTGAATATTGGCCCAGTGCTGCGATAAGGCTGCAGTGAACTCCTCCCGTGATGCCTTGTTGGGTTGCGTTGGAGTTTCCAAGGCATGACGGCGCTGGCGACAGCCATATCTGACGCTCTGACCCTTTTCAAGTCAGCCGCTAGCACTTCAATCTCTCTCTCTGTTGCTCACACACACACAAACACATCCTCCCCACATCTGTAGATAGTGTCACTGCTCCAGTCTCCAGGCCTACGATAAGGGGACCCCCTGAAAAAAGAGGAGGGGGTGCAGTGAGTGTTCATAGCGAGCAGCCTGAGAGTGGAAACCCAGAGAGAGAGAGACGGAGAGAGTGTGTGTGTGTGCAGTCATGCTAATCTCCAGCCCGGCTCCATAAACACTGCTGTGGCCTCGCAGAGCCAGATCCCGAGCAGCCAAGCAGCTCTGCGGCTCCAAGTCTGATGCATCGCGTCACACCACGCTGCCGCCACTGCTGCTGACCGACAACAAGACCAGATTAGCTCAGGCCCTATCTGATGATGTCATCAATTGCCATTTCTGGTGATTGAGGGAGAAAAAAGTTACAGGTTTGGCTTCATTATATGACTCTCAGGAACATTAAAGACCTTAAAAACAAGAAATACAGACGCAGAATTAGAATAGATCACACAATGTCAGAAAACATGTTATTCCACATGATTCTCCCACGCTTTGGTTGCTATGATACGGAATATCCGTACAAGTATGTGTTGCAAGCATAGACTTTATATTATACCTACCTACCTTATTTCGCAGATAGTTTGTGTTGTGAACAAATACTGAATGTAAAAATGTCGGCAGGTAGATTAGGTACAGTACTTGCTCTGGCACTTGCTCTGGATGAAGGGAAGGCTGAAGCACGTAGAGAGAGAGGACGGACTCGCCGGTCTATGTGGGTTCATGAGATTTTGTGGGCGAGGAAACATCTCGGGGAGTACCGTCGTTTGGTTCAAGAGTTCAAAGAGTACTATCGTATGAACAGTATTAATTTCTCCTTCATTTTTGTTCAGCACTTGTACATGTAGGATGTGACGGTTGGTCTTTGCGGTATTTGTCCCGCCCCTCCTCCACTGTGATTGGACGGCTGGGTAAAAAGGGACAGTGACGAGCGCAGCGTTTTACCCAAAGCTGAACATTTTTCAATTCTTGGCGACTAGAAAGAACATCAAACGTGCAGCACTCAGCGCAGAATAGACGCTCAGCACCTGAAAATTGTTTATCACAAATGTAAATGAACTTTATCTCTTCCACTAAATTTAATGATTTATTACATACATTATATATGTGAGCTCCCGCATTTTTCCTCTTAACTGTACCTTAACGTCCAGGATCCTGTGTAGCTCCTGTTTCATGTTCACTCGCCATCATTTATAATTATTTTAACCAATCATGCCTCTTGGTTGGTTCACATTTTGAAGAGACACAATGCATTTTGGGAGAGGCTGCTCGCTGCAGAGCCTAGCTCCACCTCTCTGGACCTTTTTTGGCCTCTCTGGACCTTTAGTGAAACTCCACCCCTCTGTTCTTACTTTCCTAAAACCGAGCTGGGCTGAGTTTGTGGGGGCGATCGGCAGGGACAGATGGAGAGAGGCAGACAGGAGCTCCGTTAATGATAATACTGTTGATATTAGACACAAACAGACAGCTGGGTAATAGCATGGCGGGTGTTCATCTGTCCGTCTGACTGTCTCAAGCCCAAGAGAATCTGTGAGTTCCAGCTTTCAGTTTGTTTCCACTCCTCCAGGCAGCGGGGCCTGCTGCCGGAGCTGGCCGGGTAGAGAGCCTTCTCGGGCGGCCACAGAGCTGTGGAACTACCCCTTACCTGCTGGGTCTATTTTAACCCAAACCATGATCTTTTCCAAAACTTAACAAAGTAGTTTTGCTGCTAAAAACCTAGCCAAACTGTGACTGAAAACTGAAAAAAAAACAACCCTGAAAATAATAAGTTATCTAAGTCTAAAAGTACGCCTCAATTTTATATCATACTTAGTATGAGTACGTCTGTATTACGAACAGAACCTTTATCTACGGCCATGCTAGCATTTCTGCGAGGCTGTACTAACGTCAGCATGCTAACATGACTACAATGACAATGCTAATGTTTATCAGGTATAATGTTCACTGTCTTAGTTTAGCGTGTTGGCATGCTAAAATTTCCTACTTAACAATAAACAAATTACAGCTGAGGCTGATGGAAATATTATTTTTAAGGTATTTGGTCATAAACCAAAGTTGGACAAATTAACATTGTTAGCTGATAACTAGTAACTCCCCTCTGGCGTTTTGTTGTTATAAAAGAGGGGGAGAAGCTTTCTGAGCTAGCAAGCTTGGTAACTATCATTTAGCAGGCTAGTTAGCTCAGTTGCTAATGGGACTTTATTCACAATTCAACTCCAGCACATCTAATAAGCTATGGTATCCTCATTTATTTTGGACTCTCTGGCGACGTCTGTCAAGACATTTTGCTTTTGGTCGATGTTGCAAATTCGTGTTCACCAAATTTTGCCATAATGCTGGTGTGGCCCGGCCTTAAGATGGTACATTTGAGTTTAAAAAAGGCCTATAAGCACTACTGTATAAAAAAAGAAAAATAATTCACCTACAGTTTCTGTGTTTGAAAAAATACAGTAATAATTTATGGTAAAATTTTACCGATTACACAGCATGGTAGACCATAATATTTCTTTGACAGTACAGCTTTACACACAGATTAACAGCAAACAGTGCTGCTAACATCTGTTCACTGATGTGTCCTGTAATATTTCAAGATGCCGATTGTCTCAAAGCACAGCGATGGTGTGTTTGTATTCGTCACTTTCTCATCTTATCACAAACTACATTCTTTTGAACATAATATTATTTTTGTCTACGTGTGATTTCCCATTCACAGGAAAACAAGAAGATTACTGCTGTTTTTGCTCTGCCTCCGTTTTGATTGGCTCCCTGGGTTTAAACCGGGCTGCGATTGGTGGATACCGAGAACAAGGTTAGGTTGTGAGAGGCAGAAGCAGATAAGAGCCGGAGCCAGCCCAAATAAAGACCAGCAGTCTGTTAGCATTCCTCACGTTGCTCGTTACCCCCCTACCACACACAGAGACATTCCTCCACTGTCTCAGAAAAAACACAAATACACTTTCACCTCTTTTGTTTTCCAACAGTAATACATATTTAACATGGTAATGTGTGAGTTAAGTGAGTTTCCCACTGTTTGGGTTGCTGAAACATGTTAAAAGCTCATTTTATCATCTCAAAAATACCTTGGTTGGTCGCTGATGAAAAAACAGGTTCCAGCAGAGGTGATGCGGTGCACAGCAATGGTATCACAAATATGCACACAAAATAACTGAGAGCAAATGTTAAACAGATAACGGACACAACGCATAAAACAGAAGAGCAGCACAGTCGTCATCATGGTATGATGGAAATGTAAAATATAAATACAAAGTTTTGTTAAAGTGAAAAGCTAAAGTGAAGTTATTCATCCCGTGGCCCACAGGATTCCCGATTGTCAGCCTCTGCCGGACAGTGGCAGCCTCAGTCGGTAGGTAGGAATGTCTACGTCGCCCACATCATCTGCATGTCCTTCCTCCACCAGTGGTACTTTCCACATCATTGCCAGGTTTTGAAGGACAATGCAGGCACCAGCTACAGCTCTGTCAGGCTCCATTAAGATGCCTATATGACCAAAGGAAGGCGTGTGCAGTAGATATTCGCAGTAAATGTGTTATTGTGAATCTGCAAGTACAAAAAGCATTAATCTCACACAAGAAGAGATTTTTTTGTACCCGATTTCACTATTAGCTAACGTTAAATTCCATACAAGACATATTTAAACTGCATTTGTTTATTAACCGTAAACAACACTGTCCCATGCAATTATTATTTTGCAATAATTACTTTTTCACATTAGTGGTTGACTCATAATATTCATCACGTCACGTCACGTCATGTCAGCTCAGCGTGTATCCTAACCCGATGCCAGTTTGGCTCAATGGGTTGAAGGATGGCTGGATTTAGTGGATCTCAGTGACAGCAAGAGTCAGAACCAGAACACACAGGAACATTTTGAAGGAAAACATTTGATTATAATCTGGTTTGGTTTAGGAAAAGTTCGTCAGTTCTGTGAGACATTCAGGTGACTCTGTTATCATTCATGTCCTTTATGTCCCAAACCACAGGAAGGAAATTAAACCACAAAAACCAGAAACACCAACAACACTGATGAATTAAACACTACAGTACATTATTGTTGTGTGGTAAATGTGAAATGTAATAAATCTGAAAAGTCAGAGGATGTCCAAAGTTTTTAAACGTTACTGCTGTAAACTAGTTAGCCAGACAAGGATAAAAACAATTTAATCCCTTCCTTACAATCCAAAGTCTTTAACTACCAAATGCAAACCTGATTCTGAGGTGTGTGTCATATAAGTATTGACTAATTTATCCTCCTCTCAACCTCAAAAGTCGAGTACTGGTTGGGTTCCTATCTTTGGCTCATTTAACAGGATGTTGATCGTCAGTGTTTCCTGTTAGAACCAGTCGTGACTCAGGCATGTGGGTTTCAAACTGTCTTTGAGTTTTCGGTCTAGATGGATGAGAAGCTGTCAAGTTCAGGACAAAAGCTCCCGAGTGGGAACTGCCATCAGCATCAGACATGGTATTTACACGGAGAGCTTTCTCTTCCTAAACAAAACACCAGGCGTCAAACACAACAACCGGTCGCTGTTAAAAAACGCCCAGCAACAACGCGCACGCCCTCTCACACTTTCGCTCATTCATGCCATGGGAAGTAGGATGCCGTTCTTTACGAGCAGTTGTTTTGCTTGTGTCAGCTTTTACGAGTGAGTGAGGAGATGTTAATTTCCTGTTCCTCGTGGGTCAGACCACCCGGCCACCAGAGTGAGCATTAGAGTTACATGATTAAGTTGGAAGAGACAGTAGAGACCTCTCAGTGCAGCATATCTAAAGTTTGACTTGTGTCTTTGGAAACTTTAGGAACTTTTAGAATTGGGCAATTTAAAGTCCTCGAGCCGTATTCACAAACATTCAGAGAATCCTCTCAGAGAGCTCCTAACTTAGCCCAAAAATTTCCAGCAAGGAGTCCAAGCTTAGAAGTGATTTAGGAAAATTCCCAGAGCAACTCTGAGCAAGGAAGGGACAGAAACTTTTACCTTGGTGAGGAGGTGTGGTTGACCCCGTTGCTAGGCATGACGCATTCCTTTAAAAGGTGTGATTGGTTGATCAAAAAAAGAAATACAAACGCACTCTTAGTGATAATGGACACAGAGCGGGCAGTGAAATTGATAGTTGATAGCTGTTATATTTATTTGCTTATGTTTATTTACCATGCTGGTAATTTTAGTACTTAATCTATAAAATATTAACTGGGCAAAATGGCTCAGCTTTCATCAACTGTGATCGCTGCAGCCTTATAACTATTGCCGTTTAGCACATAAATCTACCATAAACCAGCGAAAGTCATAAACTTGACAGAGGAACATTATTAGTTCGATTAGTTGACGAGCGTAAAACCATTTTAAGAGGAAAATTCGGCCCCGGTGTTACAGGACAAGTCAAGAGGCAGGTGTGGGAGAAGAGCGCAGCAGATTAACGCCTCATTCCTTCTGGTTGTGCGCACCAGTGAGGAGTGCGTAAAGCGGTGGGATGTGTTGCAGTCTAAAGCGAGAGGGATGTCAAACGGGATGGCTGCCAAATATCAAAATAAATTAGTTGTGATCACTTTCATTTCTGGCGCTATAGCGTTATTGCGATGGGAGAGAGATGTGAGCGCATCTCTAATGAGATCGACCACAAACATGATCCCTGCACG
>NTHP01000638.1:102044-112497 GCA_003416845.1 Oplegnathus fasciatus
CATATTATCGTTTGCGACATTGACTTCCGTTTTTTTCCACACCAAACAAAAGAGCTGAGACACAATTTGTCTTTTTATTATTATTTGTCCATTTGTGGGGCTTAGAAGCTTAAGCGAGAATTACCTGGAGGGGGTGGAGGGGTGGGGGGGTGCACAGTTGTGGCTCGTTTCAAAGGTAATGTAACCACTGTTCCTACGGTGCCAAGTGGACATTATTTAACTACATCATTGTGAACTTTTACCTTTTTAGCTGTTCCAAAAAAAATTAAAGGATGTTTTTCTGCCTTTTCTTCTTTACAAGTTTTAAGGTGGAATGTTTTCTTGCATGTGTTACCCTTCCAGCTTCGGTCCTCCGAACCGTAGTTGGGAGACCTCTGGTTTCTTTAGGCCTGGCTCATCAGTTAGCTGGTAACTAGCCTCTGCAGTCTGAACAAACTCTGCTTTGAAGAACGGTCGGGAGACGTCGGGGTAATGTTGCATAAAACAGATGCTTTATTCACTCTGTGCAGTGAACACAATACATGGCCCTTTTCACAACCGCTTTACTTGAACCTGAGCTTATCTGGACGCTTTCTGCTGACTACTGTAACTTAACAACCCATTGAAGCATGTGCTTCACGGTGTCTGCCGCACATGCAGGTACTTTTTCTACACACAAGGTCCCACCCAGCCCAATAGTGCTTAGTCTTCATTTTCTCTCCTCTCACCTCCACTACTCCTGCCTGTCTACATGTCTAATAAGGTTACATTTGAGAATGAATAACATTAGATAATTCTCTCACATCACAAATATTTGATAATGCAACCAGTAAGAACATTAAAATATTGTAGTAGCCACTACGAATGTTAACGTTACATATTTTAGAACTAGCTAAGAACCTTGAGCCCCTCCTTAGCTAAAGTAACGTTGCCTGACTATCTGCCTCATCGATATTGGTCATATTTCACTTCTTGGAGAAATGTTTTAACAAACTCATCTGAAAATACAATCAGGAATATTTTAATACTTAGCTTATAAGCTTATAAACATTGTTGGCAGTTATTTTACTGATGTTTATTGAAGTAACGTTACCGGTATTATGAGTCACTGAGTTTGCTAACGTTAATTTTAAAGTTACCTAGCTAACGTTAGCTGGAACACTATTTTACAATATCTTGTTAATATTAATAATAACTAGTTGCCCATGAACATCAGTAGAGAAACACTGCAAATGTTTATTCAAACAGTAACATTAGCTAGTTAAACCTACCTTTTTTCTTGTTCCTATCCTCTGTCACTTCAGTTGCTCATACTCAAAGTGGAGCGAACGGCTCCGCAGAGTCATGTAATTGCGACTTCGTGACATTTCATAAAATTCTGAAGCAGTGGCGGCAATAACGGAAACACTGTGTCTTATTTCCAGTAATACATTATTTTATTTTTATTTTTCCCCTCTTCGTTGTACAGTGTGAGTTCTGCTGGAATGTTTTCTCCCAAACATCACCGGGGATGAAACGCCGGGTGTCTTTCGTGCCGAGGACTTCAACGCCATGGTTGGGCAGTACCATTATCCCTTTGACCGCCACCTCTTTGTGTCCAGGAACAACCTGCAGAAAATTAATACATCATTTATAATTATTATTATTATTATTATTATTAATTTATTTACATTATTGCTGCATGAACCAGGCTGTAGGTCCAGTAAAAGACAAAAGGGAGCATCAATACAATACATACAGTCATTCACTCACCTGAACCTCAGTGAAGGTTGTTGAATGTAATGAAACCCCTTCAGATGGGGAATTTCTCATCTTCATATGTGTCAGTTTCATCGGCATGCCAGTGTTTAAGGGAATTAAATTTGCCTCCCTCCACAGAACAAGTCTGACCTCCGCTTCATCCTGCAGTAACAGAACAGGCTGCATAAGCAGTGCTTACTTACTACAATGTGACTGAGGCACACACTGCAGAGAGAATTTATATATGAAAAATATACATTTTTGAGTACGGTATATATAAAACTGTAATTTAAAAAGTGACAACTGAACTTCACATTTGAAAGAAACACATAATTTGAATAATCCCCTGCCTCCTTGATGTGGGCAGTTCTCATTGATATTGGTGAGCCCTGCTCATCTTGGCATCTTTGGATTGGATCAAGGCGTGGGAAGTTTGATACAAACTGACAAACTGTCAGTTTCAACCTCAGAATTTAAACCCTTGTATTCTGACAGAGTGTGGTAGTAGGAAAATCTCCAGAAAGTGACAGAAGTTATCCCTGCATTGACGCAAAGTGATCAAGGGCTGGGTGCAGGTCCTTGATCTGGATGAAAAAGGGAAGTTGGTGTCAGGAGCCTTCTTCCTTCCTCCTCCTCCAGGTGGATGGGCACATTCATGGGTGCACAGAAATAAATTGCAGTGTTTCTCCTCGTCTGCATTGAGCGCTGGTCACCAAATTTGCTCATCCCGTAGTTCTTTATTATAAAGCTTTTTCCCTTCTGCACCTGATTTTCCAGCTCCTCAAACAATATGAATTTCATGACAGTGCTTCCATCTCAAATTGCAGCTGCTAAGTTTTTGTGCCTTTAAAAAGGCCTTGCACTCCCTTCTACAAACTCCCAGCGCTGAACCTTTATGGTCTCCTTCACAGCAATGAGCTTCATGGCCAGGTCGTTGCTGGGAGTCTATTATAAGGCTCAGTTGCTGTGCCAAAGGTTTTCACGAGTGCCATTCTGAAAATACAGACAAAAAAATACAGTTTTAAGAGGCAAGGTAACATTTATTTAGTTAAATACATCCCATAACGTGTTATATTTCCCAGTAGCCGATGACATTTGAGGTGAGACCTGATCCAGTAAAATGTACAAATGGGACATTTTATTCATTATTATTAATTTTTTTTTAAATGAATAAATGTAGAACGTGAATTATATCAATTATATCAAGTGTTAAAAGGACAGGAGGTCTTTTAAATCCCTTCTGGCACAATCCTTTTTTGCAGACTGGATCCAAATAATTAACTTCAGGTAGCGATTTCCTTCCAAAAAAAGAACTTAAGTGCTCAAGTGCATCGCACCTAAAATATTTCCTTGAGCGTGTTGATGTTGCAGGACGTGGCTAAGTGTGTAATAATGCCTCTGTTCACTGAGGTCACCGACAAGCCACGACTTAAACCACTTGACAGCCATTTTTATCTTTGATCTCTTAGGTTATACCTCAGTGTTCGCACCTCCTCGGTGAGCAAACGGCAAGGTGTTAACAGACAGTTTTTGAAGAAACGACATACGGAGAGGGCCGCCGGCATCTGATGATCCACTCACTTCAAAGAGCAGAAACATGTCTGTTGTATCTGCAGCACAAATTGCTGTATGTCCCATTTTGGTATTCATCTCTGTGGATCTAAACAGTGCGGTCTGCAGCACAACAGTACCTGTGTTGTTGAGGGTGTAACTGCAACTACGGCCCCCGGGGAATCCACCGGCTGAGAGCCTCAAAGCCACACAAGAGGAGCTAAGCCCTGCTGAAGAGAGGCTGTCATCTTCTCCCAGGCTGCACCTGTGGAGACTGGCCTGCCTCTCCATAGACCTGGCCGGGAAAGAGAAGGGAGCTTTGGGAGGATTTGGGTGAGAATGGCAGCCCACTTTGCACCTTGACGCAGTGAATGCCTTGAATGGGTCGACGGCCTTTAGTATCGGCCCCGAGGGGAAGGAACGGGGATGACACTGGAGCCGTGGAGCACGTACAGCTGTGCAGACAGGAACAGGATGATACTGCTTCAGTAAGCAAACTTGCACATTATTTCAGCAGATTATCGCATGGATTTGTTGAACTCAGAGTGGATTCTGAGGTTATTTCCGAATAAATGAGGACAAGATGAGTCGACTAAAAACAAGTTGTTCTCTGGAACAACATGAAATCAAATTTAAAGCCTTCTGCTTTGTTACACGTCTTTAAGATTAAATTGAAAAAGACATGTAATTGACAGTGCCAAATAACACTTCATTTTTCACATTTTATAAAATGTCTCTCTTTATTTTTCTACCCGCTCTTGATATTGTTTCATCTTGTCTGAAGTTTATAAGTACACTTAATGGAAAATTGTTATTCTTACTGGGAACAACTTTGCTTCCTTGCTCCTTTGTGCATACCACATTAGTGCAAGCAAATATACAAGCTAATGTTTCTTATCATCTCTTTGTAGTTTGAACACTTACTACTATTAGTTAGGACTTTTTAATAATCATGTTAAAACGAATGAGAACTAACACACAAGAACCACACATCATTACAGTATCTTACTTTGTAGACACATTGTTCTGTTCTGCCTCACTTGCTAATGTTACTGTCGGGTAGGGAAGGGAAACAGCCTTACTGTTATCCATGGAGTCGAATCCAAAATGCTCCCTTGCGTTCATATCCAGATGGTGTGTCGTGATTATCCGCTCACAATCTTTCGCTAATTTTTCTTCAGAAGAGAACAACATTACCCTAACATAAGGTATGTGCCAATGTAATTTACAAAGCCCCCCACCCCCACTGAAGCACAAGACAGAACCTGTTGTGTTTATACACTTATACAGTTTGAATTCACAGATCAAATATTTAATTTCATATTTAATTTTTGAACGGTACTTTGACAATAAAAAACTGAATAAAAAGTGACAGCTATACTATATACTGTATACAACAACATCAAAAAGTCTTGTGATTTTAAATGAATTAAACGATATTTCTGCTTGGATACTGAAAACAAAAGTCAGCTGTTAAAGAAAACAGCATTAATTAACTTTTCATTCACGTGTCCATTTTTTTCTTTCATGTATTTTTCAGATAATGGGCCAAAATTCACATAATGTCGGCAAGGTACTGAAAACACATTTAAAACACAGTTTAACGGGAGAAAGTTGGTGCGCTAAAATGTCATGCAAATATGCAAATTCTACACCAAGATATTTGGAATAACATTTACATTGATTACATTTTTGTATTTCACTTTCACAGAGGTACAGGCATCACTTGCTGTTTATTAATTGTCACATCAGGACGTCCTGCTCAATATTTTTGAAGACGAGCAACCTAAAACCAGAAGACTCAAACAGGATATCCTCACGGGTGAGTGCAGCTGAGAATTAGTTTTATTATTGGTTTTCTCATACATAAAAAGCATCAGCGAGACAGATATATGTGGCACTAAACCTGCTCGAGTTTCCCAGCTCCCTCCGTCCACAGGAGAGCGTTTCACAGTCTGGTACTGCAGACGTGTTTACACACACTTAAGCCTCACTGTATTTATTACTGACTAATGCTCAGGTACTTATACAGTCAAACATCCATTTTACAGAAACACACATGCACACACCCGGACAAATAGGCTCTCACACAATCACCCCCACACATACACTTGTGAATATCATTAAAACCACATTTTGCACATTTTTCTGCGCTCCTCACAAGTACTTAGCGCATTAGAGAAACAAAACAGATCTACCTCTCAGCACACACTTTAATCCTCAGGCATCCAGCTCTGGGATGGTGTGAGAGAGTCTGATGCTGAGCTCTGCATCCCGGCCGGTCTGCGCTGACAGACAGCGCTCTCTGCAGAAGGGTAGGTCACCGGGTCACGTGACCTATCTCTGGACGAGCCGCGAGCAGACACGAGGGCCATGCAACTAATCCACCCATCCTTCTTCGGTACGCTGTCGTCAGGGAAGGGAAAGCACTATTCTGCAAAAAGTGTAGTTTTGAAGAAAAACATGGTAGATTCTTAAGTGATGAAAAATTTGGGTGGAAATTGAAGAAAATGTGGCAGTGGCAGATTTCCAGGGCTGGAAGGGCTTAATCAAAATCAAACCAAACATTACAGTTGGCGTTTCTCCACCTGCATGCACATTGTTCCCACTCATCCTGGAAAACCTGGAAATGTGAAATTTGACTAAAATATCCCAGAAAAGTCCTTCAGAAATACAATCATGACCTCATTTTTAATGTGACAGCTGTCGCGAGTTCACACAATTCAGACTCCATCTGACTCCACAATGTAATTTATGAAAGTCACAAAAATGTAGATACGTCACATTTAGCTAATTTAAGTGAGATTCAAAATATCTTAAACCACTTTTCTAGAATACTACCCTGGTTTCATTATTGGCACAGATTCACCTCGTGCTCTTTTAAATGAGTAAAACAGAAAAAAACAATTTTTTTTTTAGTCCTTGGTTTGTGAACTTGTGCTGAAAATGTCTTGCAAATGCCGACTAATGCTCCTTCTTCCACCTTGAGAGGCAGTGAAGGTCACGAAGGTCGAGCTGCTGATCCTCAAGGTGAACAACACGGCTCAGGGTTTAACCCACAAACTTTGTGTGTCTGCGAGACGTGAAAGGTAATTAGAGTCGTGTCATTTCACAGACTAGTGCAGTGCCTGTTCGGAATGGGCCGATTGCTTGATGACATGTGAATGATATTATTGATAAGACTCATTAATGTAACTGCTTTAATCGCACTAAAAGTTGTATTTTGATGGGTATTTCAATCAGGAGTAGATGAAGAATTTGTAGCCAAGTGAAAGAAGCAAAACTCGACATGCATGAAAGGTGTTTTGTGATTTTGGAGAGGTCTGTGTGTGCGCCTCCATCAGCTAAAGCCACAAACATGTTAGTGAGTGAAACTGTCTGAAAGCAACTGCAGCTATCATGGCAGTTTAAAATGAGCAATGTAGAAAGGATGGCGCTCTGAACTTCTTTACTGGGGGAAGCTTTTATTTACACTGATAAGTGCAACATGGATTTATTGATAAAATTAAAACACATTTTTACAGTCATTATTGGGTAAACGTCGATCATGATAGAAAATAGCTAACAAACTGAAAAAATCGTGTTTTTATTTAATGTCGATTTTAAGGATAAGTGGATGAAATGGGGACGGCGCAGCAAGAGGGAGGCTTCTGTGTGGAGTTTGCATGTTCTCCCTGTGTCTGCGTGGGTTTTCTCCGGGTACTCTGGCTTCCTCCCACAACCCAAAAGACATGCAGGTTGGGTTAATTGGTGACTCTAAATTGCCCATGAGTGTGAGTGGTTGTCTCTATATGTCAGCCCTGTGATTGACTGGCGACCTGTCCAGGGTGTACCCCGCCTCTCGCCCAATGCCATCTGGGATTGGCTCCAGCACCCCCACGACCCTCTTAAGAATAAGAGGTATAGATAATGGATGGATGGAATTTCTGTTTTGTAAATAATTTGAATACTTAAATGTGAAAATCATTATTCTAGTGGTGTGCTCTTTATACAATATTACACTAGACAACAGTCTCATAGACTGTCCACACTGTAATTGTTCTGCTCAATAGTTTTGGTACACATCACACCCGTAAAACCCATTTGAAGAAAACTTATTTTCAGTGCTTTGAACACCACAAACAAATCTTTCAGGAACAGATATCTTAAAAAGAGATGATTAACCATCCCAGTATATACACTCCCCTCCAAAAGTATTGGAACAGTGAGGCCAATTCCTGTATTTTTGCTGTAGACTGAAAACATTTGGGTTTGACATCAAAAGATGAATATGAGACAAGAGATCAACATTTCAGCTTTCATTTCCAGGTATTTACATCTGGATCTGATACACAACTTANGATTTTAAGGATAAGTGGATGAAATGGGGACGGCGCAGCAAGAGGGAGGCTTCTGTGTGGAGTTTGCATGTTCTCCCTGTGTCTGCGTGGGTTTTCTCCGGGTACTCTGGCTTCCTCCCACAACCCAAAGACATGCAGGTTAGGTTAATTGGTGACTCTAAATTGCCCGTAGGTGTGAATGTGAGTGTGAGTGGTTGTCTGTGTCTATATGTCGGCCCTGTGATTGACTGGCGATCTGTCCAGGGGGTACCTCGCCTCTAGCCCAATGATTGGCTCCAGCACCCTTGCGACCCTCTAAAAAAGGATAAGCGGTATAGATAATGGATGGATGGATGAAATGGGACTTTGGATATTCAGTATTCAATACACACTTTGTGTATTAGAGGTGCCCTTTCTGCGCCTGTCTGGTAAACAAACAAAAGTTTTACTTACATTTATTTCTAACACAAACACGCTGTCTATCTTTGAGGTCTAATTAAATGTGTTGGATGTGTATCCTCCCACGTGAAACATTTGAAAAGTTGATTTTTTTATTAATATTTTGAAACCTTAGCTAGCTGTCTTCTTCCTTGCCTTTTGCTGATGTATTATTATGTTTCTTTGTGCAGTTCTGCCACCTGTTGATCAGCAGAATAGTGTAAAATCATTTGCAGTAATGTGTATCACGTAAAACCCCATTCTTGTCATACACACAAAACATTGCTCCATAGCGCCACTAGTGGCAAAAAATAAAAAAATAATAAAACTTCCTCCAGGTACCTTGAAAAGAAAAGGCTAGAAAAGAAAAACAACAGTTGACCTGAAACCACATTAACTTTAAAGCTGCCGTCACTGCTACAGTAGAACGACATCTTTACAACAACATCAAACAAGTTTAGTACCAGCTAAATACAGAAATGTGAAAGTGCAGTTGGTGACAAATGGCTGCCTTTATGTCTGCATGTCAGACGTGCAGCTCAACAAGGACCCAGTGAAAACCCTACACTCTGTTAACCACATAAAAATGTTTGCTGCAAGAAGTGGATGTGGACAGTTTGAGAAATGGAGGCGTTTATAATCAGCGAGGGAAACAAATGGAGGGCTGAACGAGTGCTAGCAAAGTACGCGATCGATCACAGAGCGGGAGGGGAGGGACGAAGACGGAGGGAACGTGTGAGCGAGAGGCAGCGGTGGAGGGGGAGAGGAGGGGAGAGAGAGGGAGGGAGTCGGGGGTTGGTGGGTGGGTGCAGATAAAGCCAAGCTCTGGAGGATTAACTTGTCTTGAGTGCGTTTCAGAGCCGGCGTGGTTGAGGGACAGGCACTCTGCTCCGGGGCTCTGGAAGTTCTCAGCCACATCCAGACGCCCTGTCTGCGGTCACACACACAGAAACACACACTCGTACATAAACAGAAAAATAACACTCATGAACACAAAAGCTCACCAACACCTAAATACAGACATGAACACACTCACAGTGCGGGAACACACAAATATCTCCGTCTCTAATTCTGACCTGCCGACTCCTGATTTTACTGAGTTTCTACTGTATTTAAAACCTGTCAGCCATCATGTTGTGTTTTTGTTTTCTCCATATTTATGGATCTTATTTTGGTCAATGTACTTCACTTGAGTAATTTCATTCTGTGCTACTTTATACTTCTACTCCACAACATTTCAGAGGCAAATATTGTACTTTTTACTCCACTACATTTATTTTACAGCTTTAGTTACTTTGCAGATTTAGATTAATACAAAATATAATAAAATTATGATGTATTGTCATAGATTAAACTACCTGGATGTATATAAAGTAGTTTACCAGCTACAACACATTAATGCCTCAATCATCATAATATAGTGATATTATGTACATTATGGTGAAATGGACCATTCAGCATAATGAGTACTTTTACCTTTTATACTTTTAGTATATTTTGAAGCCAATACTTATGTAGTTTTACTGAAGTAAACATTTGAAAACAGGACTTTTACTTTCTACACTGTGGTATTGTTACTTATACTTAAGTTAAAGTTCTGAGTACTTCTTCCACCGCTGTAAAAACTTGTAACCCAATCCCAACACAACACAGATCTTTTATTTTTTTCCATATTTTCTCCTGTCCTCAAAGTAAATTTAAAAAATTAGAATAAATAAATCCAGTTTAGATCGCTTGACTTTATTTACATATTTTTTAAATACAAAGTGCCTAAAATCTGTTCATACAGTCAAATTATTGGGATTCACCTCGAAAATTGGGACAAAGCATTTTAGGGTTAAGACAGTTTTATATATTATAAATATGTATGTGAGTGACCCAAAATGTACCTTTTTTCTGTCTTTGAGGAGAGACTTTCACGTGATCACTGTAACTGAGAAGCCGGCTTGTGACCAAAAGGTCCAGCAGGTTCACTGTGAGTGTCGAAGTGAAAGAGCAACACTTACCTACCTCATTACCACTATTAAGGTGCTTTTAAGCAAGGCATCGATCCAGTGTAGCTTCTCAGTGATCAGACTGCAAACATACGCTACTTGACAGTCGAGTTAAGTAAATTTTATTTATATACCTCAAAGAGCTTTACAGTCTGTACAGCATACAACACCCTCTATCCTTAGACCCTCGATTCAGACACGGAAAAACTCCAAAAAGAAACTTTACTGTGGGAAAAAAGGAAGACACACCAAACGTACAAAGAATACAGCAACTTCTGCATTTATTGATTTTCATAATGTGACTGTGTGAATAGGTTTTTGTCCCCACAGCACATTTATACTGGCACACACACACACATACTTTTGCACACATGTACCTCCTAAACTACCGTCATCCTCAGTCCTACTTAAAAATATAAGCCTGCACCACTT
>NTHP01000638.1:120282-155880 GCA_003416845.1 Oplegnathus fasciatus
GAAAGTTGACTTTGGCGTATGCACTGCACGCTATTTAAAGTGTAAAAGTCATGTTATTTGTACGCATATTGGCGAGACCGGGTTGGATGCAACAATCAAAGCTTATTTGACTGATATCTGAGTTCCCTGAATCATGTTACTCTATGAGAGCAGTAATAAAGAGACTAATAAAAATGTTTGTAGCTTATGGCACAGGTTGTTGGTAGGATCGGAGGTTCAAGATATGCGACACCTACAGGTGGCAAGTAACCGCTCGCTGTCTGAAAGCACCTTTGTAGGATTAAAGGAAGGAAGAGAAAGCACCAAAAAAAGGACTTTTTCCTTATATTTGTGGCGAAGTTTAATTTACCCAACGTTTTATTTACAACATACAGTACGTGCTGTAGCAATGGGAAGTTTCAATTACTGTAAAAGTAAAAGGGATTTGATGTCACTTCAGCCTGTTTGGTAAAATAAGGAGGCTCTCGAGGGACACGCGAGGAAACAAGGTGTTGATGAAAAGGATTAACACTCAGTCGGCTCACTTAGGATGGAAGAGGGAGTGAAACTGAAAGTGAAAATACCTGAAATATGTGTCTGTTGCCATGTAAAACTGTACACACCTTAAAATAAATGGTTTAAACAGTGGACATGTTTGAAAGCCTATCTGCCCTAATGGACTCCGTTATAAAGCTGTTGTTGTAACTGATGGCCAAAACAACAAAAGACGAATTCAAGCACAGCTTCAGAAGAAGTCCTGATATTTGTTTGAATGCCGCAGTATTTGTTGGGTTTCTCTGTGGATGCCAGCGAGACGCCAGCCATATCAGCGCGGAGCCTTGTATCTACCGAAGGAAGATCAGTGAGGAAGTCACAGACATGCCGCGGGTCTTATCTTTTATTGGCTGGCTCCTCAGAGGCTTATCTTTTATTGGCTGGCTCCTCCGTCAAGCTTATCTTTATTGGCTGGCTCCTCCTGAGGACAGCCTGTACGCCATGCAGGGCTGGGGTGGAGGTGGAGGGGGGGTGGGGGCACTGCCAGGATGACTGGGACCGCCACAGATAGCTCTATCACCAGTGTGGGAAAAACACACAACCCTGTTTCCACCTTCAGAGCAGAGACAGACAGAGTTCCTACTGTCTCTACTTTCCCCCTCCTCTCCTTACTTCCTCTCCTTCGTCCCTCTTACTTCCTTCTCCATCGGTCTGCCATCGTTTTGACCTCATGACCCATTTTACACTTCATGTTACTCGTTTTGCTGATTCAGTGAGGATTGATTCAGATATTTCTTTAGATGCAAGACTTCCTCCAAAAAGACACAAAGTAAAAATCTCAGTACTCTAACCTCAGTTTATCATCTTATTTCTCAAGGCCTGTTCACACCAGCATTTCCAAGTTTCTAGTAACAAATATTTCACGAAAACCCGCAGATGAATTTCGCTCGGGTTGAATGTTTTCACTTGATTTCAGAATTATTACCTCCCAGGAATATATCACGTTTTCTCCCAGGAAACCTGGGATTTGATTTTAAAGAGCAACTTAAAAACTGAAAATCTCGTCTTTATTGACCTCCAGTGGTTTAACTTTTCTCTTTGCTGTGGTGAAGTACAGGTGTACTCCAGTACCCTGTGACATCATTGTTGGGCGTGGTTACAGGTGCAACAGAGCACATTTCTGACCACACCTGTCAGTGCTGCTGGGTGTGACCGGAGGCCAAACCTTCAACCAGAGCGGGCAGCAAAACACGGATTTTCAACCTTGTGTTTAATTTCTCTTTAAATACGGAAATGCAGGCTAATTAATCACATGAAGGTTTTTATTCAAATGCTTTATCGTTACACTTTAATGTAACTTCGATATAGTAAAAATTTGTAACAGCGCCAAACAAAAATCATTTGATAACCTGTTTTTCAACTTATCCTTTTACCAGTTTTAATAATAAATAATAACAATAAAGAAGACCTGAGGTTGTTATTACATGCAGCAGCAGCAGGGAAGGAAAATCCATCACAAGCATTTCAGTGTGTTGTTTCTGTGTTTTAAGGGATGGATTGTTGTTGGATGTTTAGTTTCAATATTTGGTCGATCTTATGGACTCAGTGCTCCACCTGTTGACGTCTGATCAACACACTTATTCAACTATCGTAGAAGAAGAAACTGCTGCTGCTAAAAAAGTGGTGTGGTACTGCAAATGAGGTTTAATAACGCCATCTTTGTTTCAGTATGATGGTCTTTAGTACACAAAAAACACAGGTGCACAAACACTGAATTCCCAGTAACTGCCAGGATCTGATTTCCCAGTACTCAATCTTTAGTTTGTTTAGATATTTATTTTATTTTGAAAAGGGTATCAAAAGTAAAATGTCCATCTGGTTCACTTTGTTCCCTGTACCAACCACGGACACCGACACTCCGATGTGCTGCTTCCAATCAGCAGCCTCCTTGTTCCTCATCACATGTGGCATCACTCTGTCCTCAGTGTGTGTGTGTGTGTGTGTGTGTGAAATGACAGAATAAGACGCTGTTGTTCTCAACACGTTTTTCCTGGAGTCTGGCCTATCAGGGAGATAAACAGCAGATCTTCCTTCAGCAGGTCTGTTACAGGAACTGCTGTTCACAGGCGTTACACAGTTTTATCAGCTGATAACTGAACTCTGCAGACCCCGACTCAGCGTCGACGCTAATTAGCATTTTAAGAGCTACGTTCCAACGGGACGTGTGAAAAAGAGACACCTGCTCTAATTAAATAACTGCACAAAATATTGTTTTTCTTGTCAGTTAAATGTTTTATGCCTTTTTAACTGTTTACTGTCCTTAATGCCAAACATGATTTCACAGAAACTAAGTCGCATTAATTAAAACTTGTGGCCACGACATGAACTTAAAGCATCGTAACTCCTGAGTGTCTACATTTAGTAACATTTAGGATATAAAAACTTGAAATGGGAATTCAGAGTGGGGAAAAGACACTTCAGGAACCAGTAACACCACAGAATCCAGATCAGAGCTTCGATCTACTGTATCCTGTCTGTCCTGTCAGCTCTCAGTGAGGGGGCTGATACCCCCCTTTGCTCCCCCCACTCATGGTCCCTGGACCCCCTTATCAGTCCCCCACCACGGCTCCACCACCGACCACAACCCCCCAAAAACACTGATATCTCTGAATTCCTGATAAGTGTGCATGTGTGTACTGTGTGTATTTGCTGTGGCCCCTGTCTGTCTCCATGCCTCGAATGACATCACTGGACCAAAAAGGAAAGTGTGTCTGGAGGTGGTGGGTTGTCTTTGGGTTGCCGTGACAACAGCATCATCCCTCCCATGGGATGGAGAACTGGAGGCTTATCAATCCGAAAAGCTTTTAAAACAAAGGGGGAAAAAAAGAGTTGAGGCTTTAGGAAGCAGAGCCTGATGGGTAAATAAGTTAACCAGGATCCATCTCCGCCATTTAAGACCAGTTCCCGTATTCCCTGATTACTAACCGAATATTGTGTGAGTGAGTGTTTGTGTGTCTTTGTGAGGTCCAATTTAAATTGTTTCAACTTTTTTTTCCAGTGTTTTAAAAACAGTGGTTTTACCAGTGTTTCATTTTCAGCAGCATGTCTCAGTGTGATTGTCCCTGAACTGTTTATAAACCCACACAGGTGTTTCCAGCTGTTGATTGGACCTGGAGCTATGATGGCAATTACATGAGGTCACCAGGCTCCATGCACTGATAAGACCAAATAAACCGGAGGATACTGAGTCCTTTTAAAGGCAAAAATAGATCAAACATGCATTTTTTTTCTTTAACTAATTAATGCTTGATCTGATTTTTGAAATCCCTGCACAGTCTAACAGGTGTTTTCAGTTATTCTAGCTACTAAGACCTCTGCTCAGGTTCAAGTTCAAGGTCATCTAACACCATGTACTACAGTAATAAGACAAAGTACAGTCAGGATTATACATCTTCTTATCAAACACTTCACTGTCATTAATCTCTGTCACTGTCTTTGAACTCTCTACAGCAGAGCAGCATCCTTCCTTCTTATTTCACCACGTAGTCATAAAATAAGAATATAAACAATCTTTCCTGAACGAGAGGTCAGTTCTGGACATCGGAGAGCCTCTTGATTTCACATGTCAGTGTTCAATCAGACTGAACTCTGCATGAACGAAAGACACAGGTCGGTTTGCGAGTACACCTCGCCCTGATCCACATAGAAATAAATGGGGAGTGAAATCTGGTCTGACTGCACCACAAGTTGTCACACCCAAACAGGTGCAACAAAACTAACAGAAGAGTGAGGAAGACGTCAATCAGTGACAGTCTGTACACACTGACAGGCTTCTGAGAAGAGGTCTAATCAGATAGATTAAATGAAAACACCTGTGTGTCCAGTGACATTGGTTTTCTGACTTTACACGACATCTTGGTTGCACTCACACATTTCAAATTACCTCCAGAAGTGACTTTATTAAAGTTCTTATTTTCTATGTAAATTAACACAACCTTGTAGGTGGAAAGTATCGGCCTGTGACTGAGTGACAACACCTCCGTCCTAATGATCTCTAAAGATCACTCAGGTCCTCTGGCAGTGGCCTTTTAGTAGTTCCCTGGGTGAGGACTAAGAACTATGGGGAGGCAGCTTTCAGTGTCCATGGTCCTCGCCTCTGGAACAGCCTGCCAGAGGAGCTGAGGGCATCACAATCGGTAAACACCTTTAATAGAAATCTTAAGACATACCTTTTTAATTTAGCATTCTCTGAATCCATTTTATTTTAATCTACTTTTATTTTACTTCTGCTGTGCTACACTGGTCTTATTCCCTATTTTATCCTTTCTTTATATTACCGTTTATTTCACTGTGTTGTTGTATTTTTATTATGTTGTTTTATTGTATTGTTTAGCACGCAGTATTGCAATCATGCACAAAAGGTGCTATATAAATAAAGTTTGATTGATTGATTGATTTTTCATAACTATCACAATGGATGAGGAGATAATTGTTGAAGAAAGATATCTTTTGTCTTTTTATTTCCTTATAAACTGTGTTAAGATGTTAAAGGTTCTGTAAGTAACTTTCGGACTGTCGGACTACCCTGCGCGTTGAAAAAATGATGCCAAGACCAGCACGTTAATAAGTGGCACCAGGGAGTCCTGACCAACCGTCCATACGTGATGAGTTGGGAGTGAGAACGTGTTGTGTTGGATTCTCAAGGAAGAAAAACTTCCTGAGTCCTTTACATAGAAATCAGTCTACAGGGTGTTACAGGCAACCGAGAAAGTCGGAGAAGGTCTCATTTTTTAAGTTATGTTACAATCTGTTCACACGTTGGCAATAAAAAACGATTTAAAAACAGTTAATACATGTAAATTGTTACATACAGAACCTTTAAATTTGTACTTAAAAAATGATATAGAACAAGTAAATGTTGAAAATAAAAACTAATGAGGCACAAACAAAAAAATGAGAGAAATGTGAACTACATGCAGAAAGAGTTAATGCTCCTCTTCGTTCCCAAAAGTAATCCGAGTACTTTCTCTCTGTTGTCGTTAACTCAGTAATGCTCTTCTCTTTCTCCACGTCGCCTCATGTTTCTTATCAAGCCTGCAAATGAAATCAGGACTGACAGCGCACCATGACAATCTGCAGCTCTGACGTCTCATTGGCTGATAAACAGGAAGTCATTTATGCATCGAGGCTTTATGGAAAAAAAACCTGCATTAATGTTCAGAGCTCTGAATTTGGGTTTAAGTCTCGGTAAACTCGCAAAATGAGGGGAAATAAGTCACGTGGTAAATACACCTTGCTTATGTGAACACACACACACACACACAGTCGTGTTTCCATCACTTCAGAGGACATTACACTGACTTACATTCATTTCCTGGAGACTTACCCTAACCTTAACCTAAAACTAACCTTACACTAACCTTAAACCAAGTCTTCACCCTAAAATTTTATGATTTAATAATGTTATGAGGACTTGCGTTTTGTCCCCAAAAGAAAGGTGAGTCCCCACAATTCGATTGTGTAAACAGATTTACGTTCCCACAACGTAAGTAATACATGTCCACACACACACACACACACACACATACACAGTCTGTTAAAAACACACACCATCCAGACGTGCCTCCTTATCTCTCAGCTCCTTGGCTGCATCTTGACACACTAACCATGTACAAATATGGAAAGAGCAAAGCACTGTCAACACCATCCCAGTCGTCCCAGTATGGACCAGAGCACCACCATTCTCCAGCCCACACACACACATACACACACCTTTGTACTTCTATACTTGCCAGGTCCTTCATTGACATAATGCATTCCCCTCACGCAACCTAAACCTAAACCCAATTCTAATCTGGGCCTTAAAACCAAGTCGGAACCCTCAAACATCCCTTTGGAGGTCTGTCCGAAAGTGAGGACCGGCCAAAATGTCCTCACTTTCCAAAAATGTCCTCACTCCCACTCCTAAAACTAATTTTGATTCTCGCAAAGATAGATGTACAAGTACACACACACTCAGTCGTGTTTCCATCACTTCAGAGGACATTACGTTGACTTATATTCACCTCCTGGAGACTTACCCGAACCATAACTATGACCACTACTTGCCTAACCCCAACCGTGAACCAAGTCTTCACCCTAAAATCTAACGCTTTACGATATGGGGACTCATGTTTTTGTCCCCCAAAAGGAAGGCGAGTCCCCACAATGTGACTGTGACACACACACACACTAGAAAGACATACACACCAGGACAGACAGGCGCAGACACACACACAAAGATGCAGACAGTGACGGAGATTCTTGAATACTTCCAAACTGCATACTGAATACTCACACACACACACACAAAATATAGACAAACACACACTCATTTGTACCGACGAATACACAAAAGCACCCACTCACTTGGGTTGACTCACACAGCTTTCTCTTTCCTACTTAAACGCTCAGACACTTCCACTCTCACAATCATAAACACACACACACACACACACACACACACACACACACACACACACACACAGGGTGATCCAGACCTGCCCAGTCCGCCCCTCCTCCCTGGGAAAGGGTGAGAGGACAGCAGGCCGTCACTGTTAGCGTTACATACCACTCAGAGCGCGCTCAGATAAGACAAGCAGAGGAGCCGAGTCCTTCAAAAGACCACAACCAGATCCGGACTGAGCTGCTGACAACACATTCAAAAACACTCAATAACTTCTTTTTTTAATGCGAGACACCACATACCTGATTTAATTTGTTTGCTTTTCAGTTCTGCCATTTATACCTGCTCGTCTCTTCCATGATACATCTGTCTGGCCAATTAGAGTAAGCATTGTCCGACATTAACGCACTTCCAACATGTCTTGTTTGTTTATTTAAATGTTTTGCTTTTTAATTTCTATATTACTTTTGAGTATTTTATTTCCATTTTATTTTGCATTGTTGTAATTGCCGAATTTTATTTCATTGCAGTCCTGAATTGTTTTTGTTCCTGGTTTTACCATGTAAATCACATTGTAACTTTGTTTTTAAAGTGCTGTATAAGTAAAGTTTATTATTAAATGTGATTTAAAAATAACACACTAAACTTCATTATACTAATTAATGATTATTGTAACGATATCTTAATGCAGAACAATCTTTGTCAATCAAACACAAAGTACTGACCTTTAATTCAACCTCTCCAACAGGTAAATCCACCATATGAAGTTAATCACCTGTCAACCCATCCTGTCCTGTTTGTCTCCATTTTCTCTACCTCAGCACTCCCTCTACCGACCCTATTCACATCCATTCACCCTCTCTTCCCTCCTTTCATGTCCTCTTATTCAGTCTCCTGCACACCTTTCCCATCTCTTCTTTTCCAGGTACTGTCTGGGGTCTGTAACTGGCTCAGGTGACTCCACAGAGTCTCCTCCATATATCCGTCCCGGACCGACCTAAATGGACAACTTCCTCCCCCACGTTCATCCCCTTCCTTACATCCATTCAAACATTCTCAACATTCAATACTTCCTCATTTTATTAAACCTTTAAAATCACGTTGTTGTCGTGTCAAATTCAGACCAGTTGTGTCAGAGATTTTCCCCTGAGATGCAGAATCACACACTGACTGTGCTTAAATAAAGGCCAATTCATTTCCGTCCGCATGTCCCCGAGGGTCCGCTTCGGTCCCCGTGATGTAAATGTCGTCATCCGTCCATGTCCACGGGGGTCCATGCAGATAGTCCGCGTGCAGCCCAAAATTAGCCGACTGTGCATGCTCCAGATAACAAAATGTATACTTGTTTTGAAGAGAGGTTGTGCGAGGAGACCCGCCCTTACCCACATCTAACCATAAATCAGAAAGTATGTCCGAGGCTTAAGAGAAATCCACGAGTTTTGAGGATTGTGTGCCTTCTTAGGAATTTGTAAGTTTGGAATTACTGAGTTATTTATGAAATCCAGTACGTAAAAAAATTCTTCAAGTCTCACAATTTACCCACAAAATAGAAGTTTTCAGTACTTAGGAGAAAAAGAAGAGTAAAATCCTCTCATTTTGCATGTGATGACAGTTTTCCTCAAAAGTTAAGTAATTATTTCATTTTAAAATTGGGCAGCACTTCCTTAATGAGAATATTTCGGCCTCCAGAGCTGCTTCTCCTGTAAACCACAGCCTGCAGGGAACTGATTGGGTTACTAAGGGACTGGGGGGGGACGGGGTGTTGGACGGTAATGACCAGAGTGGTATACTGATAAAGGAGACGTGTTGTGTTCACTTGTTCACTAATTTAAGACGTTCTCTAATTGTGGCTCACTAATGGGCTGTAAAGCTGCTATTAGGATCCGTGAGATAGTTTATCTATGAACTGACCTGAGACACACACTGAAACACAACCAGGGCTGGAATGTAACCAAGTACATTTACAAGTACTGGACTTAAGTACAATTTGAGCTACTTGTACTTTAAGTATTAATATACTTCTATACTCCACTACATCTCAGAGGCAAATATTGTACTTTTACTCCACTACATTTATCTGACAGCTTTAGTTACTTTACAAATTAAGATTTTTACATGCAGAACATCAGAGTTTATAAAATGTGATGTTTTGTTAGAAAACTACCCAACAGTTTATACAAGTACAGCCGAAACGATTAATCGATTATCTGATAAGTCGATTGACAGAAACTTAATTAGAAATTATTTTGATCATTTAAGTCATTTTTAATGCAAAAACATTTCATGGTTCCAGCTTCTCAAATGTGAAGATTTGCTGCTTTTCCTTTCAATTGTTTTAATGTATTTTTAATATTTTGGAGGTTGGACCAAACAAGCATTGTGAAGGTTTTTCAGAGCTGTAAGTCGGCCTCGCCAGCCTGCTGCTAAAAGGAAAACACAGTAACGAGGTCAAGCACGGCGGTGTTCAGTAAATATTCTTGATTCCTTGAATTATTTGTCTTCATGATATCAGTGAAAGTGCCCTCTGAAGTGAAAACAACAGACTCTGTGTCGAGACTCTCATGTGGAAATACTCATCAGTTATATTCTTGAATCACCTCATTGTTTGTTATCGCTTATTGAACGAAAAAGGCGACGTCAGACTGAATAATGGGGTGGGAATGAAATGACCGTTCAGTCTCTTAAATCTGCCTCTGTGGTGATCCAGCAGTGTGGAGCTCTGAGGGTTTATCAGAGTCCAGGGTTCAGCGCAGGGGGTTCAGCAGGTCACAGTGGGAGGCCTGAGAGTTCAGGGACAGGCTGTCTGTCTGTGAGCTAATCCTCGAGCACACACACACCTTTAGACCTGACCTCTCTACCACCAACACCCTCATAGACTGGACCAGGAAGCCAAGTGTGTGTTTATATCTGCGTCTCTGCATAAATCTGTGCTCGGTGTCTGTGCATGTGTTTGTCACATCTGAGCTCTAAGACACACATTTTACTGTGTGTGTGTGTGTGACAGTGTCCTTCATCCATCGTCATGTCAGTCTGCTGAACGGCTGCAGACAGGGAGGCACGGTGGGGGTCAAAGGTCGCAGAGAAACAGAAGTCCCCGGCCACATCTATCTATCATCACTCCATCATTCCACACCCTCTTTTTCAGAGCACTGTGGAAGAATTGTCAGCAAAGTACGACAGAGTTATCAACACTTAATTTCTGGGGAAAAAAAGACTTCTGTTGGTTTATTCTACACAAACTGAACAGTTTTTATGTTTTTATGTACAAATTCACTCATTTTCTCAACCTAAACCACAAAGAGGGGCCTTGAAAGAGCTTTCTGTTACTGTTAGTGGCTCAGTGATGTGTTTTTAATAGTTTTTGGACAACCACAGAAGAAAAAGAAGAAAAATATTGAATATAACCACTTATCTTTAACACAACATTGAAACTCAGCTGTTGTTCTGCTGCAAAAAACGTGCCTTAGTTAATTAGCAGACAGGGCTGAAACGCACCACAAATTGTAAGTCAAAGTCACATCGCGGCAACACAGAAGGAAAAAAATCTGACTAATATGCAGGCAGCAACACAAGCTTAGGCAGACCTGGGCACTGAGCGTGTTTTTCAAATATCAGATGGGTAGTTGATGCCCTGACTGGATGTTTGTGGTGAGCTTCAGCCACAGATGTCTGCACGTGCAGGGTAAGGGCTCGTTTCTTACAGTTGACCTGACACCTGCATCCACTATATAACTTCAGGTCTTACTGCTGCAATAACTGAATGCTGTTGAAGTGAGGGAAGGAATTAATTCAAATAAAAACGGACACACACTGTACAGATTCAGCCTGATTTTAAAAAATCCAGCCAAATTTCTGCCAGATCAGGTAACATTTGATGTGCAGTTTGAGGTCACAACTCCTGATTAATTTCCCAAATGATCAAACATCTGGCTCTTGGACGATCGGTTGGATTTCTGGCAGGTCAGAACTTTTGGACGGCTGTTTTGCAGTTTGAGCTTCCACAGTCCGACTTCCTACATGACTTCCACGACTTCTGATTTAAACTGTTTCGAGCTTGTTTAAATATTACTGGAGTTGTATTTGACATGCTGTGGCTAAAACTGTGGTCTGTGAGACTGAGACCAGACTGTCTTCCAGCTCCGGCTCCATATTTTTCTTTTTCTCTTCTTACTTTCCATTTATAGTAGAATTGCACAAAGTAATGCTGTGTTCTCTGGTTTTGTCGACATTGTTGAGGCTGCTGCCCTCTTGTATGAATACATTTTATTTGAATGGGCAAAACCAACCAGGGGTTCTGTCCTCATGTTCAATGTGAGCAGCCACAGTTACAGATCCTGGCTGAGCAGAAAGGCAGATTAAAACGTGTATTGTGAGTTAATACAAACACACAACATACAACGCACAGGAAGGCGCTGACTTACTAATTTGAGGGATTGATTTATCAAAAACCTCCCCTCTCACACTTACCGGGCTCTGTGTCTTTGCAGAAATCAATCGCGCATGTTTTAAAACCTGATAAAACACGATTCTTATGTACGCGATTGATTTTCATTCCTCAGCTCGGAGAAACGTTGAATTTATCGGCTGACAAAATGGACACAATTTTTATTTGTGTCGGGAGTTGGGCTGCGGGGATGTGTGACAGTGTGTATGTGTCATCAGACAGACCGAGTTACAGTGTGTGTGTGTGTGTGTGTGTGTGTGTGTGTGCAGATGGGCAACCATTCAGAGGTGATACTGTGTATGTTCAGTCTTCCATAGATTTTAGCAGCCGTGTGTCCACTGGGCATCGCTCAGTCCTTAGCAGTTAGTGTTTTTTCTCTGGAGGGTTGGAGACAAAGTGTGTGTACATGCATGTGCAGTACAGTGTGTACAGAGTGTGCACATGCATATCCCTCTGGACTGTGAGGATTTTTACCATTTTATGAGCCTGAAGTTAGATCCTGCACTCTCCAAAATATGGGACCTGATCTGAAAAACCTGAACAGACCCTTATACTGAGAGAACTGAGAACACCAGGATGGAAAAGAGCAACAATAATATGGCCTAATAATTATGACGTATGAGCGAATTAAGTCATAGAACCTAATTCCAAAAATAATTTGTTTATAGGCTTCAAAGACTCATTTATAGAAGTCCTATTTTCACCTCCTGCAACAATAAAATATTCTGTATTCAACTGGATTATAAATAGACAGATAATAATAATTTTCTAACCAATTTAATATCTGTGAAGCTAATTCCAAAAAAGTAATTGTCATTTAGTAGCATATATTTTTAATATCGCCCTTTCACACTTACCTTGTTTGGTCCAGACTTTTTAGACTTTTCAGTTTGATCCAAACCAAAATGACAGGTGTGAAACCCGCCCTGGACCACAGCCAAAATTTGGTCCAACGAAAAGAGGTGGTCTTGGTCTGGATCAAACTGAACCATGGTTCAGTTCGTTTATAATGTAAAAAAACATTTTGGATGGTTCGGACTTTCGGACCAATTACAGGAAGTTCTGGCAGGCCACCGTCAGAACTGGAAAAAGGAAAAACAACACAACAAAACAAAATGAGCCACTTTAGCAGGGAGAGGAGAGGAGAGGAGAGGAGAGGAGAGGAGGAGACCAAATGTTTGGTTCACATTTGGTAAAACAACTTTATAAAGAGTCAGTTGGAAAGAAAAAATATTTTATAGAAGGCTACCTGCCACACTGACAACACGCCAACGCCCATCTACAAACCAATCATTGGCGGGTATAGACACAACTCATACATGATCGAGAAGGAGGTGCAAGAGACCAACTTTACTTTCCCTCCCTGACAGCAACAACAAATGTTTCCATACTGCAAGTCTTTTTCCTTCTCAGTCTGTAGAAAGAGGGTGAGGCCAACATTGCCCCCACAGGTGTGATTAACATAATGCTCCTGTTATCATCATTCTTCTGTTATTTCAGCATGTTTGCAGCTGTGCACAGAGGAGTGCTCTGTGCTCTTACTGAACGTCATCAAACATGTCTTATAAGTGGAAGGCAAAGATATTCTGACAGCTTGTCTTTTTGTTGGGATGTCGTGAGTGTTAGGGTTAGCTCAGGAAACGTGACAAGGAGAGAGTCCACCCAAGAGATTTACTTAAAATATAATTCATTAAAACTAAAGGGGAAATCAGCAGTGTAAGCACCGCATCAATGTGTGGCCTGTGGGTAAAGGTGCAGAAACAAAAGGTGCTGCAGGGTGGATGTCAGCTGTACCACATGGGCCAGCTTTTATAGCTGGTGAGGCCCAGGTGAATCAGATCAGCTGACGACCCTCATGTGTCAGCCAATTGCCTGCTGAGGTTTGCCAGGACAGCCTCCAAGACAGCGGGAGGGGCGTCACACCACACAGGACACTCATTTTTGCTCAGGGTCTGTGAGGTCGGGCCGATCACGCCGATGTTTCATACTCTGAATTTAGCATTAAGTGACCTAACAAGCACTTTGTTTGAAGCATATTCTATTTTATTTGACTCTTTTGTGTTGTTTTTTATATATGAAGGGTTCACTTGTAAAAACTGATATCTCTGTTTTTATTTATTTTCCTTAATTATGTTTCAGGTTTTCCCTCCAGGAAATATCATTCAAACTGTGTTTATCTGTTTTTGCAAATTAACTCTTCACATTCTGTGTTAATTCCTGTTTCATGTCTTAAGTTCAGCACTTTGAATTGCCTTGTTGTTGAAAGGTGCAACAGTATAAACTTATTGAGCCTGTAACTCATGTGGCTGCTGTTGTTGCTTATCAATCATCCATTTCCTATTTCCTAAAAGCTGGAGTTAATCTGTCGACCTGTGGGAGGTCACTGTCAGATAGAAACATAGTTCGTTTAATAAATAAAGAGTTTTGGTTTGCAAGCCTTGGACTGGGCGGGATCAAACTTTTTGGAGTTAAATATTTGAAAAGAAGCGTTGGATTTCCTTTCTGTTTTTATGTCAAGTTCACCTTGTTTGCATTTATGTGTGTGTATCTGTTCTTTGTGTACTTGTGCATAAACACACACCGACTCAGGTCCACTCTCTGGGGGCTGCAGCAGTTCTTAGCGGCTGCTTGGTGTTTATGTGACACCTTTTCAGGGGTGCTAATGCTGGAGAGCCGTTTAACAGCCAAACAGGCCGTCGAGCCCTCTGCTCCTCCCCGCTGCCAGGAAACAGTAATGGATGGTTGGACAGTGACTCAAGGGGGGGAGAGGGGTGAGGAGGAGGTGAGGAGCAGTGGCAAAGAAGGGTGAGGGAAGATGTTGTTATGAGGGGGTGTTTCTTAACCCAGTCCCATGGCGGCTCCCCTGCTGCGCTGGATGAAAGCTCCCCGACCAGCCGTCGTCGCGGTAACTAATTTGCTGAGATTTTCTGCTCGACTGGAGGCACGAGGAAGAGGCTCCCCACCCCGGCCAAAACTCCCCGCCCTCCCACCGGACCATCAACTCCCCCTCATCTCTCCCTCAACACTCACAATCTTTCCATCTCTGCTCCCCTGACTCCTCCTCAGCAGAAAGGCCTTAAATGTCCAAAGAGATCTTAATTATGGTCGTGAAAATGCCTTCATATCAATAATCTCCAAGATTTTCATAAAGAAAAATATCTGTGCTGCATCTTTCTAGAATAAACAGTGTAAACAGTTCATGAAACTGCCTTCTTTCCATACATCAAATCAGATTAACTGAAAATATGAACAGCCACTGGAGAAAAAGTTCATATCAGCCTCCTGGTGTAAATTATATATAATTTGATATTTTCCACATGGTATCACATTTTTTTTTCTTTTGTTTTTTTCTGTTTTCTTTGCTAAATTTTACTTTTTCTTTTGTAACTGTTAATATCTAGATGTTTCTCTCGCTACTGTACAAGCAATAACCACATGTTGGCAGTAGCTGCAGGCGGTGAGGAAAAGCTAGATCTAAATTTCACACTCACCTCAACTCTACTTGTGAATCTGCATAATATCGACAACAGTTTTCTTATTGATAAATCTCAATTACTGTATCTCAGCACAGTAGCAATAATGTGTCTTCCGGTTCTTACTTTTCCTCAATGCTGCAGAGACAAACTGGAATTGTAGATGATCAAATTTCCATTTATTTTCTGGGCAGTTTAATGATTTTTCATCCATGTTGGCGTGAAAGCTCAAGTTCATTCTTCATCTTGGAAACAGCTGTTGAGAAAACACCAACATGGTTGTTTCAGTAGCTGTTCTGGAACTTTAATTCAATCACATGATCTTCATCAGTAGATGGGACTTTGAATTCCAGCTTTTGAGCCAACATGGACGAGAACGCTCCGAAAAAATGGAACTCCACATTTCAATGAGGACTGGGAAAACTTCATTGCTGATGAAACTCATGTGACATAATCAAAACATCCAGAACAGCTACTAAATGGACCTTGTGGTGAGATTGTTTTCTCAGCTGCTGTTTCCAAGATGAAGAATGAACTTTATAACTCAAAAGTAGTTGTGATGTTACATGCAAGTGTTCTAGCACCTCCTATAGGCCATGAAGTAGAATGCAACCTATTCCTGTTATTTTAGATGTTTGCAAAATGCTGTATCTTCAATAAATGGACATACAAGTGCATGTTAACAACTCACTTTATGCTCCTTCGTCATTGAAGCTACTTGGTGCCACTTCAGTCAAGTTAGAGTGTTTCGCTATCTGGTGATGTGTGCCTCGCTACGCACTCAGCTGCCAGAATACCAGTGCTGTGAAAGGGGGTAGCATGAATTAGCATCAAGCTGATAAATCCCATAAAATAATAATATTTTTGTCTTTTTTTTTCCTCAAAATAAATGATAAAAGCTACTCCAGGAGGTTCTGACGCGATTCAGAAAATATAATTTCCAACTTCACCCTTTATAAACAAGAATAAGCCCTGCTAGCAGCTCTGTGAGGCATCTTATTTAACATTTTCTAATTGGCAATAAACACAAAGTACATGATGGGACTGACATTAGTTTAGCGAGTATCTGGTCATAAACCAAAGTATTAGACAAAGTCAGAGGATCACCAGAGTAATTACAATTCACCCTGAAACTTAATGGCAACTCATCCAATTGTTATTGAGACATCTCACTCAAAATTACAAATGTGAGCTTCATGGTGGCGCTAGAAGAAAAGTCACAGGATCACCAAAGTCATGAGGGTTCATTGTCTGGGAACCACAAACGTCTGCACAAAATTTCAAGGCAATCCATCCAATAGATGTTGAGATATTTCAGTCTGAACCAAAGTGGTGGACCGACCAACATCTCCAGAGCCACTAACATGGATAAACATCTACATACAGGAACTCATGCAACCTCTCTCTCTCTCTCTCTCCCCATTGTGTCTCGGCCACATCATCTTGATAATATTCCCTAATCACCGCTGTGGCACCCTTTAGGGTTCAAACGGGTCATTGGCAAGAAGCCATAATCCTCTTCTTGAACTCTGACCCGCGACAGCCATTTTAATGGGGTCAAATACTGAAAGCGGATCACATCGCATCCTGACCAGCGCCGCAAACTCTGACGTATCGGCTGCTGGAGGTGAGAGGACGCTTTGAGAGCCTCTTTATGCCTAAAACACTGTCGGGAATTCAGCGACGATGTACCTGGAGCGGATAAACATGAGGATTAAAACGCAGGAGGATCGATAATATTGATGGGGACACAGCGGGAGAGGTGATCACTCGTCGTCAGTTCATGTACTGCATGAAAACCCAAAGGACGCAACATCTGCATGTGTGTATGGATTATCAACAAATGCATGGGAACTGTGTGAAAACTGTGTGTTTGTGCATGTGCCGGTGTGTGTGTGCATTATGGTGTAACTAAGCGCAGATAATTCCAGGCAATAACAACACTTGGACAACAATGGACCTTTTCTTGGGGCTGCTTGGCTCTCCTCCAGTTTCCTCACTGTTGTTTTAGCAGTGATGCTAATCCCAGCAGCGTTCAGTCCGTCCAGCAGCCAAGACGAACACAGGCCATGAGACCGCAAGATTACGGCTTATAGGTCGTTTTTTTTCTGTCCCACACGTAGTCCATATGAGTGCGTGTCGAACAGAAGGTGAGGGTTTGTGGATTTGAGTGTTCACATTTCTGGATGTTGTTCATGTAAGAAAAATAAAAAAAATCTGTCCTGTACATGACCCAGGATGGCTCTTAATTTCACTTTCCTAACATCTTTCACTTAACCCGGGCTCGGCCACTACAGGACTTTAATTTAATATTTTAATGGTTTTCTAAAATTGGTTACTTTATTGATCTTTGGTTTATTTTTTTCCCTCTTTCTTCTAGACACTACACACCTATGGTGCACGTACAGAGGTGTTTTCACTTATTCTGGCTGATTAGCTCTCTCCTCAGAGCTGTGTCGGCACAGGTAGGTACTGGCTAGACTTGCTGATGTCTTTCTCACTCACCTGTGATGGCAAGACAATTTTCACCTCTATCAAGCCCTGGTAGCATTTACTAAAAGGAAAATTTAGCCTGATAATCAATTCATTTAACTGGCGTCACAGCAGGAACAAATGCCACGTTTCCACTGCATAGTACGGCTCGACTCGACTCGCTTGGAACCGCTCTTTTTTGGTTTTCCATTGTGGACAGTACAGACTGATCTCACAAAAATACATGAAATGACCACGACCTCTTAACACCGCATGGTGGCGTGGTGGCACGTAATGTGTTAACATTACGTGTAGTCAGCACAACTTTCAAAGTAATGTATTTCAATTTGAAAAATCTTTCGTGTCAGCACCACGTGTTTTTCTTACTTCAGTAGTATGAAGAGCGTGAAAGTCCGCCTAGGGAGGTGGATGGGGTGGATGGATGGGTCAAACACAGGACTTGAATGGAGTTCATGTCCAGTGTGAAACAAAAAGTCAAATATCTCTTCCCATGTGAATCTTTTCCTAAACCTAACCAAGTAGTTTTGGTGCCTAAAACTAACCAAACTGCGACCGTTTTAACCAAACTGCGACTGTTTCACAACGTTAACCACGTGATAGAAAGGCTTTGTTGTTCTCCCACGTGCCCTTTGTATTGGAAATACGTGTAATGACCACAACCTCATTACGTATTGGTGTCACGTAATTTTAACACATTATGTGCCACCACCACGTAAGTGGTCGTTGTCATTTCACGTTTTTCTGTGAGATCAGGTTAGGATAGTAACTGGTACCTGGTACTTTTTTTTGGTATTGCCTCGGTCGAGGTTCCAAGCGAGCAGAGCCGATGTAAAAAAAAGTGACTGATTGGTCACTAGACTCGTATTAAACTTGTGTAAAATCAACATGTCGATGACGATGACTTCTTTATGGAGCCCTGATGAGCGAGCTAGCTAATAAGTCAACACAAAAGCAGATAACGTTAGTTAGTGTGATTGTTGTGCCATGTGCTACTGTTTACGTTACGTTGTTGCTTCATATTGTGTTGCAGTAGTTTGTTTCATGAGGCGTCGCTACGACAATCAGCTAAGAATCCCGCCTACATCGAGGGGGTACGATCTGCAGTGGAAAACAAAGTCGAGAGAAGTACCTGGTACCAAAAGCGAGTTGAGTCGAGTCGTATCATTCAGTGGAAACGCGGCTAAAGTAAATTAGTGCAAATCTTCTGCGTCGAGTTCAACTTTGGGGAACTTTGACATGTGAATTTATGCCTTTGACCAACAGGAAACTGTCTTCACAGCACTTACCTTTGAGATAACAGAGGGCAGGAGGGTCCAAACCAGAGGAAGCATCATAGCTAATTAGCTGTGTTGATCCATCCACTTTTATTTAGCTAACCTCCTCTGTCCGAGTCTAAACTGGTCCAGAGAACAGGAGCTGTTTGCAGACGGCCTGTGAGACAGGACTCGATGGTTTCAAATACGTCTTTTGAATACTCTTCTTTGAACTTATTGTCCTTTAGCGACCAAGATAAGTAGCTTGCTAACTGACACTTAGCAAGGTAGCTGCATGGAGAGCTGTTGTGGCTGACTAATGCTTGTATATTCTGGCTGGCTAGCATGTTCGTGGTTAACTTGCCAACTAGCGCTGCGAGCGGTTACTACGTCACCAAGTTTCTAACACCACGTATTTCACAAAGATGCCTGAATGTACAGTACTGTATGTGTACTGTTACTGCCTGTAATTTGAGTTTAATTGATCCGTATAGTTTCTATTTTATTCTATTCTTATTTTTATTTTATATACTTGTGATTATTTATTTCCTTTTATTTTTTTAGTTTCTCCATTTATCTGTACTTATTTCTGTCCTTGAGCTGCTGTAACACCTGAATATTCCCTCTGGGGGATCAATAAAGGATTAAGGATTATTTTAAGATGCATGAATGAATATGAGTTTTGTAATCTCACACATCCAACTTCAACCCGAGCAGAAGTCTAATCAGCTAACTGATAAGTTTAATGAGAACCTGGTCCTGACTCTAAACTCAACTGGACCTCTTGGATTTGGTCAGTTAGACTTTTACAAGACAATTCAACAAACAAATTAAAACAATATCTTTGACATTAACAGACTGAGCTCAATATTTAAACAGATCACAGAAAATAGGAGAAAGTCAGTTTTCCATAACTGCCTGCTCAGACTCAGGATTAAATCATAAGCACTAGTTTTATGTGTGAGTGGAGAAAAAAAGTCTTCTGAGCGATCTCGCAGAGCATGAAGAGAGCCCGGACATGGTGGGGGTGAGGAGTCGGGGGGTGATGGGTGAGGGAGGGTGCTCTGGGTTGTTGGTCTTTAAATGAATAACGGTTCAAGTCAGTTCTACTAACAGGGGCTCTTTGCACATGCCTCCCCTCGCAGCGCCGGCTGTTAGCACCCTGCATCCCTCTGCTCTTCAGATCCTGCCTGCAGCCCCCAACTACCAACACACACACACACATACACCTACATGAGACACTCATACACACAGATTTCTTGACACAAATCTAAAAACAAACTTATGTGCAGTTCATATTTCTAAATCTTTGGTGAGCGGGTGTGATCACTTAAATCCGCATGAGGAAAATTCAAATAACAGCACGAAGCAACTTTTTGAAAACTTCTTACATCGATAACCAGGACAAACAATATGGTCATGTATAACTCGACAGATCCTGTGGTATTCAGAGGAAACTAAAAGACCTGAAAAAGGTTTCACGTTGGTGAGTTCAACTCTCTCTTTGCTCTCAAGTGAGAATTTGTCCTTAAAATGTCCACAACCAGCACAGTAACTTTATTTGAGCTCATAATATCAAAGTTACCTCAAATTGTGTTGATAAAATCCTGCTCCCACCAGACTGAATTTACCTGACCATGATGATTTAGAAACATTTGCAATAAAAACAGCATAAACCAACACTTTGTTTTACTCAGATTTAAAGACTTAAAAATGATCTCTGGATATGACTGACATGTAATAACATCTTACCCAACATGGATTGAGCTCACTGAAGACTAAAAATGTCCCCTTTTATGTCATCCAACTTAATCCAACTATTATCTTTTGGATTTTTGCTCTAATTTGCACCCAGAATTCTCTCAGAGCTCCTGTTTGCAGAGCAAACCAGAAAACCAAAAAGATCCTTGTGGGGGAAAAAAAGGTACTGAATCACTTTGGACTTACATATGACACATAACTTGCTGTAATATACTTTGTTTACAGATTACCGATATTTGGACAATATTAGGAACACAGAAGACCTCTGAAATGATAACAAATTACAGGCATAGACAATTAAATAGTGCTTATGATGCTTTTCTCTGCTGCAGCCAATACCTGATTTATTTTGGTAAGAAATGAAATCATATCAGAAACGTTTTCCTGCAGGTGATACACCATAATATCTTAAAAAACATGCAAATTTAAATAATTTGTATCTCTTAATATGGAGATCGTGATCTGATTTAAAGTGTTTAAAGATTTTTTGTGAATGTATTTTTCCTCATCGAAGACTACAAAGAGGAAGAAATGCAATACATGTAATTTTCAAATATTCAGGACCAAATGCTTAACCTTTAAGGTGCAGAGAAAGTAATGGTGTAGTTAAAGAAACACTCTATAACTTGTACAGTGACCTTGACCTTGACTTTGACTTTCCAGCCTCGGTGCGAAGCTTCCTGTGAGCAGATCTCCTTCGCTCTCCTTGCCAAAGTGAAAATCTGTGGAGCTGAAGTGTGGAGTTCTGAAGTTGAGGTCAAACTAATAGAAGGACACGGAGGTGAAGTCCACAGTCTAACATGCGGGGAGGACTCCCCCTCGCTCTGGCCATATTTAGAGATGTGACTCTTGGCACATCTCAGAAACAGCCTCCCTGGGGGGTCAAGAGGGTCGATCCGGTCTGCAGAGTCACAACACAATTACAGCACTCCTTCTTAAAGAGATGTACAAGGAGGCTGAAGCGCAAGGTGGAGGGGTGCATTTCTAAAATCCCACTGTTAGCTTTTAGCACCACCCCCTGCCGCTAAAATCTTATGGCTGTCCGTGCTATGCTGCAAAAAGGGTTTGGGTGTCGCAGTAAGCGTGTTATTAGCCTCTCGCTGTCAGTGTCTGTCACGCTCTCAGGACGCACAGCAGAGAGCCTGTAGATGTGCATTAATCTGCCTCTTTTAACCACCGAGCTCCTCAATTATTCAGCAGCAGCGTGGAGTCAAACATTCCCATTTAAAGATCTAACACTTGTTTGACCAGCTGAATGTCCGATAGTCGTGTAGAGACAGACGGGGCAGATGGCCGGGTGAGGGGCGAAGAGGACGGACACGAGAGTCAGTGGGTTTAAAGACGTTTTTGTAGTAGGCTATATTCCAATAGTTTAAAGTCTTTATTCCAGAAAAGCCATGTACATGTACTAAAGCTTTATTCTACTTTCAGATGGAATAAATCCTACACTGTTTTTAAAATATTTACTCCTGACTTACCACCTCCTCCTGTGTCCTCACAGCACAAAGCCCTGTTGCTGTACATGAGTATTGATATTAGATGATTCTGGAAAACCCTGGAGTACGGTTACGGAAGTTTCAAGTGGATTTTCGCAGTGTATTGAGATCAATCGCGCCCTTGAAGGTCAGAAATTGGTCTAAAATCTTGTGCTTTTGGAAAACAGTTGTCAGTGTGATGTAGCCCTTCAAAAATAAAGTGGTTGCAGTCATGAGAAGGTCTCGTCTCGTAGAGCTAAATGACGTCTCTTCTCTTTGCTCTCTCCCAAACCTCCGTCTCACAGTATCACAGTGTTTGTGGCTCATCAGTCCCCTGATCCATCACATCCTCGTCCCTCTCCCCCGCCCCCTATTTCTTTTCATTTGACCTATCCTTCACCAAGGCCCAGTGTAATCCCATTGAGTTTGGGCAAAACAGAGTTTAAGGGGGAAGGAGGGGTGAGGGGGGGGAGGGAGGTTAAGGAAACCTGCTCTATAATCCGAAAGTCACAGACTTGATCCTGCAGCTACAGCTGAGTGTTTGATCTTTAATGGCAAACAAGGAACTCTGGATAAAAATATAAGAAATACATCAGGTACTGACGAGACATGAAACACAAACCAGAAGTCCAGTTTAAGTAACAGATCCTTGAATTTGGAGTCTTATCAGACGGCAAACACTACAGAGAAGTTTGTAATTCTCTGAGACAGGATTTTACAAGTCTGGAAAGTCATTGTGGCGGCATTCTTTTTATCTTTCGTCGCCACGATCACGAGGTAAACAGTAGAAATACTCCGTTCACATTACAACCTGTTCCACCAGGAATGTGAACTTTTTTGCCGGAGCCTCCTGCATTAGCACCTTCGCTGCGTCGCCTGCATTGCGTCGGCCACTGAGATGAACATGAGGGCTACGTCTTTCACGCAGGCCTAAAGTTTGTCTCTTGTCTTGTTTGCCCCACTGGAGTGATGTTGCTCTGTCCTCAGAGCTCAGCAAGCTTGGTGAGTGAAAATGAGTAAAATGTGAGTAAAATATTAACATAACCAAAATAAATTTGGGTCCGAGGAAAGAAAATAAGGAGAGACAGAAGGTCAGAGCATGCTCGCAACAAACCAGTTCGTACAATGTGTCGTCAAAGAGAGCGGCACACTTTCAGACCGTCTCTCCAGGAAGGCGTTCATATTGTTTGTTGTTTGTCCACATGAGAAGAGACAAAAGTGGTTGGCGAAAAACAAAAAAACGTAGCTTGAGAGAGAAGTTCAAACCCTGCCTGCTTTCTCACCGAGCCAATCGCTGTGTGAATCGGACGTGATGTTGGATTGTCGACATCGGAAAGCACTGGTTGAAGCACACTGACACCTTTTATCCTTTAACTTGACTTGACTTTAAAAACGTTTACAAGTGGTATGCGTCATTGGAAGGAAACGCTATTAGCTGATACAAAATATCACACTGAACGCACCCTGCTCTGCTTCTAAGAAATGTTGCTAAAAGTCTAATTTGCTCACAGATCTGTTTATAGGCTGGTCAGTGAAATGTCAAAAATGTGATCAAGAAAATAACGTAACTCTGCTTGTGTTCAAACTCAGAAAGAAGATCAAACCAGACCTGGATGGATGAACATGCACTTGTGTTTCTTACACTCTGTTTTCATCTGTGTTTCCGTCCTTCGCTGCTCTGTAAAGTTTTTTATGACAAACCTGTTTGTTAAAGCTCTTCATGGGGGAGATGAGTAGAGGTGGACGGGGGTCTGGCGGGGGGGAGGGAGTGTGGGGGGCGAGACGTCGGCCCTGCATTTGAACTTAACCTGACTGTGGCCCGGGACTGACGCAGCAATTAGCACCAGGGATCAGCATCAAAAGGAACGGCGCAGTGTGAAGCTGGTCTAATTAGTCATATGAACGGAGGCAACAGACCGACCACTGCATGCCTCAAGCTCTGGAGGGGTGGGAGTGTGTGTGTGTGTGTGTGTGTGTTGAAGGCTGATTCACTGCAGTCAACAGCAGGTGAATAAGAGTCCACGTTGGTGAAGACATGCTTCAGATCAAAGCTTTGTTATGTCAGCTAATGTGTGATCGGATATGATCTGTTTTTGAAATAAAAGGAAAACATACTGCTGCTTCTCTGCATGTCTATTCTTTTATTGTCATACATCAATCTCGCAGCATTAACAGTAAGAATTCATATCATATCATATCTGAAAGTTTGAATTATGTAGCAAGAGGTAAAAAGATGTCAAATCGAGTTGGATGGATCGATGAAATCAATGTAATTGTTGTTGAGACATTTCACTCAAAACTACAAATGTCAACCTCGTGGTGGCTGTAAAGGAGGCTGAATTAGTCTTCGTCTGTATGTTTTATTTGTAGTTTACACCAACAAGCAGTTCAGGCTGGTTTTGGTGAGGTTGTGAAATAAAAAACTATATACAAAAATGGAAAAACAAAACAAATATACATAGGACATACTGACATCCATCAGTGAGAGGCTAGGCTTAGAACCAAATTTCAACTCCAACAATGAACTCCCAGAGGAGGTTCTACTCCTGGCTTTTAAACAGGAAGCTCCTCCTACAGAAAAAACAAAGTTAGTTCATAACCAATCAAGACAGTCAGATAACATTTCTATGTAAAAAAAAACATCAAAACAATTTATAATCATTATTCTAATTGTCCCAACATAGAAATATTAACAATATTGGTTGTTTAGGGTCATTTAAAAAGATTGTTTCCTGAAACTTAATGGGAGCTCATTAACAAACATTATGGTTAGTTGAAGTCGAATATAACCAATACATGAATTTAAATGTAATGTATTAATAAATGAATTAAGTGGTTATTCTGTTAAACTTACTCTATGGAGTTTTTAACTGGTTATGAAAAAGTCTCAATTCAATACCGATGCCTCTATATGATCTACATAAGCAAACGAGACCAACAGTGAGAATATTGGCTATTTCTGTTTCTAATAGTTGTTCTGAATGCCTGCCATAATTTTTCAGATTTTTCCGCGACATCACACGAAACGGCGCTGGGGTTTGCTCTGTCTGAATTCAAGTTGCTTCAGCCGCTGACTGAAGGTCCGTCTCCGGAGCTGCCGCCCGCTCTCCTCCTGGGGAAGTAGTCTCCTTGCAGCGAGGAGTGAAGCGAGGGAACATGTAACCTAACGTTAGGTGAAACACTACCGCCTTTATCCACAGGGACCGCCAAAATCAACACAAAATGAAAAGTTCCATTGAGCTGCTTTAACAATGTGAATGATGACGGTATGTGTACTGAACTCTTTTGCTAGCAGGTTAGCATCATGCTATACCCACATGTGCTTATTATGTTAACATAACTCTGCCACAGAGGCCGGGCTACACCACTTAACAACACAACTGGAACTACAGATCTATTGTGCAGGCAGGATGGAATAAATAATACAGAAACTAGAATGTGTCTCACCAGTGTGCAACCAACCCATAGGGCACCACTTAGCACCAAAGTCATTTGGAAACACTGCGTGAGAACCATGAATGTCATTGTACCATTTTGTGCCAATCCACACAATAGATGTTGAGAAGTCTTTCAAATTCTGGACCAAAGTGGTGGACCAACCAATGACACACTGATACATCCATTGCAGATGTAGCTGCTTAAGTGGCTAAAATCTAGTTTTAAAGAGCGGCCATTAAGCCGCGATTATAACTGTAGTCGGTTTCAGCTAACACCCCTCTGTGGCCCCGTCAGCCCTGCAGGTGAACGCTGACATGTAATATGCAGAAGTATCTGTGATAATGGGGATTTACATTGACAAAACAAACCTATGCACATATATTAAATGTATTCCTGTAGGCAAATAGTCGCCCCTGCTGCCTGCTCTGTAATCTGGTAAAAAATCGTCTGGGAGGTGAAAGGGCCGGGTCACAACAACAGCCATTTCATTACTGTGGCTCAAATGTCCCAGGATTCAATTCAATCACGGGGCGATTATTTTTCCTCAGATTCCACTCTGCGGGGAATTGGCTGTCATTTCTTGCTGACCTTTTCACGCTGCGGCCATTTATCCCGAGGAATAATTGTTCAGATGGTTTCGTCGTCATATCCCTGAGTGCTGCAGCTTGTAGGCTCTCGGTGTGGTGAGCCGTCACATATCCTGTTATCTCCCACTGCTGGGAAATACTGATGTGTGGCAGGAGGAGCACCACACGCTGCAAAATACAGGTCTATTGTAACGAGTCGTTTAATCTGCTCAGACTGAAAATAGTTTATTTTTTATTTAAACAAGGGTGGAAAAAATCAGAAAGAGATTTATTGCCAAGTAGGTTTTCACATACAAGGAATTCGTCTTGGTATTTTGGTGCATTATGCTCACCATAATTTAAATTTACAATAAAAAATATGTAAAATATATCTGTTTTAAAATGAAAAGAGTTGTGCAGCTTTTAAAAGCTTGAATCAAGAGTGAAGTTTTCAACATTTCAAGACTTAAATGACCTGTTAAAGAGACATTTTGTAAATAGTAAATAGACAAATCAATTTCAGTGACCTGGCATGAAGTAATTCCGCCCACTTCGAATGTAAATAAATCTTGTTTCAGGAATTTCCTTGATGCTGATGTCTTTTCCTTGATATTTATACACTATCTGTCTCAGTCTGCAACATTTATTTCTACAGGTTGAGTTCTCTTAACTGATATAACACATAGATATAATGTAATTCTTTTTCTGATGTACAGTAAGAGAAATAATACTTCAAAACATAGAAAGCACAGCCAGTAAATGGACCGAATGCAGTGAGTGACAGAGGAAATGCCAAAATGAGACGATCAAAGCTCACAAGGCCACAAGTTAAATAGAAGTTAAGAAGTAAAATGTTAAAGGTCCAGTCAGTATTTTTATAAATTACAGGTATATTCACATATCAGGGCCGGTGCCCTCTGCAAGCTTCCCCTGGTCCACCCCTCCCTTTCCAGGCATGTAGGAGAACCTGGTGGCTGCCATGAAAAAACACGAAATATGAAGGGCTCATTCTAAGCTGACGAAAACACAACAGTTCTTTCAGGTGATTATACACTAATGAAAACATAATTATGAATATTATATTCCATTTCTGCCTATAGATCCCCCTAAATCCTACACACTGCTCCTTTAATATTTAAAGGTAGCCTAATATTGTTTTGATTTTGTAAACATTTTGGGGGGCGTTTTTGGCTTTATTGGTTTTATGGTTTGCATCTTATCCTCTCATCCCTGCTGTTGTCTTTAAGAGCCACTCAGAGAATTGAAAAACGTATGTGAATTAAACTTTTGACATTCTGAGAAAAATTTAATCGGTAAAAACAGAACATATTATTGTTAACGACGAGGAATTAAATAAGTTAAATATCTACATTAACTGAAGTATCATTCATTCATTGTTGAATACACCAAGCATGTTTTTTTTATAGTAACATAACTTTATTTGTGTATCATGTAGAGACAAGCTGAGAAAACCAGTTAAAAGTGCTGATGTTGGGCTTTCACACAGTATCTCATGTCTTAACTATTTTAATTAATCTCAGTGGTTTACAGACATACATAGAACAGCAAGAAAAGCAAGTTGGGATACAAGCACTTGACATGTGAATAAACGTTATTATCATTTTATTTCTTACATTTCTCTTTATTTGTGTGTATAAAGAGTGAAACAATATATTTTTTTAATCTTAAACTCTTCTATAACAATGTTTTGAGAGATTATCACTAAAGATTTGCACATTTTTAAGAGCACCTGTGTGATTTTTCTTGTATTTTGGGTTCCTGGCGGCTTCATACTTTGTTAAACTGAAAACAAGATAAATCAGATTTATATCTGAGATTGTGCTGATAAAAGGATACCTTGCATGTGGGGTGAGGACCGTTTTAAAGATGCTAAACAAAGACAAACATGAATGCATAGAAAGTCTGCAAAACCGAACCTCCAGAGGGTTAAATGTTGTTAAAACTGTGGTTGATTCATTTTGGAAACCTGAAACAATCATATCAGCAGGTTTGGACACTGATATTATAAAGTGATTATTCTTAACGGTGTTTTCAACCCTGTAAACCTACAACTGTTCTCAATCTCACCCATGTTTTTAGGTCATTTGGCCATGAATCATCAACAATTAGTCAACTATCACTCCTCATTTTCCCGGTTGTATCTGTGACTCATCCTTTATTCAGCTGTGAAACACTAACCACCAGCTGTTTTCCCCCCCAGTTCACTTTCAGGCCGGCTGTTTCTTTAAGGCTGCACCGGCCCCTCAAAGTGTGAATAATATTCAGTAAGGAGTAATGCTTTAAATGGGAAAGCTTTTAGCACATTATCCACTGGCAATTGCAAGGTAATCTAATTTGCCGGCGCAGGTCTCTTATTAAATATCTGCAGCAGCGGATTTGCATTCAGGAGTCTCCTAATGGGTTTAGCTGCTCCGAGGATCTCTGGCTCGGTGTTTATGTGAGCCTCCACCCCCGAGAGAGGAGAGAGAGAGAGTGACATTGAGGATGAGAGGTGATTCTGCTCTCTCCCACACACACACACACACACACACACACACACACACACACACACATACAGACACCTTTGGAAAAAATCTGAAGTCAGCCTTTTGGAAACATGATGCCTTCAGGTGCTCCTCGGACGCTTCTGCTTCTTCCTCTGCATCAAACATCTTGATTAAAAAATAAAAAATATCTAAAATGGGGTCTGCAGTGAAAGCGGTCTCTCTGATTGGCTGTTGAAAACCAAGCAGTCGTGCTGAGGAAGAGAAAACATTTAGTCTTGATAAAGACTTTGACTTAGCTGACGTCTAGACCGGATTCAGTCCCTATCAAGTTAAAAGCAAAGGAAATACAAAAAAAAAAACTTTAATCAGTCTTGAAAGCTTTCTTCTTTGATATAAAACTGAATGAGCGACTAAAGACGGCAATAAGACGATAACAGAAGAAAGCCTGAGAGTCTGGAAAACCTGCAGTACAGACTGCAGGCCGGTCTGTTGTCACCATTAAAACCAACCAGGCTGCTACCGTTAAGATCAGTGTGAGCTTCGGTTATTAATACAATAAGACACGTCGCACAGCTCTTCTCCAGCACACCACTCTGCTGTACTCACCAAACGTTTACAGACATCTTGCCTTCATCAGGTGCCTGAGGCTGTTTCCGGTTTCCTTGATCTGTCGTGATCAATATGTTGCCATAGATACCAAAAAACTTTACAGTCATCTTCTTCTTCAAACATACTATTTACAAAACCTCCTCATCCTTAGTTCATTTAGAAAAATAGAGAAATATCTTTTTAGAAAAATATCTGTAACCCCAAATATTACATTACAATCAGCTTTTCACATCATTCCATAACAAACACACGTCTTCATTAATCTATCGATGAATATCAGTTTGCATCCTTTCAACCCAAATATCCAGATTACTTTTTCATTTAAATCACTTCCATCACTTAATATTTACGACTAACCCAGATAATGTCAAAGTCCGTCTGTGAGCTCAATACTACAGTCGTAGTAGGCCTCACAAAAATAATGTGCATTTCCTGTTGTCACATGAGTGTGTGTGTGTGTGTGTGTGTGTGTGTGTGTGAGAAAGATTAGGGGCTCACTGGTGTGTGTCACAGAACGGATTAACCCAAGACTGCTGCACTCAATAAGGCTCCTGTGTGTGTGTGTGTGTGTGTGTGTGTGTGTGTGTGTGTGTGTTGTAAAGGCATTTCTCACAGTTGCTGAGGGTCTCACACACCTCACTTCACAAAATGAGAGCGAAAAGAAGAATCAACGGAGAGCGTGTTCGGTCTCAAAATCAGCCCAGAGAAGCTGGTGTAAACATCAGCCCGTCTGCTCGTGTTCTTCATTGTCGTACCTGTCACACAGGTGAGCTTTACACCTGAGACATTGATTTAGTGTAGGCAGAATAAAGACGGAAACTGACAACAATCCCGTGTCTCTGCTCCCTGAGTATTTTAACACCAGCAACACACTCAAAACAGCCCTGCAGTAAGCCTTACTTAAAATAATCATATTGTTTGTTGAGATTATGAGTTGTTGGTGTGTTTAGATGATTCTACTGAGTGTTTTGAAGCTGTATGTTGTCGTATTATAGTGCATCGGTTTTATATATATACATATACATATATATATATAACCCAATATCACAAATTGTCCTCAAATGGCTTTAAATCTGTACATATACAGATCTGTGCTATACGACACCCTCTACAGTATTTATTCGACCCTCGATTTGGACAAACTCCCCAAAAATCTCCTTTAACAGGGGAAAATAGAGCAGACATACAATAGAAGTCGTGTGTACAGAAGAAACCAATATAGTAAAATCACAGCATGGATAATCGGATTATAGATAGATTGTAAACATATATGAAGAATATGGATCCAGGAGGGCCGGATCACATGACCTCCTGTCCACCATGGAGACCTGGACAGAGGACACAAACGCACCAAAGGAATATCAATGGCATATTTTATATATGTAAACATATACATATGTAGGCTACAGGCTCTCACCTGGGAAAAACCAGCCAATCAGAGGGTCCGTAGAGGGGTCTTGTGTCCTGAGGCGTCCACTGTTTCACATACAAAACATAACAACATTTAACAACAAAACAAATACTACAAATAAACAAAACTCTTTGCACTCTTTATGTTCTTTTATGTTATTTTATTTATGTTCTTGGTCATCGGTGCTTTTTATTTATATTTATATATATATTCATCTACACCTCTTATTTCACATGCTTGAGTACATAGTACTCTGTCTACTCTTTACCTTTATTTGTTCAGCGTGTTGTCTTTGTTCTTAGCTGTTATGTCGATTTCTGTGTAAGTACATTGAGAGCAGTCTGGGAGTCAGAGTCCTTGCATGTGTTCACACACTTGGCCAATGAAGCTGATTCTGATAAGCAGCTGCAGTTCGATCAGTTTTCTCCCTTTTACACTCTCAGTTCAGTCTACACGGGAACACTGAGGCCGACTGAGAACCCAAACTCTGATTTAACAGTCTGACAGACTGAAGAACAAAAGAGTTTGTGATGTGAAGCTGCTTTCTATATGTTTACTACGTATGTTTACAAATCAGTGTTTGTTTTTATATCTGAAGAGCTCATTGACCTTAATTTGTTTACACACCGGAAAGTTGCAGTATTGGCTTGTATTGGCTTAAATCAGCCGCAGTGGGTCGTTTATTTATAGTTTACTGTTTGAAGGACAGTGAGTTTGATTCTTTGTTTGCTCCCCAGTCAAGAGTTATTGATCCTACGCTTCTGTCACTAAAACTTAACAGTGTGCAAGAGCTTTTTTTAAAAAAAAATCTATTTTATTTTTTACATTTACATTTATGTGACAGTGTTGCTGTAGCTCAGGTGGTATAACAGCTTGGATATTTATGGCCCTCAGTATTTACCAAAGGGCACTTGAAGAAGATACTGAGCCCTAAATCGCTCCTGATGAATGTAATATATCTTTACAGCATCAGAAATGACCAATCTGCATCTTGTTTACACAACGTTAAAGATAATAAAAGAATATAGGCTTCACCTTTGTGGTAGTTATTACAGAGAATATTAGATTGCATTATAATACACACGTCCAAAACAGGGCTGGTGTTGATATTTTATATTTTGGGACACAAACATCTTCTGATTTATTATAAATCAACAGCTTCCAGACTGTCAGCTGATTTAAAACGTTTCAATTTCTTAACAAAATCTTTTTCCACTCTGAATTTTTTCCACATTATTTGATGACACCGACAGGAGCGGGTTTATGGTTTCGTGATGTTGAATCTTAGTCTATGTGGGACTTTGACAAAATCAAAATATGTGTGTATGTGAGTGTGTAAAGCTGTCATCACTTCACTGCTGCAATTAATTATCAAATAGCACCATCTTGGGCAAACGTCTCTGCTGTTGACATTCTGGGTTTGTGGTTCCCAACATGTGGTCTGGGGGCCCTCCAGGGGTCCACCAGAGAGCTGCAAACATTAAGTAAATTTCCCTCCTTAATATCGTGCAGTGAGAGCAAAGAATGACATTCTTCTAACCATATGTTAGTAATTTCCCGCTGTCATCACCTCAGTGTAGACAGTATGAAGTCATAAAAGTCTCTCATATGATTCTTCCTCAACCTCACACTCCCTTCAAGGTCTTTGGCATGAAAACCCCCCTGACAGATCCAGGTTTTTTAATTGGCTGCTTGGTATCAGAGCTGCTGTGGGACAGTGGGAGTGTGACGTGGAGGCAGAGGCAGTGATTGGAGGGCAGACTGGAATTATAAGGGGAGGGTGAACCGGACTGAAGCTTCCCAAAGAGCAGCCGGCCTCAGATCTGGCACCGCAGGACGCGCACCAGTCAGTGGAGTCCTCCTTCCTACAACATGCGTCCAGCAAGACTCACAACTCGGCAGTGACAAGTGTCTCCGGAGTGGCGAGTATTTATCCGAGTGAGCGAGCAGGTTGTGCGCAAAGAGCGAAATCGAGGACAAGCTGTGCGTATTTTTCCTGCGCGTTTTTCTTTCCTCCGCTGGGAGCCAAAAAAACAGGCGGAGTTGAGCGTTTCTGGAGGATTTTTTTTTTCACTTAAAGGGGAATATTTTGAAGCATTTTCACCGACATGGAGTACACGTCGTCCCCGAAACCGCAGCTCTCATCCCGGGCAAATGCTTTCTCCATAGCCGCCCTGATGTCCAGCGGCAAGCCCAGTAAGGACAAAGAGACGGAGGAGAACACCATCAAGCCTCTCGGTAAGGATGGAGGAGGGCCGGGCGGGGAAATATCACAGACAACTTTATTCCAGTTTAATTCAGGTGGATTTGTGCGTGAGTTAACAGCTGTTAAAGTTGTTTTACGCAAATATCCTGAGAGTTAATGGAGCGTTTAAGTGAGGTGCAGCCTCCCCGTGAGGAGATGAAGGCCACTGTAGCAGCAGAGATCAAATAACTTGAATAAATACTGCAGTATGAACTACAAGTGTCACGACATGACGAGAAAAACAAAAATAGGCAAATAAATGAATTGTAAATGAACTGTGTGGTGACAGTGAGGTAAAAAGCGACAGTTCAAGGCTTTATGATATTTACAAATAAATAAATGAGTAAATAAAGAGACAGAAAAAGCCCGTAACATCCCCATAATTTCACAAATAAATAAATAAAAATCCTGTTATATTTACACAAGAGTTACCAGTGCGTGACTGTTTAAAACTGAGTCTTATTAAAAATGAAAATATTATTTAAACTATGTCTGAAGCTATTAATTATGATTTAAAACAAACTAAAGGGATTTAGTTTTAAAAAGTGGATCATGTGAATTTTAAATAAAATAAACGGTGACACTTGACTTCACTTAATCGGATTGTGGAGCAGAGCTCTTCAAACAGTGAATATCAAGCTGAATTTTATTTTATTTTATGAACTTTTGTGTCATTTGAAACCTTTATTTCGTAAAGTGTTCCACTCATAACTAACAGACATCCACTCAACAAATAAAGAGTAAAACATTTTTTAATGTATTTATTTTGCTTTTTATTTTTATAATTTGAGTGAAATTAAAACGTGTTTCTTTCCCCTTAAAGATAAACATGTTTTATAGATTTAAATACCAAATATAAAGTGTAGAGCTAAAATCTTATTCCCTTTTATTTCTCACTACCCTGCAGACTTTTAACTCGCAGTGTGGATAATTTAGTGATAATAATGGGAACAATAGAGGGAAATATAAAAAGTGTTCCAGTAACAGGAACACTGGTGACAATGACTGAAAGTAAAATGAAAGTCACGCTTCTGTTTCTCTGTTTCCATCCATAAAAAAAATAAATAAAAAAAAGAACAATTTGTGGAGAAGTCCTCCTGCAACCAGCAGTCTCTGGCGGACCTGTCCTCCCTGGACGGGCACGGGGACTTCAGCGGGAGCGCGCCCGCGGTGTGCACGGAGCCGCTCATCCCCACCAATCCCGGCATCCCTAGCGAGGAGATGGCGAAGATCTCGTGCAGCCTGGAGACCAAAGAGCTGTGGGACAAATTTCACGAGCTCGGCACCGAGATGATCATCACCAAGTCTGGAAGGTAAACGGTCGATTTGGTTTTAATTATTATTATTTTGTCCCATACAAGATGACTTAACAACAACAACAATAATAACAAATATAATATTATAAATGCTAAATTAGATAATTAGGATTATTATAATGTAAAGATGCCATAGGTGATAAAATCTCATAAAAGGTAATTTACTGTAACTATAACAGACACATATTTGTATTATAACGGGTCATTTTTTCGTTAAAGGGTGTAACAAAAAAAAGGAAAACAGTTATTGTCCTCTTGTGGTGTTCAGGGTCACGTTTTCAGTGTGGATCGGGTCTGTTTGCATCATGTGTGGCAGGTTAAGTCTTTTCTGCAGCTCTCTCAGACAGAGCAGCGATCCACACAGTAACCTGCAGACTCACCTGACCCGAAGAGTTCACTTTTGTCTGATAGCTACTCAATAATCTAATGTTTCACTGACCTTACAGGCCTGTGAACAAAGAGCGAGCTGGCTGCAGGTTGCTGCCGTATAAGGTTTAATGTGCACTTAAAATAAGTAAATCATTAAACAATAGATATTTGATTTTACCCTGAAGTAAAAGCCTGAAGCCAAGACGAGATAAATATGTAGTATTTGTATTTCGGGGTGCTGTAATAAACTTACATTTCTGCACAACGTGGCCAGTACGTGTACATGCGAGATGTAAAGGCCGGGCTGAGGACAAACAGGTCAGGCAGCTTGATCAACCTGGAGGGTGTTTGCAATACATTTAAAACATTACACACCACAGATGTTTAGTTGGCTCATTCCACTATTTTTAGACTTTAGAGAGCCAACAAAATAAATTCACAGTTTCCCCACCAGAATTTTATACCTGAAATATCATTTAATAAAATATAAACAACTGAATAAGAAAAATATGAAAAGATCCAAGAAAGAAATTTTAGAGACTTTCCTGATGGTGTCTGGTCAGACTTTTCTGAAGGCGACATGACCTCAATATTCCTAAAAATAAATAAATAAATAAATAAAAATCTGGCTCCAGCCCTGCATGAAAGTGGACAGCTTGAGGTATAGTTATGGTTTGCACGTTGTTTAGGCATACACACATTGTTGCACATGGGGTGTGCTCAAAATTATCAGTATGAGCACATCACTAATAATAATAATAATAATAACAATAATGATAATAATAATAATAATAAGCATACACATTGCACACTAACACGATTGTTAATAATATCCTAATAATAATGTAATCTGTCACTTCTCCATCAGGAGGATGTTCCCCACCATCCGGGTCTCTTTCTCCGGGGTGGACCAGGACTCTAAGTACATCGTGTTGATGGACATCGTCCCAGTAGATAATAAGCGGTACCGGTACGCCTACCACCGCTCCTCCTGGTTGGTGGCCGGCAAGGCCGACCCTCCTCTGCCCGCCAGGTAGCTATATAAGACACCCACCTGCACACCTGTCCGTCAGAGCCCACCTGAGCAGAACACGCTCGATAAATCCTCAGTGAGAGATCATGAAAGGCTTTAACAAAGACCATGGTTTGCTTCTGGTTTGAACACCGCGCTCTACAGGTCAGAAAAAGACATATTAGTGGTGAAAGGGTTTTTTTTCATCAGTGATGGGAAGAAAGAGCAAGAAAAAAAATAATTTCGGAAACCTCAAAATAAAAATTCAAATGATTCTTTTTTTATTTAACCTTTTTTTAACCAGGAA
>NTHP01000638.1:162951-174775 GCA_003416845.1 Oplegnathus fasciatus
CCCTCCCCCCCCTCGCTTCCCTCCTGCCCTGCCGTGCATTGTGGGAGTTTGCTGCGGCCTCAGTGCCGGAGGGGCCCGACGCTGATAAAAACACACACATTTGTACTCCTCTGCTGACAGATATTGCACTTTCCTAACCTAATTGGAGGGGCGGGGGCTGCAGAGGGGGGGCTGCTAATGTGGACGCATGGCTCTCATGATGCTGACCACTTGCCTGTCCACCCACAAACACACACACACACACACACAAACACACACAAACGCACACACACATGCTCACTACCTCCCCCAACAATTTGTGTCACTGTGTTTGAGAAGTGCTATCTGACAAGACTCAAATGAGCTAATGCACTTTGTGGGAGAGTGAACATACACACACAAACACACACAAACACACACAAATCTACATGCACAAGTCTACATTAAAAATGAGGACAAGTACACACAGAGTGGACACACACATTTTCAGACATGTAAACAAAAATACGACAAGAATGCAAGGAAATATGCAAACCGGATGTAGTCAGTAAACACAACAAATACTGTTAAAAAAATGTTGACCAATTATTGACGAATGAGGCTTCATACAGGGGGACCTGTAATAACAACTAGTACTGGACCCTGGAAAACTTGAGCCAGTGTAATAACATTTTTAATATTTTAAACGTATCCAAAAAATAAAGAAAGAAAATGTGTTTGAAATTCTGTAAAAAAGCAAATAGATTTTTAAAAACAAAGAGGGGTTCTCAAGTTTTGCCAACAGCTACAAAAATATGTGACCACGGGGGGAAAAAGTCTATTTTATTTGTGATTTTTACTTTTTAATTTTTGATTCTGTAATTATAATCTTGTGATATAAAGATATTTTGTTTGACCTTTACCTTACCTTTACTTTAAGTCAGTCATTGTTGAAAAAGACAATATTAATCAATTTTAATAGGTCACAGATTTCAGCGTAACACTGGAACTGCAGGAGAACGCTTCACTTTTAGTGTTTAGTGTTTGTTTTGTTAAGTGCTGCGAATATTCTGATACACAAGCTTAATAAAATAAGATGTGTGTAAATGCAAGTGCATTAATACAATATACAAATATATATCAGATAATAAGAATCATGTTCATGTGGAATTCTTGATTTACATTTACCAGTGTGTACTGTCTTTAAATTGGGGTAACAATAATAATAATAATAGTAAATATCTAACATGGAAAAAAAGAGATTTATTTTGGGGCTCTCTCTTCGGCTTTTGCTGCAGGGAAAGTGTTGAGAATCTGATCCACAAGCACTCGTACGCCCGGTCGCCGATCCGAACCTACGCCGGCGACGAGGAGAACCTGAGCGAGGACGGACACTCCGCACACACCAGAGGTGAGTGGATGTCACACCCACAGCCGATCACGTCGGCACACATACAGCAGATGAGAGGGATCCTGCAAAAAGAACAAAATAAGAACTTATAAGTATAAATAAGGCGGTTATTCTGTATTTTTCGTATTGTCAACCAATTAAAAGACTAAAACCAACAATCTGTTTGTCAATCACTCACTCAGTATTGGTTCCTACTGGAGACGTAAATCTTTAAATACAGGCTACAAACATTTTTCCTTTTAAAAAAAAAACAGAAGGAAATAGTGCTTCTGTTGGGAACTATTTTCAGCCGCGGATTAATACACATTTGGTGCTTTATTGAGTATTTCTGGCAGCAGGAGAGTGTACGTGGGACTGACTCAAAGTAAACTATAGAGTCTGTGTTTTGGGACAACAATGGAGCTCTGTGGCACAGAGGAAGAGGAAGTTTGTTTTGGTCTTTTCGTTGGATTTGTTGACAGCAAGAAAAATAAAGAATATTTCCAGCTTTATCCTTTAATCTAAGTTTGTATCACCCTGATATTTACGCCTACCCCATGTCTCCGCAGGATCTGCGTTCACCGCCTCAGACAACCTCTCCCTGAGCTCCTGGGTCACCACCACATCGGGCTTCTCGGGCTTCCAGCACCCACAGTCCCTGACGGCCATGGGCACCGGCGCCGCCTCCCTGCCCCACCCCATCCAGGGCTCCCTGCCCCCGTACAGCCGGCTGGGCATGCCGCTGACGCCCACCGCTCTGGCTGGAACCATGCAGGGCAGCGGGCCGTCCTTCCCTTCTTTCCACATGCCCCGCTACCACCACTACTTCCAGCAGGGGCCCTATGCCGCCATCCAGGGACTCCGCCACTCCTCCACGGTCATGACGCCCTTTGTATGACTCCGTCCTGGGGAGGAGACAGCCGATCCTCACTCTGATGCTCATCCCCAATCCAGTGCAACCATTTTCTCCTCCACTCCGGCTCATCACTCCTCATCCTGTTTGTATCTCTCCCCCTGGTCTCTGTAAATAGTTCACCTGCAGCGAGTGAGGTGAAGAGGATGTGGCATACTGATCCAGAAAATCCAGAAAAAAAGAAGGACTGTGGCGTCTCCATAGGACCTGCGGACACATCAGCAGTCCTGTGGTCTCTATAAACACTTTAGTGACCTTGTACAAACACTTACAACCTCAATACAAGCTATAAAACCTAATGCGAGGCGATAAAAGGAGCATGTTTGGTTTTGGCCCTTGAAGAACAGAAAGTGGATCCTCAACTTAAACTCATTTTAACAATATTTAAAAGACCCTGCCTCCCTCTAAAGGTTTAACAGTCCCTCCTGGCTACAGGGTCTCCTCCGAGGCTTTAAAGATGGCAGGTTGCTGTGTGATCCTTCAACAGTGCAACCTATAATGCTGGAGAGACTCATCTGATGCTACAGTGCGTTGGACACGGATGCTCAGTCTGAGGCTGTGAACATTTCAGCACATCAGAGCGGCAGAGCGGCCGTCACAGCTCTCCTTTGTTTTCTAGAAAGCCAGCCATATGTACAGTTCAAACTTCAAACTTCATGCTCTGTTGAAAAAACATGTTAAAACGCTTTGTACAAAGATGAAAATACAGCATTTACTCCTAGGAAAATTCTCACTGTAGAGTGCAAAAAAAAAATCATAGGACGCATGCTGACCGCAGTAGACAAACACGCTGGGTAAACTTTATATGGAATAATATGGGGTGAATAAGCTGACCTGCAACAGGGTGACGGCTTTTTGTAAACTTTAAAGGCCCGGTCACACCAGCATGGAAAACGGCAACGTTTCTGTACGAAATCAGTGAATTTCAATGGAATCTATGTATCCACTCCCGGGGTGAAGTAAAAAAAAAAGTAAACAAATTTTTCATCTGAACTTTGACGTGCAAATTCCTGCAGTTGGCCAATAGCAAACCATCCAGACAGTGCTGACCTTTGAGGGAAGGGAGAGCCGGAGATCGTAGCTTATCAGCTGCGTTGCTCTATACACCACTTTTATTCAGCCTTCTCTGTTGGAGTGTAAACTGCTCCACAAAAGAGGGATGGATTACAGACAGTCGCTGTAAGGAATTGACAGTAGAAATAAGTCTTTTGAATAAACTGAGAACTTTCTGTCCAGTCAGCAACCAAGCTTGGAGATCTTTCTCCCTCTTCTTGAATGAAATGCTGTAAAATACCGAGATTAAACTGCCCAGTACAGAGAAAATACAAAGAAACTCAGAGGGTTAATGTGACTGACTCACACTAGCACGTTAGCTCACCAGCTACTGTAGTTCATCAACTAGCCCTGCGAGTCGTCACTATGTATGAATTTTGCTGTGTTACTCTCTGGTGTGACCGAGCCTTAACCACAACATGTGTTGAGTTCAAATCCTCAGTTTTAAAGTATGTTTTAATTCACTGTGTGAAACTGGCTGTAAATGTAGCCCTCATAACTCCACTGGTCTGAGGGAAACAAACATTTGAAGGTAACAGCGCGGTGATTTCATATTTTTCACTGTAGACAGGCGGCAGCTTCTGTGTAGAAACATCAAGTTTGTGTCCACGGTGTTTTCAGTCGCCGACTGTTGACTGCAGCCTCTTAGCAGTCGGTCTTTAGCAGGTGTTACCGAGCTGATTCATGGCTGCATCGGAGCGCGTCGACAGGGCATCCACACGTGGAAATAATGGCTCTCTGCTGTCTCATTTGAAACATGCAGGGAGGAGGAAGCTGGAAGCTGCTGGAGTCGACTCAGTAACGCTGCAGGTGCATAAAAATGGCAGCTCACTGGTGGAGTAGTTAGTTAATTTATTCGAAAAATATGAAGAAATACAACAGGTGAGATGGCCCTACCTGGAGTGACAATTAATGCTGTTTTGGATACATTTTATTATGAAGATACACTTTCAACCCACGGGCTCCACCGCAAAAACCCTCCATCTTATCAAGTAACTGTTGTCTGTAAGTGAGTCCTACAAACTACAGCTAGACTGACTGTTACTGCAGAGATATCGTTATATATCAGCCGATAAATAACAAATTACAGTACAGAAATGCCAAAATATGTTTTAGGTAATTCAGTAACTGTGTTTATCTTTCAAGTGTAAAATTCTTTAGGGGCTGCAACAAACAATTATTGTTATTGATTACTCTGTCGATTGTAGTTTTGTCTATAAAATAGTTAATATAATATCCATTATCATTTCCAAGAGCTTAACATGACAAATTAAAACGTTTGTGTTCTCTGACCGTTAGTCCAAAACCCCCAAAATATTCTGTTTACTATCAAATATCACAAAGAAGAGCATAAAATCCTGACATTTGAGAAGCAGTTAATATGGTGAAACAATTAATCATTTATCAAAATACCTGCTGATTCGTTTTCTGTTGATTGACTAATCAATTAATCAGCTGATTGTTTCAGTTCTAAATTCTTTACCAAACAGATTTAAGGGATCCTGATCATTTATATTTTATACATTTATCATCAGCTAATTTATCATTATCTGATTTTTTTAAAAACTTTAAAATATCAATATCAGTGTCAGCCTCAGAAATCCAGTATTGATCAGGCTCTAAAACCTCCATTGCAGTGAGATTTATTCAGCCTGTTTCCAACACAAATCAGCTGCAGTCTCATTTCAAGCGTCTCTTTCTTGATTCTAGTGCAGCGATCTGCCCAATAGAGACGCTCACTTCTAGAAAATTACTGATACAAGTTGGATTATATTGGAAACAACTTCAAATATTCTTACCACAGAGGAAAATATGACTCTTAAGGACACAGTAACGGACAAAATGATGTCTGATGGAGACTTTTTGCAGTGCGGCTGTCACGTTTTATGCACAAAATCCAAAGAAACATAATTAAATATTTCAGCCTCTTTAGTCAAAAGTGCAGCGTTCTGCTGATTCAGGTTTGTGTAACAGATGCTTTTAATGCCGCTCTGTGGAGGGAGAGTTTAAACAAATGTATGAAAGTGACACACGAGCTGGTTACACAAACGCACTTTGACTTTTTCATCATATTGAAGCCTGTTGCAGTGACATATGGACATAAATGTTCTGTTGTGACCCCTTGCATATCGTTCATGTGCAAGCAGTTCATTTAATCTCATCTGTTTATTGAGGAAAGTCAAAAAGTCTTTGACCTTTTTTTTCTTTGCTTTGGAAATCAAAACTTGCTCCTTCACTGATGTGCAACCTGAGCTTTCTTTCAAAGGTGCACAAACGAACTGAATGTTGACTTCCATCAGTGTAAATGTAAAACACTTTCTCCTCTTGAACCATACGCACAGTCCCGACTTACCACTGAAAATAATCTCTTTTTAAAAACAGTGTTTTCTTTTGTATGCCATAATATGAATATGACACCGAACGAGATTGTGTTTTGATGATTTTTAAGTGCAATATATTTATTTTGCTCTCTGGAAATAATGTGTAATGTACTATGCCGCATTTAAAAATAGTTATTTGTAAACCTTGAGAAATATATATCACCACCCGAACTCTTTCTTTTTTTCACTGGCTGACATTATGTACACTTTTCTCTCTCAATGAATCACAGATTGTCAGAAATAAATTAAATCATGAAATCATATAAAAAAACACAACTGACACAGATATTTATTTAGGTTTCTGTAGCACCAGATAATTCACTGAGCTGGTTTTATTATTTTGTTTGAAGTCAAAGCTGATATTGAGACATGTTCTACTTGTATCTGAGTAATTCCTAAAACTGTCTTTTTCTCATGCAAGAATTTATGAATTTATGGGATAAAATATTAAATGTTAAGAAAACAGAACACTGAGAGGAAGACCAAAAACACAAACAGCATTTTTCTGTTTCTGAAGCTTCATCATGATTTTAACTGCCTTCGAGTCACAAACATATCCTACAGCGCCACCTAGTGGTCAGCTGTTTCTCATGCGTATTGCATCATGTCCACAGTTCATTAATATTTTAAAGCCCCCAGATGTTTCGGGCCCATCACATTAGCAGACATATTGATCTGAAAGTATTTAAAACAAGCCATCAGATGTACCATGAGTCATCGCTGAATAATAACATTATACAGTAATATAATAAATAATAATGTACTTTTACAGACTTGTTTGTGCAAAATTATCAGATTTATTTTGAAAACCTTTGTCAGAGCCGCAGAGAACCTTGCAGACAGTGTATATGTACAGATTCTGTACAAGCTCAACCTCTCATCGTATTCATGGGTGTCCAGTTTACTGTACCTCTACCTACTCAAATAAAATAAAACCTACACATATTTATAACTGCATAGATCAGCCATAATCCAAGTTTACTGTAATTACAAGTAATAATACCCTTAAATATTGAAATGAAAAGTTACAAATCTCTTTAAAGGTGTGAAAACTCACAGTGATGGGGCTGATCAGTCAGATTTGGAACTATTTCTTGCAACCAGACTCTTACTAACTCTCAAAACTGGGGAAGGAAGTAGCTCCTCTTTGTTCAGAACAGCACGTTGTACTTCATACAAATATTCCTAATCCAATAAACCAGATTTTGAGCTTTTTTAAATGAGTTTAATCTGCAGGACGACAGGCCTCAGTTATCTTATAAACTAGTGGTTTCCATCATGTCCATGTGAGCATGTTTATAAACCCCAGTCATTGTTAAATGACGGCACTGCGTCATTATTAGGACAATAATCACATGTACAATCCTTCAAAACAAAACGGCATTAAAAAATGAAACAGAAACTTCCATCAGCGCTAAAAACAAAAAGCAGAAGCATCACAGCCTCAAACTGATTCAAACATCATCAACCTTTTTCACTGAAGACATCAGAAGGAAAAGCACACGTAAATAATAAAAATAATGACGGCTGAATCCCATTTAGCTGCTTCAGTTTCAGGGACCTGGTCTTGTGCATGCTGGCTCACTGTCACGGTTTACTGGGACACTTAAACAGAACAGAGCCATTGTTAATGTTATTAGTAACACCTGTGCTCTTCCTGCTATGAGAAGTCAAAGTGTGAAGAAGGTCGATGATATTCGGAAAGAGATGAAGATAAAGTTTGTTGTAAAGGAGGAACATCGAGGCAACAACAGCCGTCTCCTGAACTGATGAGCATGTCGGTCGTATCACTGAGGTGTTGTCGGCGCTGAAGCTCCTCACAGCCAACAGGACCACCAGACCGCAAACAATTAATTAATTATTTACACCGGACAAGTCATGTGTAATATCAATGCTTCGCACAGGATGAGATGAGCTACATCAGCATTAAAACACCGAATCTGATCTCCAATGTTGATTGAGGTAAGTCCAAAACTAAAACCACAGCACCCAGCTGTTTTAACAAAATGTGTAGCCTGTTTTAAGAATGAATTAATGTTTGGGGTTGAGAGCCACAGACAGGAAGTTGGAAAGTTCTGAGAAACAAATGAACGCATTGTTGGTTACGGCAGAGAACGGCTGTGTTTGCAATCATTTTATATTATTCTGTCATCTCGAGATCATGAGTTTTATTTTATTATCTCTTATTTTCTTGCAAAAACATAATTCTAATAATAAAATATATAATAAATGATATATTCTTGTGTTTAAATACACGCTGTTTTTTAACTTGTAAATATCACTCAAACACAAATCTATGCACACTGTGTAAACTATATACTGTCATATCCACCTACCTCACCTACCTACATAAAGCTACCTGTTACAGTAATCATATTTATTTCAGCAGCCTTTGCACTCTGCACCACTGAACTATTGTCTTACTGTCTACATTTACACTTTTATGTAATCGTATGTATGTCTATTTCTGTGTATGTACATTGAGAGCAACAAAAAAACGGAGTCAAGTTCCTTGTATGTGTACACACAGCTGGGCAATAAAGCTGATTCTGATTCTAACATTAATGCATCCACGGCCATTTTTCCGTAGTTGGTTTTGTTTTTTTGTTGGGATTTCTCGACAATAATAAAAATATAGAATAACACCAGCCGTATCCTCGTTTAACTGAAGACGTCTCCTGCAAGAAAAAAGTATGAGAAGGTTAAGACAAAGAGTCAAAAATGACAAAATGGATGATGGACTAACCGAGACGGTTTGGACCAAAAACAATCCACTCAGAAACTCTGAGGAGCTGTTAAATTATTAAAGCCAACTCTGAGATCGTGTATCATAATGTTCTGTAAAGCTAATAGATCCGGGACTTCAAATGGGGGCACTGAAATGTTGCAGATTTACATTTTAGGCATTTTGCCGATGCTTTTATGAGCATAGCAGAAGAATATGAGCATAAACATTACAGGCAAGCAGTAGCACTTGATGTAGAAGTTTGAATGGGTCAAAAATGTCCATTCATCACTAAAAATAAAACAGAACAATGTCAGAAATGTAATCAGCTCAAAATAATGTTCGTATAAGCCTGTTGAGGGTTCACGTGTACATGTTCAATCACAATCCATGGACTGAAAAACACACCCATATCTGCACTATTGACTCCTGTACACAAAGTGCACACACTCATACATATAAACACACACGCGGCCGTCTATCACCAGAACCATCACCCGCCACCGCAGACGAACTGACGGATCGATGGCTGGACGTTAGTCACCGTTTCACCGGGAAGAAGGCCCCACTTCTGCCCTGATAAGAATCGGTTACATCCTTCGAAAATAAATAAATAAACAAATAAATAACATCCAGTGTGGCTCTGATTGGATTAAAGGGAGAGGGGAAGGGCAAGACAAGCCACCATGAGGTATGGCCTAACAAATTGGAGCTAACAGTCGGGCCAGAGAGTCCATTTTGGGGCATAATTTACACAGTGAGGAGCATGAGCTGAATCTAATGTCATTTCCATCAATTTTGCATTTTGGCCCTTTTTTCCTTCCCCCGGGCTTTTAGCGGTCATTTGAATCGTCTGGCGGAGGACAGCCGGCGAGCATTACAATGTCGGAGACGACATTTAGCACAGCAGCCAAGTGAGAGGTGGTTCTTTATGGCGTGGTGACTGGCTGCAGAACGGCAGCGTGTATCCATTGCTGCACCATCTTGCTAATGGCTAACAATATGCTAATAGGGTAAGAGTACAGAATCGCCCCAGACAAACCACTTAATGGATGTTTTATCTGCAGGTCAAGAGTCTCATCAGCCGCAATCTCTCCTGACAAGACGTGCCAAGTCAAATTTAGCGATAAAGTGCTTTTAACAAACAGGCCACAGAGTGCTTCGGGGAGGACAAAGGACACAAACGCACAGAAGAGTTTGTGGTGAAATGTGAAACCTGTTGGCAAACAATGGAAAATCGTTTTAGGGGAAATACACCTTGAAAGCAAAGTTGTTCGTCTGAGGACAAACAGAGACGACAGGACTTCCTGACAGAGCTGGAACTCATTTCGCTTCCTGCCCGCAAACGGTTGGATTTCTGCTCAAGTACAAAAGGTTTCAAAGACCAAATGTAGTCCGACATTAAGGCTGCTGTAGTGGTTTCTAGATTATTTCTGGTATTTATGGGCCCCTAAAATGTTTTTTAGTAATGCCATTATCAGATAACCCAAAACCAGTGGTGAAACATAACTACTGTACTGTATTGTACAATTTTGAGGTACTTCACTTGAGTATTTCCATGTAATGCTTCTTTAAACTTCCACTGCGTTCCAGAAGGAAATATTGAACATTACTATCAGACAACTGTTGTTACTTTGCAGGTATTGACTTAACATACTAAACATAGGATATAATTTATGTCTCCACGACCAACCACCAGGCAGAACATCTTTATTTTGAGATTGAATTCATACAGACGTACTGAAGGAGTTCAGTACAATCAGCTTCAGGTGTTGCTGCGCTGAGTGTGCGAGGAACGTACAGTTTTTGACCGTGCTCGTTCCCCAGCCTTTGTTTATGTCGAACTATGTGGTTTGTTCTTTTTGTGGAACATTTTTGTTTTATGTCATGAGAAAAGGAACAGTGGACAATACCGGAACAGCAAATTTCAATTTCAATTCAATTTTATTTCGGTCTGTAAAAACAAAAAAAGAAAGAAATAAAAAATCCAAACATTCAAGACAAACAAAGCACATCCAAAACACTCAATTCCACGACTAGAAAATTTTCAACAGATCCAATAAACAAAAGGACTGAAAAGGTGTAGACTGAAGCCAAGGCTTATTATGCCAACCCTTCTCACATTTCACATTTTACTAAACACAAAAATCCTTCACTACATCGTCGATTTCACCAGCAACCCAACACATCCACAACACGCAGTGAGCTGCCCTTCAACAAAGTCGAGGGAAGCAACACCCCACTGAACAATATATATCATGAACATAAATATAACATAAGGTATCAGCCCAATTCCCTATACTTATTCAATACATTATTTTTAAACATTTTCTTAAATTTAATAATTGTTTTACACATTTTTAATTCATCTTCAAGCTTGTTCCATAAATTCACCCCTTTAACTGAAACACATCTATTTTTCCAGTTTGTTCTAGCTCTGATTTTCTTGAACATACAAGTTCCCTTAAGATTGCACCGACTCTCGTTACCAAAATATTTTGTACATTCACTGGTAATAAATGATTCTGTGCGTTGGTACCATGCAAATGGTGGGCTGTAAAGAACTGTGAAATAAATCTGGACTGCAAACTGCAATCTGAATTTATTGGAAGCCCGCAGCATTACTACATCTTACAGTGTAGTGTAAAAAATTAGCTTCACCTTGATCAGCTGAAACAATAAATTGCTGCTTTACTGTTAAGCACCATAATAATCCTATAATGTATATAATAGTGTAACACTCTGACAGGGACCATTCTTTTACTTTTAATACCTAGCCTACATTAAACTGTTTTTGGCCATGTGGAGGTTTTGCAACAAGCTGTAAAAACAACAATGATATATTATCACCGTTATATAGTTATTACAGAGAACTTGTTAGCAAACAGTTGCTTATTTACACATCCAGCAGACACGGAGCAACATTATCATTCATTTGAAGTCGTGTTTGTGTCCACCTGATGAATGTAAGTCAAACATTCGCCCTCCTTTTAGCTCGGTTTTTGGTCTCCACCACCTCTTGAGGGCACTTTACTTGCTAAATGCTCCACATTGTTCAGCAGCTAGTCACTAACTGTGTCTGTCTACTAGGGCTGTCAATTTTTATTCGAAATTCGAATGTTTGTTTAAACGTGGAGGAAAAGTTCACATTCAAACTTGAATGACGTGTTCGAATTCAAAATTTACCGTCTATAAGCGCAAGACCTTTTGAAGTAGCTTGCCTTGTGTTCCAGCAGAGCACGCTCTAAAAATAAATTCACTATCAAGTTGACCTATTGCATGCCCTATTGACCTATCAGTAAACTAAGCTAGTAATGTTGTTGTTTGCCACGAAAATGGAGGATACAAGCGAGCAAAGCCGTTCTGAGCAGACAATCACAACACCAAAGCATCTGAAAAGCAGC
>NTHP01000638.1:183540-201486 GCA_003416845.1 Oplegnathus fasciatus
CACACACACACAGATGTGCACAAACTGTGTGCGTTCAAACACACAACAACTGGACAACCAAGTATTGAAAAACTGAGATCAGAGAACAGACAGCGAACTACCTGCCAAACACACACTACTGTACCTCTTGACAATAAGGATGTGGCTGTAGACTTTATGCAAAATATTATTTCAAACAATGGTTGATTGCCAAAAAATTAATATTTTAATAATTGTTTCTGCCATTTTTAAACAAACAAACAAACAAACAGAAGACTAAACTGTTTTAGTTTTTCTGGTCCCAGCTTCTCAAATGTGTAATTTTGATGCTTTTCTTTGTCAAACAGGATTTTAAACTTAATATCTTTGTTGGACAAAACAAAACGTTTGAAGACGTCAACTTGGACCGTGGGAAATTATAATTTCACAGAAAAAACGATGAATCAATCAAAAATCATATGCAGATTAACTGATAATGAAATGACTCGTTAGTTGTAGCCCTATATTCTTTACACATCTTTTTAATCAATTTAAATAATAATAAACTTTAGTTGTTTAATTACAGTGTGTATGTAGGCTGTTATTAATCTAATGTTTGTTCTGGCATTTCCAACTCATTAACTACAAACTAATGAGGCCTGCATATATTGATTTACTGCTGTAACTGCTGATGACTCCTGTTTTATTAAAACACGTACAACATTCAGTGTAATATCAATAAGTTATTGCTCATTATATGATGATTTAAAGGTCATAATTTTTCATAAAATGTATTTCGTCTCCAATGACTGACAATGTTTGTGTGACAATGTTCTTTTTTTTCACTAACATTTTAAATGCTTGACTGTTATAGAGTCAAACCAGAGTCTAAATAATAACAGTTTTTTTAGCTAAATAAATGAGAAACACCAGTACAGAACATAAGCACCAGAAATAAATCTAAAAGGAACACGCAGTCAGGAAGCTGAATTTTATCGCAATTTCATCAACACAAACTGTAGATGACTAATGAAAGAGCATTTATGAGAATATACATCATTCACACATGCATTGTTTACTGCAGGTTGGGGATGATGCACACAACACTGAGCACCAAGAACTGCTTCACACAAATGTGCCCACAAAACAAAGAAAAAAATAAATATATACATGTACAAAGCCTTTTCTGGATAAAATCTATTTGGTTGTTTTGCCAGACTAAATTGAATCCATGGAAAACACTGCACAAAACACAGCACTACAGTAGCTTTTACCTTTCTCAGCACATCTCTGAGCTGTAGGTGGTCTTGGAGGAGCCTTCCTGAGTACACCAGCCGCTGGTCTTTGGACAGCTACAACACAACAGAGTACAGACAGTGTGAAGCAGTGTAAAGGTGTTTCCTTTTATTTATTAAACATGCTAACAGCAACAGGCAAAGTGCATTTAGGTCGCTGGTTGGTCCATCTATCTCAGAATAACAATTTAATCGTCTTTTCTTGACAGTGTAACATAAAGGTGTCTTTTACTCATAGAAAATACATGATAAAAACGCCGCCTCTTTATATAACATCTCAACTTTGACCTGAGATCTTGTGGCTCTTCCTCTGACATAAACTGCAACATTTTGTGGAAGTGATACAGCCTGAGAGCAAACCTGGGCCTCAGACCAAAACCTCAAATATCAACAAATGTTTCAAGGTCAAAAATGTACTTTTAACCTCCGTTGTTAAGCCAACCTGAACGAGAAGTCCTTAAAGTGAATTTACAATTCCACGACACCTGGGCCAGCTCCATGTGCTGATGAAGATCATGTGATATGATCAAAAGCACCAGAACAGCTACAAAACGGACCTCGTGGTGAGACTGCTTTCTCAACTGCTATTTCGAAAGTCAAGAGTGAACGTTGAACCTCATCGACAAATACCTCTGTGTCATGACCGGCCCGCTGTAATCCTGCGCACTGGCGCAGAGCAGAAACATCAGCCTTTTAAATAAACATTTTCTAGCAGGCTCTGATGTTTCTGTTCCTCGCTGTGAGAGAGAGGGGAAAGACCTCGTTGTTGTGGGGGATGCTGTAACATGAAATGTCAAATCCTTACTGTGTGTAAAGTGATTAGGCACCTTTAGATTAGATTAGATTGCTGGGCTGGATTAGAGTTCAAATCTTACTAAAAGCACCCAGAGTGTACAATCCTATCCTCTGACTTCTGCTCAGTTAAGGCTCTTCATGTTATTTTATGAAGGACAACTGAAGTATAACAATAACAGAAACTACACAAATAAATTGTTTTATTTATGTGTGCTATGCTTTCTCTTCTATAAAACTGTCTTCTTTCTCATTTTGCAGCATGATCTGATCAGTCTACACACACAGACAGGAGGCATTTTCTGTGTTTTTAGGCAGGAAGAGCACTTCTGTACCGCGACAGCTCAGCATTTAGCAGGTGGGCATTACTTGTTTGTGCATTACGTTTACTCTTAAAACCAGAAAAGTGCTCCCGACTGGGCTTTAAACTGGGGCGTTCCCCAAGGTGAAATTTCAGTCCACAAACACGCCCCCCATTTTAGCACATGATGCTTGTTGCTATGGTAACACAGCTTTGATTTGCTCTTTTTTATCTGTGGCCTGTTTTTTATCATGACAAAATAAAACAGACAAATTAGAAAAGGCTGTGTTTTTCAGTCTACTGGTCATCGATATCACCTTGAAAGTGGATCAGAAGCAGGGTGCCGAACTTTTGACTCACAACTTCAGTCACAATCTGCTAAAGTGTAAACTGGGAAATGTTTGCTTATTTTTTGGAGATTCTGCAGTGCAAAGTGGTCCAAAAGTTTGAAATTTGAGGTGTAGAAATGTCTATAAAAACTTCAGTGTTCCCCCAGTAACTGATCAACTCATCCATGAGAGTTAAGCAGTCCCTTTGTTCAAGTCTAACCTTAAGAGGAGATTATTTTTCACTAAATGTGTGCGGAGGAGGCGGGTGCTCTATTGTGCACAAACCAACACGATGCATCTATTTAACAAACTCAACACAGCCGTTACTCGGGACAAAGACAGGAGCATTGTTAGTCATATGATTGTATGGAACATACTAATCATGCGTTTGGAGAGCAGAGAGGTGGATTAAGCTGCAGGAGAGGTTTTTTTCCCCTCTAAAATGAATCTGAATGAAATGAATTGAGGCAGCCACTGCGCTCCATGAGGGTCGAAACTACAAACTTTTAACAGCCACCTTTCAAACCTACAGGAGATGAGTGTGTAGTGCTCAAGAGATAAATTTGTGTCCTTTGTTACTCCATTGTTTCATGAATTTCTAGGATGGTTACTGACTGAATGCTTCAATTGATATGTGTAATTTCAATAAAATGATTCATTAATGTGAATTATTTTGCAAGGTATTATTTTTACTTTTATGATTTAATATCGCTGATATATTATATATTATATTTCCGTTTATTAATTCAACTATGAAGAGATATTTGTCTAGAGCTGAAACGAATACTCGATTACTTGATCGACAGAAACTATTTTGATAATCGATTAATGGTAAAGGAAATATTCAAAATATTTGTTGGTTCCGGCTTCTAAAACGTGAGAATTTGATGCTTTCCCTTGTCTTACATTATAGCAAACTGAATATCGTTGGGTTTTGGACTGTTATGTTATTTAAAGACATCGGCTTTGGCTCTAGGAAACTGTGTTGGGTACATGTTTTACTGTTTTCTGACATTTTCTAGACCAACTGGTTAATCAATTACTTGACAAAATAAATTAATCAATAATGAAAATAATTGTTAGTTGCAGCCATATATTTGTCTTTTGGTACCATCGACCAAACCATCGAACGTGAGAGCTACTTACCGGCTTGCTGGGGTACACGTTGGAGATGTGACTCTTCAGCCTCTCCACGGTCCAGTTGAGGAAGCAGTTAATGGTCTGGTCTTCATACTTCTGGTTGGGGGCCTTAATGACCAGGGTAACAGGACTATCGAGTGCCCCAGAGTCCATGGCTCATATTACTAGCAGGGTGGCCTCTGGAGAATCTGAGCTCAGGAGAGCTTAGTGTCACAACTCAGGACTCACCTGAGGAGAAACCTCCCTCAAATCCTCTCCATTCTGGGCTCAGCAACACACCTAAACCAGTCCCTGCTGTGGGTGGGGGGGTGTGGGTCCCCCTTTACAACATCTGCCTCATCTGGGGGGGAAGTTGGTGGATTCCAACTATATCGACAGGAATTCAGTTTTTGGATTCCTGTTGAAAGGAGAGGAAGAGTCAGAGTCTGGGGAGGAAGCTTTTCATTTTATACTGTAGTGGCAGATTTTCATCAAGAAATAAAATCATCACATTAAATCATATTATATCTGGCTGTACAGCTACACTATTATACAAACACCAACACACTTAAAATGTTTTTATGTTTTGTTTAATGTTTTGTCAGTTTTTATAACCTGGTCCTGAGAGAAATTATATCTTATTGCAGCCATATTTTTTTATAAAAATGAAATGATAAATAAGTAAACAGTCAGTCACTGTGCTGTTAAATTGTACTGTAAAACTGAGAGGTGTTTTTAATGTTTTGTACACAGGTTGGATCCAGCGCTGCCATTGGCAACCAGCCCGCTGGCCACCAGCCTGCTGTGAAAATTGGAATTTGGATTTTATCTACCTGTGCGGGTCTTAATCTACCTGGACGGGCCGCCCAAGTAGAGCCTACGTATGGGAGACGCTGCTTCTATCTGTTTTATCCTGTTATTGTAATGCACACTGACTGACAAAGAAAAATAACAACTGCTCAACTTAAAGAATCATAGTTGACTTTCAAGGGCAGCCCTACCTGACAGATGATCCAGCTTAGCGGGCAGACAGTACATAGAAGTTATCTAGCTTATAATAATACTTCTGTATTTTATAGTCCAAAAACACTCGAGCATCAGAGCAGAAACCAGTGGTGGAAGGTAACTAAGTACATTTGCTCAAGCACTGTACTTAAGTACAAATTTGAAGTACCAGTACTTTACTCGAGTAGTCCCATTTCATGACACTTTCTACTTCTACTCCACGAGAGAAATATTGTACTTTTTACTTCACTACACTTATCTGACAACTTTAGTTTATAGTTACTTCACAAATTAAGATTTTACCTACAAAACATATGAAGAACTTATAAAACACGATGCACTGTAAAAACTACCAATCAGTACATAAAATCTGAGCTTAAACGATGAGACACGTAAACAAATAGTTTAATAGTTACTTATCAAACAATTAATCAGCAACAGTTTTGATAACTGACTAATTAATAAAAGTCATTTTTCATGCAAAAATGTCAAACATTTCATGGTTTCAGCTTCTCAAATGTGACCATCTTTAACTACAGTAAACTGAATATTTCTGAGGTTTGGACTGTTGATCGGAGGAAACAAGACATCTGAAGGTGCCACTTTGAGCTCTGAGTAATCCATAATTAAACGTGATCACTGGTTGCAGCCCAAAATAAAACAGTCAAAGATTAGCTCCACCTTAACCAACTACAACAGTAAAATTAATGCATGATTAATAAAATATCATAGTATATATATAGGCACTGTATATCATTACTGTATGAACTCACAGGGGCATTTTTCTGCATTAAGTACTTTTACTTTTAATTCTTTAAGTACATTTTCCTGATGATACATACTTTTACTTAAGTAACCCTTTCAATGCAGGACTTTTGCTCGTAATGGAGTATTTATACAGCATTATATCAGTACTTGTACTTCAGTACAGGATCTGAATACTTCCTCCACCTCTGGCAGAAACTAAGTGCTGAGGTGGGGGTCCTGACACCTGCCATGTTGCGTCATTTTTACAGTAAACTGTCAAAACAACTAACTAACTGCAAATCGACCCGAGTCGAGCTAAACCGGGTGAACTCAGCTGTTTATTAGTAAAACTCTCACGTACACAAACTAACAAACAAACCCAGGACACCATATTTAAAGGCGGGTAACTCTGCTTTTATTTTGACCGTTGAAGCCAGGGTAACAGGGTGTTAGCTCGGTGGCTAACGTTAGCTCCGCTGTGGCTTGCTGTTAGCTCGGTTAGCCTAGCAAACCGTTTCCCGCGGTGACAACAAGTTTAACGGTCTAACTCTGCGGACCGAAGCCGTGTCACCGCTCCGGGGAGGTTTTCCTGTCGTACCTGTTGTTTACTCTCTCGGTGCCGTCGTCTCTTCGTCCCAGCTCGGCTCGCCTGCCTTCTTGTTGTTGTAATGTCGGGTGTGAGACCGGAAACCACGTCATCGTCCTCTTCACAACAGCTGATCAGGAGAAAGAAAAAAAAAGCTGATCAGCAGCCAGAGAGCCTGATCGATTCCAGTCTGAAGATATTTACACAGCGAGCTTTAGAGAGGCAGTGCTTTCATCTGAGATCAATATTAAAATTGCTGTTAGCTAGTTAGCTAGCAACTGTTTTTAGCTCCGTGGTTGCTAGGAGACGCACGCTGAGTGTGATGCGCGTGAGTTTTGTAGTTCTCTGGAAATGAGGGCAAATTCTGTGACCCATCAGGTGAGCAGTTTAAACATTTTAGCCACTGCAGATGTTTTTATCATTTACATTTTCCACACACTGTTTTAGTAACAAACTGTTCGACTGTTGGGACAAAATGGGGCCTCCATTATATCAGAATCAGGTTTATTGCCAGGTAGGTTTTCACATGCAGGGAATTTGTCTTGGTATGTTGGTGCAAAAATATAAACATGGTAAGTAGGAAAAATATAAGAAAGGGTGAAAGCCAGTAGCCTACTGCAAGTCAGAAGCACAAGTTAAGTATAAAATAATATAATAAAAATATAAGATAAGACAATAATATAAAAAAATATTATAAAATAAAGATAAAGACAATATGACAAGTACAATATTTCACAAACATAACAGCTATAAAATGTGTGATCCTCTCTGTAGGCTATCTTTAGGGTCACATTTACAGTTATAAAAATTTGGGACCATTTCTGTACCTATAGGGTCGCAATTTGTTTCCTTACATTTATCACATTTTTTGACTAATTCTATATCTATGGGGTTTTTTTCTTTACAGTTATAAAATTTGTGACCCTCTCTATGGAAGCCGAGAACGGCCGTGCTTGCAGTTATTTTTTTAATGCCGCTATCTTGAGATCGTGATCTCGAGATAACAAAGCTTGTTTTCTCGAGATAACGGGTTAATTTATCTCGTTATCTCGAGAAAACGAGCTTTGTTATCTCGAGATCACGGGATAATTTCTCCATCTGTATTTAGCCCTGTATTTATTTATATAGTGAGTGTCTGGCTCATTTGATCACAACTGATTTCAGCCTTCAAGATCACTGTCATAACTGTCAGGGAGGATCCATAACGGAACAATAATTAAGGCATAAATGTGCAGTTTTGTTTGCTGCAGTTACATCATTAGAGCAGACAGTCTCGTTTTATAGTAGCCAAAGATGAGAGGTTGACCCGTCTCTCTGCTTCAGCCAGCAGCTGCTCAAATAAAGGCTATTGCAATATATATATATATATATATATTATAAAGACATTATTAAGGTCATCCAGTTTGCCCTGTCCCACGTACGTAGTGACCCCTACAGCATCTCCACAAAGCCTACAGACACCTGTTGACTGTAAATAAACTGTAAATAAACATATAAACATTATAATTAAAAAGAGGAAACAACCTTTTGTTTTCTCGTGATAACGGGTTGATTAACTCGTGATAACGGCAAAAAAAATGATTGCAAGCACGGCCGTTCTCGGCTTCCGTACCTTTCTGTATCTATATGGTCACAATGTTTTTTTATACAGTTATATGGCCACATTTTTTTTTCTATAAGTTATCAATAATATTGACCATCTCTGTATCTATACGGTCACAATTTTTTTCTTATGGTGTGTTCACACCAAACACAAAGTGAATTTTTCGTGCAGCGTCAATACAAAGTCAATGCAAAGACGCCATTAGGTTGTTTGCAGTCACGTGATTCCGATGAGGCGCAAAATCCAGATGGGGGTCAGGAAGAGAAAAGCAGAATGGACGAGATGGAGGAAAGTCCGTACTGTGCTAGTTTAGACGATGTGAAGTTACTTTACCTTTGACGAAGTGGTCACTGCACACATGAGCATTATCCGACTCCGCTCCACCCGACCGCAGACGAAGGTTTGCAAGCCATTTTTACATTTTTCCCCTGTGTGAATAACTACTTTTGGTACTCGATAAAATCTCCTCATGGTTTTTTGGTTTGATCGATTTGAGCAACCGTAAACGACGCAAACCTCTGGCATTTTGAGAGCTTGTGATAGTGCTTCCTTTGTAGAACCCCCATCTGCAATTGTCGCCACAGCAACGCAGTGACGTGATATCATATGCAAACAACTTATAGACGCAAATTCCATAAATTCGCGCCGGGCGACACGAATGATGCAACGCGAAGTCGTGAAAGCCTATCAGCGTTGAGATTCTCCAGACGTCACTGATGTCCTGACGTTGAATCAGATGTGGAGGAGAAAATTATTGTAGACCTCTGTGGGCACCCAGAGCTCTCTACACTACTTCATATTTACACAGAGACTGGACAAAAAAGGAGTAAGCAAGGAAGTTGGACTACCTGTTCAGTTCTGAAAATATGTGTCTGTTACTTAATTCCAGCTATCGGTTGTACTTTCGATCCGAACTCCATTCAGAAAACAAGCATTTTAAAAGTTGTGTGCTTGTCGTCTTGCGGACAGACCTGACAAAGCATGAATTCAGACTTTTTACAAATCGGCATCATGATGTAGTTATTTCGGCATCCTTTTGATCTGTTTATTGCAATGAAATCACCGCAAAATCTGTTTATTTTCGGATATCGCTGTGGGAGCCACCTTTTTTGTAACAGCTATCAAAATCCAGTATGTGATTAAGAATGATACAAACGTATGCAGTAGTAGCAATATAGCTGACAGTCCCACTCAGGACACAGAAACAAATGGGTCACAGAACTTGGTGTAATACCTGGACTAATTTCTGCTACTGGCAGAAGAGGTATTTTGTTGTAAAGCAGAACAGGACTGCAACTGACCATAATTTTCACTGTCAAGTCATCTGTTGGTTTCTTTTTTGTTTTTTTGATTATTCAATTAATGTTTCGTCTACAAAATGTCAGAAAATAGTGAACAATGTCCATCACAATTTCTCAGAGAACCAACTTACCTCTTAAAACTGTTTTTTTGTGCAGTCAACAGTCCAAAACCCAAAGATATATAATGCACAGTGAAGAAAAACCTCCGAAAATAGTAAATACTCTCATTAGAGAAGCTAGAACCAGTGAGCTTTTTTCCCCTTTATTCTGTAAATGACTTAAACACTGAATTGTTGTCAATCAACTAATTGTTTCGGATCTAAAGGTCATTATGAGCAAAAATCAAGAAATTGATTTGAACTACTTTCCCATCAGAAGACTCAGCCACTGTAATTATGACACAATTTTTCAGGATTTAATAGGTGGATAAAATTAATTTTGGTGGGTTTACACTCCAGTAATCCTTTCTGTTCTCAGCATTGTCATTTTCAGTTCACATAATGGCGTTCATCAACCAAAATTGAGGCAAATTCAGAAAAGTCTATGCAGTTCATAAGGCCTTAAATGTTTTCCCAGTCCAAAGAGCTGCAGTATATGAGAGAAAAGCCCAAACATTTTTCACAGTCTTTTATTTATCCAGAAATGGTCTGATAAGCATGTTTCACTGCACACAAGTGGAGAAAGGACTTGAGTGTGATACATTTTTCCACATACAGATTTCCAGGTTCAAACATGTCATCCTCAAGCCACACGCTCAGTTCTCGGAGGTTTTTGGTTCTGGTTACAGTTTCAGTTTGCGGAGAACCTCCTTGGTCAACTGTTTACTGTAGCGGTTGATCTTCCAGTGTCCAGGCATCCATCCCAGCAGGAAACGATGAAAATCTGTCCAGGCAAATGCAAACATCTCCCTCCACTCTTTCTCTAAAGCAGCAAAGTCCACATCTTTTTTCACAGACAGCTTCAGTTCTGTGAAATAGTAGTCCAGTAGGCCCGGTACCCTCTTTTCACACTCCCTCTCCTCCATGCAGCTGCCTAAAAAATACACGACATCTTTCATCCCACAGCCCCCACCAACGTACTGAAAGTCCACAGCCGCCACATCCCGTCCACTCTGGGAAAAACAGAAGTTGGCTAGCTTGGCGTCTCCATGAACGACGGTCTTGAAGCGACATTCGTTGAGTATTCTGTCAATGTCGCCGGCTGCTGCTTTGACCTCGGCGTCGTCCGTGGCCTCCAACTCGTCTGGCCGGGTGTCCAGGTGCCAGTAGGTACCGACAGGCCACAGGCCCTCTGGTGCCACAGCCAGGAAGAGAGCATGGAAGTGTGCAAGCCAGCTGAGGCAGGCCTTTATTTCTCTGTCCTTCACGCTGGTCCTACAAAGAAAAACAAACAACCTTATTTATCCAGCATGAAATGTATTTATTCTCTCATCATGTCTGACTCTTCTTCATGCCTTGACAGACCTGGAAATTGACAAACGTACAGTGTAGGATGTTGAAAAGGAAAGGTCAAGTCAGACTGCCACACCCACACTGTTTTTATTTATTTTTTTATTTTATTGTTTTTATTTTGGTTCTGTACTCCAGCACATTGGATCTGAAACGTAAAAATGGCTACAAGGTTGAACTGCTGACTTTCAGATTAATTTTGTCCTAGCCCTTTTTAAGGCTAGCGGCATGACTCTATGGATGGTAATGCTGGTCCGACAGTTTCTTAGACTGAAATATCTCAACCACTATTGGATGGATTGCCATGAAATTTTATACAAACATTCATGTTCCCCAAAGGATGAATCCTACTGACTTTGGTGATCCCTTGAAGTTTTCCATAGTGCCACCAACAGGTGAAAGTTTTCACTTACCCCGTTAAATTTGTCAACTATCAATCTATGGATTGTACGGAAGCCAAGAACGGCAATTATTATTTTTAATGCCATTATCTTGAGTTAATTATCTCGTTATCTCGAGAAAACGAGCTTTGTTATCTTGAGACAACGAGATAATCAACCCGTTATCACGAGAAAACAAAAGGTTGTTTCCTCTTTTTACTTATAATGTTTATATGTTTATTTACAGTTTGTTTACAGTCAACAGGTGTCTATAGGCTTTGTGTAGATGCTGTGGGGTCATTATATACATTAGGACGGGCTTGCAAGTCTCATGGCAAACCGGATGACCTTAATAATGTCTTGATATTATATATATACATGTATATTATATTGCCGCAATTCTTATATAATGAGGGATATATATATGTATAGTAATAGGTTTTATTGGAGCAGCTGCTGGCTGAAGCAGAGAGATGGGTCAACCTCTCATCTTTGGCTACTATAAAATGAGACTGTCTGCTCTAATGACGTAACTGAAGCAAACATAACTACACATTTATGCCTTAATTTACTGTTCAGTTATGGATCCTCCCCGACAGTCATGACAGTGAACTTTAAGGCTGAAATCAGGTGTGATCAAATGAACCAGACATTCATTCATATTCATATAAATAAATACAGGCCTAAATATAGATAGATAAATGATCTCGTCTTCTCGAGATAACGAGATAAATTAACTGATGATCTCGAGATAACTGCATTAAAAAAAATAATTGCAGGCACAGTCGTTCTCGGCTTCCGTAGGATTGGCACTAACTTTTGAAGACATTCATGGTTCCCAGAAGATGATTCCCCGAATGACACTCAGCTAACACCGCCAGCCTCAGCTGTACTTTGTACATTTGCTTTGCTTAGCAAATGTTCGAATGCTAACAGGCTAAACTAAGATGGTGAACATGGTAAACATTATACCTGCTTAGCATCAGCATGTTAGCATTGTCATTGTGGGTTTTTTAGCATGCTGATGTTAGCATTTAGCTCAAAGCACCGCTGTTTCTAAGTACAGCCTCACAGAACTACTAGCATGGCCGTAGACTATTAATCTATTAATCACTTTGAGATTTATTTTGAGGGAACTTACGTCCACATCGAATGAACCACAAAGAAATGCTTTGAAATGTTTTAAAATATGAGCCCCAAGTTTAAAAAGGCTTTGATTTCTACACTTTTCACCAGAGCTGTAGCTGCCATTGAGGACTGAGAACATGTCCTCAGTATTGTTTATGGAAAATTGGGAGTTTTAATGACCTGAAGCGGAGTTTACATTCTGAAATTACACACATATCACACATGGTGCTTTTGGAAAGCAGAGTTTGATCATTTTTAGTCTATCTTTAAATTGTACTGCTTTTAAGCAAAAAGTTAAATACGATAAAGGGATATTGTATTTCTCCAACAGAATTATGAAGAAATAGTAATTAGACCATTATGCAGCATAATAAAATTTACACAAAATATGATTAAAGACATGAGTGAATGAATAAAATTATGAAATTATAAAAATATTTATGAAAATATCTAAATATATGATGTGAAAATTTCACAGGCTTTTTAGTGTTTTGTCAAAAACTTTGCAAACTTTGCAGAGCTACAGACTACCCAGTATTTCATACAAAATGTTCTGTGGTCATACTGTACCTTCTCAGATCATAACCAGCCCCATCCAGATCCTCCAGCACGATCAGCATCTCGTCTCCATGGGAACAGGCAGCCAGGCAGGCAGGGATCCGACAGCTCTGATTGGTGGAATAGTTCTGGTACCAGTGTGTCTCCACCTGGTAGGATCTCACTTTACGTCTGTGGGAGCGATCCGTGTTCCAGCCTCCGGGGTGCTCGGCCTCCTCTGGAAACTTGACATGTTTGACGACCACAGAGGGCCGGTCGCAGCCCTCCAGGTGCAGCCTGACTATCTCCCCATAACCGCTCCACAGTGTCTGGATCTTTGCACCGACACGCAGAGATGAAGCCCCACACGCCTGCAGGATGAGGTCCTGGTACTCCTGTTTCATTTCCATTCAGAGCTGAACCAGTGAAGAGTGTATGTTTTATCATCTTTTAACATGGGAGCAGCCAGTAGAATGGAACCAAGTACGTTTCCTTAAGTACTGTACTGAAGTACAAATTCGAAGTACTTGCACTTTACTTGAGTATTTCCATTTTATGCAACTTTAAACTTCTACTCCACCACACCTCAGAGGTAAATATTGTACTTTTTACTGCACTACATTTGTCTGACAGCTTTAGTTGCTAATACTTTTATTTAAGTAAGGTTTTGAATGTAAGAGTTGTAGTGGAGTATTTTCACAGAGTGGTATTAGTACTTTTACTTCAGTACAGGATCTGAATACTTCTTCCACCACTTCGATCAGTAATATGAGTTCTTCTCTACACACATCTGGCATATCCTGTAGATCATCTTGTCATTGTTGATCGCTATTTTACAGTGTGTCACTTACCTTACTCACAAATGATCAAGCTCGTGCATCCAGAGAGCACACACACATTCAGAGGATGCCACTATGACATGTAAAAATGGAGCCAAAATAATATAAAAATTGTAAGATGTAACAATAACTGTCTCAAATATACCAAAGCACAGAATGCAAATGCTTTACTTTCCTCTCAGCTTCATGTCAGATGTGTCTGACTGGCCAGATAACAGGAAGTGTTCACTACAGCCTTCTGTGTGGTGTTTAAAGCTACAGACTGGAAATAAAGAAAGCCAAAAGAACACCACTGCCACCTGCTGGACTGGAGTGCATCAACAGATTTGGTCCCTTTGGTTGTGTGGTTCATATTATTAGGGGTCTCATGCAATCACATTTTGGGCCCCTGAAGGTACAGTACTGTGGGGTCTCAGGGCAGTTGCCCACTTTGCCTGGTTGGTAATTCAGCCTTACATATTGTCTATGCAAAGTCTTCCACTGAGGTTTCAAATGAAATATGAGTTCTTCATCTTGTTTGCAATGTTTCTGTGCCTTATCATACATACAGTTCTTATTTGCAGTAAGAATAAGTACAGTTTTAAGCATTTGTCTTTAGTTTGCCCTTCAAATGGATTAGAACCAAGTTTGCATTTGGCTGGATTCAGGATCTGCACAACTTTTAGATGCTGAGGAAGAAACATTTGCATGAATTAGTGGATGTGACAAACACACACTGAACCTGCATGAAAAGTTTCTAATTTAAAAAAGGGTTAAGTCTAAAGCCAACCACAAAGCAACACCTCCCTGTGATCCTTCTGAGTGAATGAAGACCATTTGGAGATAAATACGAGAGAAGATGCAAAAATCCCCAGACAGATGAAGACTCTCCAGACATTGGGTAAGTCTGTTCTACACTCTCTGCCATCATACAATCTCAAGATGTTTTTCTTTTCTCATCTGTTTTTTCTTTTCAAAATGTTAACAAGAAAACTCACACATGTACACATGACAATAAGAAGAGAGCTGCTTGTCACTGAGCATACTTTTCTCTTGTTTGTACACAGTGCGTGTCGTCAGTTACAAAACAGCAAAAGTCTGTGACTCCATGAGAGATGCCCCAGTCTAGTACTCCACCTTAAGGAGAAATATTTTAACTCCATGTTTTGGATGTTCGTTAAACTATTTCATGACCTAATCAAATTTTTTCATCTTTTATTCTTATTTGTATTATATTAAAAGTATTTTACAATTGTTTTGTACTTACTCCTACAAGATTAAGGGGCATTTAAAACTCTGGGTTGAGTAAAATTTAAGCAGAAAAGATGATTTATGTGTAGGGGAAAGGTTTGGGCTCAAGTAATAACAGCAAAGAAACAAGTGAGATTTTTTATATTACAGATTTTTGGAGTACAACAAACTAAATCCTCTTTTTCCCCCTCATAACAGATATGAAAGAGATCACACATCTAATTTTACTTCTGTCAGGTCAGCGTTACTGCTTTTATTTTGTGTGAGTGCAAATTTACAAGACATTACATTCATTTGACAGGACAGTTTTTCCAATGTGACTTAGAATAAGTTCATGTCACAGTTCATATTGCATCTCTCTCACACAGTGTTCTTGTCTGAAGAGCTAAAATTGGCAAAATCACTATCGTCTTTTCACATGATAGATTCTGTTTGTCACCAGACTTTTCAATTTCTCACAGAGTCAGATCAGCCTCAGTATTAGTGAATGCACATAGAAGGACACAAAAATATTTATTGTATATAAATGTAAAAAGAAATCCAAGAAGGTTTACAAATGTATTTCTGATGCACACACAAATATTTCTTGTTTTAGCTGAAGGCCAGCAGGTGTGGGTTGGCCACTTCAGGGACCCCTGGGAATGGTCAGACCAGACTCCCTCCTCGTTGAGATACTGGAAAGCAGGCCAAGGTCTTTATACCCCGACTCCTGAAAACTGTGGTGCTATGCTGAAGGATGAATCTGGTAGATGGGGAGAACGGCCATGTGCAGAAACACACCTGTTCCTCTGTAACTGCAGTGAGCAAAGTTCTTGCCAAATGCCTTTTGATTTCGAAGATCATATATAATCTAACAGCTCTGGATGTCCATTATCTTTATGATAGAAATGTGCTAAATGAATCCCAAACAAATTAACAGTGTTAAAGATAAATTGTGTGCGTGTGCGTCTTAGGAACTAAACTGAGGTTCATTAAAGTGAGGATCAGCCCACAGGCCTCAGTGCTGGATCTGAATGATCCTGCAGTGCAAGACGATATCTTGAACAAAGTGAGTCTTTTAGATCTTTATGTCAACTGTGCTGTCCAGTGTAGTCTGTTCCAGAAAAACTTTACCAGTGAAAATTAAATACTGGCATGTAATGTATGCATTTGTAGTAATCATTGAATAGGTTTTTAGTGACCAACAAATAATACACACAAAATTGATGAAAGCATTATTGAATTTTGATATGAAAATACACTAAAATTTTAATTTCACATTTGTTTTGCCCTTTAATTGTTAAAGATAGACATAGAGTAAATACATAGAAAATTACATGACATGGTGAGATAAATATTTAATAACTTTATGAACTTTTATTATTTTGTTCCGCTAAAAGGACACATGGATATACATTTTAAAGCCTTTTCTGTTCCCCAGAGGAGGCTGGAGGTGAGTAAGAATGTGACTGATGTTTTCCATCTACACTGGAGAAAACACGCTGATGGAAGAGTTTTTATCAAGAAAACTCAGAAAAGAGTGAAGAATCAAAGGAGCAGTTTTAACAAAACAGAAACTCTGACTTTGAAGGATTTATATACTGCATGTTAACTTACTAACTAGCATTACATTTCAGTAAATTATAAGATAAGATACACCTTTACTGATCCCCAGTGGGGAAATTCGGTTGTTGCAGCAGCACAATGACAGCAATAAGTACAGATGAGAATAGAGGTAAAAGAATAAATAAAAAGGTATAAAAGAAATAGGATAAAAAAGAATACAAAATAGAAACTATACACAAGCATTTGNTATTAAATAGATTTTAGATTTTATGATTAAATAATTTAAATAAAATGTTCACACTTCACACTCTTTTATAAATCACCTCATAACCTGACGATCTCGAGTAACCATGATTGGATGATATGAAAATAGAAACGATCGCCCAATATATATATATATATATATATACATATGTATATATATATATATATATATATTGGGCGATCGTTTCTATTTTCATATCATCCAATCATGGTTACTCGAGATCGTCAGGTTATGAGGTGATTTATAAAAGAGTGTGAAGTGTGAACATTTTATTTAAATTATTTAATCATAAAATCTAAAATCTATTTAATAGCAATGTCTCCTCTATTTAAACAACGGCTCCCTTTTAAAAGTCTGTGTGTCTGTGCTTGGTGCGACAATATCACAGCATCATGCTCAGTTTAACATTATTATCTTATCTTTCATATCACAATCCAAATCATATCCATCCCGTTAACTACTCTTATGGAGCGCAGAGCAAAGTTTTGGTGAGCAGGCATATGGAGAGCAGATATGTGGGGTGTCAGATCTATGGAAAAGAGACTGCAAACTGGTTTGTAATGAAGAATGAAGAATAGAGATGTAATAGAAGTATAATATAGAATATGAAGCAGGTCAATGCAATGTAAACATGATATAGTATAATACAATAATATAGTATGAGATATAGTATAAGGTAAAATTAAGTGATATAGTGTAACATATTATATAGTGCAGCAATATAACGTAGTATAGTACAAGTATAAAGTACAGCAATGTAACATACATTAGTATTGTTATATCATAACATAGTATAAAAAAAATAAAAATCTTATATTTATCAGAGGGGTTTGCCCTGGTCCGTTTCCTGAGACTGACAAAAGTAATCAGATTGAGATAGTAATCTGATTATAAAGGTAATCAGATTACATAAGTAATTACATTAAATAGGTAATAATAATACCCCCCTCCCCTGGGCCTGGGGATCCTCTCACCCGCCTCAACAACTTTCAATAGGCTGGGTCCTACAGTTGGCAGGACCCCTCCCCAGGGTCTGGGGTCTGCCACGGTTAGGCCCAGCCAGAAAACTCTCCTAGCCGCTCCCTTCTCTACTTCATCCACTTCACCTTCAGTGAAGGCTCCCACCCCCCCAACCTTAACCCCTCCAACTTCCCAGCTACCACACACACAGCACAACACAACCACACAGACACACGCACCAACACACTCACATGCACATATTTAGGCACATTAACCCCGCTCATCCCAACCTTCATTCCCTCAAAGATCATTGAGAAGAACTCACTTTTTTTTGTTTGTTTGTTTGTTTGTTTTTGTTTTTGTTTTTGTTTTTGTTTTTGTTTTTGTTTTTGTTTGTTTGTTTGTTTGTTTTGTTCCCTTTTTTGTTTGTTTATTTTGTTTGTTGACCTGTTTCCCCTCTTTTTTTGTTGTGATTTGTGCTACTTTGATTACGGCTGATTATGTTATAACACTGTTACCTCTTCTGTCCTACCTTCAAACACCATGTTTTGTATCACTTTATTGCACAATAAAAAGTT
>NTHP01000638.1:202318-227517 GCA_003416845.1 Oplegnathus fasciatus
TGTGTGTGTGTGTGTGTGTGTGTGTCTGCTCACATCTCTGGTGGGAGGGACTAAGACGCGAGGAGAGTTAACAGTAGCTCTGCTGTAAACAGCAAACACCAGACTAATATATGATATGATTAAGTAATGGAACCTAATTTGTCTGTATTAATATAGAGATGTAATAGAAGTATAATATAGAATATGAAGCAGGTCAATGCTATGTAAACATGATATAGTATAATACAATAATATAGTATGAGATATAGTATAAGGTGAAATTAAGTGATATAGTGTAACATATTATATAGTGCAGTATATATATATAATATAACGTAGTATAGTACAAGTATAAAGTAGAGCAATGTAACATACAGTAGTATTGTTATATCATAACATAGTATAAAAAAAATAAAAATCTTATATTTATCAGAGGGGTTTGCCCTGGTCCGTTTCCTGAGACTGACAAAAGTAATCAGATTGAGATAGTAATCTGATTATAAAGGTAATCAGATTACATAAGTAATTACATTAAATAGGTAATAATAATACCCCCCTCCCCTGGGCCTGGGGATCCTCTCACCCGCCTCAACAACTTTCAATAGGCTGGGTCCTACAGTTGGCAGGACCCCTCCCCAGGGTCTGGGGTCTGCCACGGTTAGGCCCAGCCAGAAAACTCTCCTAGCCCCTCCCTCCTCTACTTCATCCACTTCACCCTCAGTGGAGCTCCGGTTGCAAACACCACCTGCGGCTCCCACCCCCCCAACCTTAACCCCTCCAACTTCCCAGCTACCACACACACAACACAACACAACCACACAGACACACGCACCAACACACTCACATGCTCATATTTAGGCACATTAACCCCTCTCATCCCAACCTTCATTCCCTGAAAGATCATCGAGAAGAACTCGCTTTTTTGTTTGTTTGTTTGTTTGTTTTTGTTTTTGTTTGTTTGTTACCTCTTCTGTCCTACCTTCAAACACCATGTTTTGTATCACTTTATTGCACAATAAAAAGTTAAAAAAAATTGGTAATAATATTACAAAAGTAAGTTTAAGTAGAAAATGCATTTCCTTCACAAAATGCACGTGAATGCTGAAATAAGTTGCTAAGTATTGATGAAAATGCAAAAATAAGTTTGTGTCACTAATGTCAGTGTGTGTGTGTATTAGTATGTGTGTTTCCATATATGTGTGTGTCTGTGTGAGACAGAGGGAGTTTTGAGTTGTGAATTAAACATGAAACAGCTGAAGGTTTAAATCTATTAGTAGTTAAAAAGGAAAGAGAGGTCCCAACTGCTAAAAAAAAACCTAACAGCAATACACCAATCAGAAACAGGGGCCCAAACTGCTGGAGGTGTAATCTATGCTGTCAGATAAAACATGCTCACAAGCAAGTTATATTTCACATGTGCAGATATTAACTGCCACTCGCACAATAGAAGTCCTCGCACACTTGATTGACAGCTATCGTTACAGGAAGCCCGGAGTTAGAATACCGCCAGAAGAAGAAGCTTGTGCAGCAATTACCCCATGAACTCTTCTTCCTCTTCTTCTGGTGGTAACCCAACTCCGGGCCTCCTTCTGTGATTCTGTCTGCAGAGTATTTAAAAACAAAAAAGCTTTAAAGACATTTCATCTCTTGCCAGATGATTTAATTTGGTTTGCAATCGTGCTGCTTAGTTCTATACAGGCGGGTGCCATTCTTTGCCTCTCCCGATGATTTGTGCAAAAGCAAAAAGGGATTTGCAGTCAGGGTCAAACTGATCAGATGGAGCTGATTTAAACTTCCACCTGAAGAAAGGTGCTTGTTCGGGAGCCTGTCAAGTAGTGCAGACACAAAAAAAAGAGCAGTAAAGGACTTTGTTCTAAAGATAAAAATCTTCCCCTAAAGGATAGAAGTTGGTATTGTTCCAACAAGTATTAAACTAATATATGTGTAGCTTCCCACCTTGAGGCAAGATATGTAACATTTGTCACTCCTATCTCTTAAGTCTATTTAAGACTGCTTACAACATCTGGGTAGAAAGACCGAAAGGTGTCTGCTTATCACAGAGTATTGAAAACTGTCTGGTCAGATTCATAATCTCGTTTACTTATTGTTTGATCACACAGTTCACAATCTAACCCCGAAAATCTTATTTATTATGACACCTAACATCTTACTTTGCTGCAGTGATGTACAGGTGTACCCCAGGTCACTGTGACATCACTGTTGGGAGCGGTCACAACAGCAGGTGAAACAGGCTTTAAACTTTCAGCCAGAGAAGACAGTGAAAGTTTCACAGCCTGGTCTGAAGTTACTCTTTAAATCGAAATGTCTCTAATTTTATTTAGGAAAAGTTCTCGGATGTCTGCTTGTGCAAAACCTGCATTTATACATTTGAGAACTACCTTCTCTCGTCTCTCCAGAACCACTTTTGAAGAATCCTTGAGCAAGTTTTAACTGAGGTGCTTCGTGTGTACTTGCTGACAAAGAAATAAGGCTGGATAACCAACCAGACCAAGCAGGCACCGACCCAGGGCCCCAGACCTGCAGGAGGGTGGCAGGCTCCAGGTTTAATGTGTGTCAGTTGTAGTAAATTTGATTAATTGCAAATTTGTTTGGAAATGTGCACCATAAAGAACGATATTAACTTATTTTGCCACAGGGCCCCCTACTGGGTTTATCTGGCCAGGCAAAGAAATCTGTGATTGGTTGTGGGAGGCTCCAGCTGTGAATGTGTATAACTCTGTGAGGGGTGGAGGCGCAGTGTTGCACTGAACGTTTCCTGGATAAATAAAGGTTTAGCCGAAGCTCCACAACACCGGAACAGAAAACAAAAATGAATGGACGTGCTCTGCGATGGCAAACCTGAGGTGTGGAAACTGTGAGATTTGCCAATACCTTTGCATTCAAATATTCATATTCAGATCATATCATACAGTATATAATGCACATCAGTAAACCACCACAGAGAACACAGTGCCTCTGATCAAATGCTAAAAAGTAAATGTTTATGTGTTTGGTTGGTTTGGATCTCTTCAGAACATATTCAGAAACTAGTTAATATTTCAACCAAATTATCACGGGTAACTATGCGCGTCTGTTCATCTCAAATTATGTTAAAATAAACACTGTTTACTGACTCATTATTTCAGGGCAGAGGTGTAGACTGTGGCCAGATGGAAACGCTTTTCAATGGAAGATTTATTCATGGGCGACAGTTTAAAGATGTTATGAAATCTGTTCGTCCATTGAGGGAAATTAACTTTCATATTCCACAACTGCTGCCAGTGTGACCGATTCAAGCTCCAAGGAGAAGCTCATCCGACGACAAAACAGCAACGCCTTTTCCATGTTCATTCACATAATCACTGGTGAAATCTTCCACATCGGGGCAGTTGAAGAAAACTTTGTGTTTCACTTTGTTTTTTCCTTTTTTGCAGAACAATTTCTGACAAATGTAAGTTCATGCTGTTACTAATCTATCAGACATGAAATGCATCCATTTCCTTTGAATTTATTCATTACATGGTGTAAGTTGAAATATTGCTTCTCTTTGTGCAGCTACGGGGAAATTAATATTGCATTACTGCCATCATCATTATTGGCATTTTTGTTCAGTGAAAGCACACTGAGCGGTGGACTTTTGTTCTGTTAAAATAACTCTGAAGGAAAATGGAGTCACATACTGAAGTAGCTTTGAGGAAGTATTCTTACCGTAGAAACACTGGTGACTGGTGCTAGGAGGACTGTGCTTTTAAATCAGTTAAGGCCAACAACAATACTGAAAATGCATTTTACAATCTTGATTGAATAAATCACATACAATCTCTAAATGAAAACTTAAATAATAAAAAATAAAAAATAAATATTTTCTATTGTATACCAGCTTAAAAACATATTCTGCAAGCCCTAGTTTGTCTAGAGTAAGTCTCAAAATGATCAGTACACAAAAGTGATTTGAAATTTATATATGCAGGATTTGGAATCAATAAAATATCAACAATCCATCTTTCAGCGGCCACTATATCCAAGTCTGTCATATTTCATGTTACCATAGACTTTAAAAGTATTTAAAAAGTCTTTGAAATTTGTATTTTAGAAAATTTAAATACCACTGGAGCAACAACAGAAAACACCCCCGACACCTGTTTCCATCCAGGGGGTGGACGTGGATACTGTGCAGGATTACAAGTACCTGGGAGTGCACCTGGACAGCAAGCTGGACTGGGCAAAGAACACTGATGCTTCGTACGAGAAGGGCCAGAGCTGACTCTACTTTCTCTGGAGGTTCCGGTTATTCAGTGTCTGCAGTACAATGCAGAGGATGTTGTACCAGTCTGTTGTAGCTAGTCTTTGCTGTCGTGTGCTGGGGCAGCAGGCTGAGGGCAGTCGACGCCAACAGACTCAGCAAGCTCATCAAGAAGGCCGTCTCTGTCCTGGGAGTGGAGCTCGATTCTTTGGCGGTGGCGGAGCATCGTGGACAATGACTCTCACCCTCTGCACGATGTGCTGGTCACGCACAGGAGCTCCTTCAGCAACAGACTGTTAACACCACGATGCACCACAGAACGCCACAGGAAATGCTTTTCCTATCCTGTGGCCATCAAACTTTACAACTCATCTACCTCTGGCAGAGAGATGAACAGCTGAGGTGGCTCCAGCCTCCATTTCAGCTCTGTTCTGTTCTGCTCACTTTAAACCTTCTCTTTCTCTGGATCACTGCCTCCCTGTGGATTACTACCAATATAACTCTCTGACTCGTGGACATCTTGGGTGTAACGTGCAATATCATGGACATAATCACTAAACTTTGAAATGAACCATAAACACTTCCTTGTACTTTCAGTGTTGATAATTGTACATTGCTCTCACGTATCTGTGATCCTGCTATATTTTGACATTTTGTAAATATGGACCTGCAGCTTACCGTTCACCAGCTGTTATTAATGTATGTTATCACCATAGTTGACGTGTTCACATCTCATGTTGTGTTGTTTTGTATATTTTCGATTACTTTACCGTTACCACGGTGACATCACAGTTTAACCTGTTTATTTATTATGGCTCATACCATTAACTACTCACACCTGGCATTGTGTAGATATTTTTAGATTTGCACCTTGTTCAACAGTTAACCTATCAGTACTTTTATTTATGACACCTACCATTACCCTGTTACATATCTGACATTGTGTACATTTGTTTTTGCACCTTACTGATTATCTTTATACTTTATTTTGTTATTATTTTATATTTGCACTCTTTCTGCTTTCTCTTTAAGTGAATGAATTTTCGAATTAAAAAAAAACGTGTGTGTGTGACCCATCAGAATGAACAAAAAGTCAGTGTCACTTGATTGACAGCTTTTTCATCAAATAGAGTTCATCGTAGCCGAGTCCCAGACGCTCACAGGTAAGGGGGCGGGTCTTCAAATCCCAATAACAAGCCTGATTGGACGATCAGGACGCGCACGTAATTCAAAGCTAACCTGCTTTCTGTCTACAGCGTCACCTGCTACCTGTCAGCTTCACTGACAGCGAAGTTTGACAGCAGCTGTGAGAGACTTTTTAAACTTTTATTTAATTGAAAACAGCAGCGAACGAAAGAACATCCTTCTCAAACATTTTGGAGCAGATTTCTGACACGTAAGTACTCCTGTTTTTAATACACTTTGACTCTTTTACAACTGTTTTATATGTTGAAAGGAAACATTAAGTGCTGGGCTGGCTACAAACTGTGACACTTAATTATTGTGTGTGCTGTAAACATAGACTGTATATACAGTTTATGTTTACAGCTGGCCTCGCTACAGCTGGGGAGCATGCATCTGAGGGAGCTGCTAAAACACACTAAATACACAGACTTTTAGCATCGTCCTCATTGGTTGTTGGAGTTACAAAAACACGTACATTAGATCATATTCCGTTTTATGTTGTTTGGGTAAATCTGCATTAGATTGCAATCTCAGCTTCTTTGCCTCCAGCTTTGATCGTAATCGCATTGGAAACTGGGAGAAAAATCCAATGACCCTGAATTGTCCTCTGTTTCTCTTTCTCCCTCACCCAGAGTGCTCACATGCCCACCATCGATGCCCTCGATGGCTTACACAGTGGAGATGATCAGCATCGAGAAAGTGGTGGCTTCTGTCAGGCGATTCTCCACCTTCAGTGCCTCCGTGGAGATGCCCTTCGACCTGGAAGACGCTATGGTCTTCAATGAGTTGAAGACCCGAGGGAGCGAAAGCCATGACTCAGTGTGTCTGTTCATCACAAGGATGTTCCACACCATCGCTATCTGGGGAATGAAAAGTGTCCATTTGTGATGGACAGTTTTTATTTCCTAGTGGGGAAATTTTTCCTGGTTAATCCAATATACTGTATAATCTCATTTGATTAATCTATCAATTGTTTAACCTATAAAATGTCTGAAAATATTGATGTCCATCACAGTTTTCCAGAACTGAAGGGTAAAATTTCAAATGGCTTGATTTGTTATACCAACAGTCCAAATGAAAGATATTCACTTTACTATGATATAAAGATGTGGAAAACAGCAAATCCTCATATTTGAGGAGATCGTATCAGCAAATGTTTGTCATTTTTGTTAGATGACTTCAACGATTAATCAGTCGTCAAAATTGCTGTTGAATTGCTGTAATCGATGTCACTGACAAAATATGATGGTCAGAAGAGGCCAAAACTCCAGCAACACTTGTATTATAAGGAACAACTTTAATGTCACACCAACGTGTTTTGGCTTGTGGCCTTGATCAGGGTCAACCGGCGGCCGATGAAAGTCAGCCGTCATTCGTCAGTTCGTACACGTATATGCACTGAAGTAACTGGGCAACAATGACAGTAACTTGCCTGACTGTTCTTAAATGTCATGTAAACTAAAAACCTGGTTAATGTAAACGCGATTAGTTGAGATTAGAAGAGCGTGGTTAGATTCTCTTGGAAAACACAGATTTCTTTTCCATGTATACCGATAAGCAGGTGTCAAACTGGCTTTTTTCGTGTAGGCATGTGCATAACAAAAGACTGCAGACAGAGAAAGTAACAGTGGAGTGGTACATGAAAGTGCAGACATGCCTGCACTTGATGCAGGACTGGTGGGTACTGTCCTACCAGTCCTGCATCATGGAACAAATAACTGTACCATAACTATAATAATAGTTACAGAGAAGTAGCTTGAAGTCACACCTTACTTATACTTTTGTGCGTGGACAAAGGTGAAAGGTAAACTTACTTGTCCGAAGGAAGTGCAAGCGCCTCAAAAAGTTAATGTCAAGCCCTGCTGAGCATACAGTAAATTAATAATAATAATCACAGATTTCTGAACAAGCCATATGGGTTATAGTATTACTGCAAGGATCCATCTTTAGCTTGCCCTTCAAATGGATTAACATACAGTTTGCATTTGTCTTTCCGGATGTTTTACATACGGAAACCACATATAACCTTATACAAGAAGCATCTGCATAGATTAGTGAACGTGACGAACACACACTGAATCTGCCTGAGCCGTTTCTGAATCAACTAGATGTAAAAAAATCTCTCTTGTATATTAATACTTGGAGAACTAAATAAAGATCAGTTGGACATACATAAGGAAGAAAGAGCAAACTCAATAATCTATTGACAAATCAAGACTCACCAAATATCAGGTAAGTTTGTTCCTAAATTTCTGCCATCATTTACAACCTCTAGATGTTTTCTAATATATTTGCGGGTTTTATAAATATTAACAAAACTTTTCAGCTATTTTTAAAAATGGGGCTGCTTGCGAATATTTTTTATGTCATATTTAGGATGAAATACAGGCACAAGTATCTTTAAAAAAATCTGCTGCAAAATATGTTTCACATAGTGTGTGTAGATAATAAATTATGAAGAGAAGAATCAGAATTATTTGTTTGGGATTTTATTGGACAACTCTTATTGGAGAAGAGTTGAAGGTTTAGCTCTTGCCGACCATGACGTTGGTTTGGGACTTACTGTAGTTGACTCACTGTATGCATTGCTTTGGAAAACAGCATTAGCAGAAATGATCAATGTTGGCACCTTCTAAAGGAATATTATGGACTTTTGTATGATAAAGAAGTAAATCCTCTTTTTCCCCCATTTTGTATGAACTTCATAGCAGCTATGGAAGGGATCACACATCTAGTTCTACTCATTTCAGGTCAGTTTCTCCTTATATTTTGTGTAAATTCATGTTAGTATTTTTAATTTTTAATCCAACAGCTAAGTCGCGCCTTTGAGTTTCTCCTCTTCAAAATCCCTGTCGCCTTCTCGCAATATAGAATATGTTTGTTTCAAGCCTTTTCTTTTCCACGTCTGACCTTTCCTTTGTCTGTATAGTGTTTTTACCACTGAAAAGTAGCCTCAAATTTGAGATTTTTGTTACACTGTATGTATACTTGTCAAATGGATATCACTCCTTCCCCGTGACATTTCTCCCACAGGGTTGTGTTTTCTATCTTCATGTGTCCCCCAGCACCAATACGTCTTAGTCAATACGCCAAAAACCTGGCATGAGGCGCAGAGCTACTGCAGAGAGAAATGTTTTGACCTGGCCACCATAGACGACCTCGAAGAGATGGAAACAGGTCTTAAAGCTGTCGAGGACAAATACGGTGCTGCCGTGTGGATAGGACTTCGGAAAGGGGGGACTCGGAGGTGGCACTGGTCTCTGGCGGACAAAGATTTCTACAAGGAGGGAGAAAGAAATTATTTGATTTGGGGCAAAAAAACAGCTTACAACTGTGGGTCTCACAGACACGGGAAACTGTATTCAATTGCCTGTTACTACCTGCGATATTCAGTTTGCTTTGATGGTGAGTGTCGTTCATTTGCATGCTGGTTTCACACATTCAAATGCAACAAAGCACGTTTGTGTATTGTATACACACACACACATATTATGCTTGCTTGTTTTATACATCAGTCTGTTTATTTGACAAATTGAGAAAACAGAAAACTGATTACTGTAGTGCAGAGATTTGATGTTTTCTTGCACACATGTGCAGTTGTACTTAGAAATCTCCTGCTCATGAACAAATGTCTAAATTGTTATGTTACTGATGGATAGATAGATAGATAGATAGATAGATAGATAGATAGATAGATAGATAGATAGATAGATAGATAGATGGTAAAAAAAAAAGTAGCCCAAGTTATCACAACCCGGCCAAATCAAGTTTTAAATTTGTCATGTTAATAATACACAACTGTTTAAAAATGTTTCATTTGCATCTGGTTGCCATGACTTTTGAAGAATTGTTGGGTTTGCACCAAGTTGACTTCTGAAATCTGAGATAATTTAGAAATAATAACAAATAATAATAATAATGATAATAATAATAATAATAAAACAAAAAATAATAAAGAGACAAATGAATAAAGGGGACCACAAACAAAACCTTCTCAGTTGAGCTGGTCCCAACTGAACCCAACTGAATCCTCACAACACAGACATTCAGCAAGGAAAACACCACAACTGGGATTTATTTCTGTTTTTTTATTCAGGCAAACAACTTGGTGAAGATCGGTACGTTCTCAGTACGAAAAAGTTGAGTTGGACTAATGCTCGAGACTACTGCAGGACTCATCACACAGACCTGGCCAGTGTGAGGAATGAAATAGAAAACCAGAAAATTCAGGAAGTAGCCGGTGACCGGCAGGTGTGGATTGGCCTCTTCAGAGACCCCTGGGAGTGGTCAGACCAGACTTACTCTTCGTTGAGATATTGGAAAGCAGACCAAAGCATTTTCACTGTGCCTGGTGAAGAAGCGTGTGTTGCTTTGTTAAAAAGTAAATCTGGCAGATGGGGAGAACTGCCGTGTGATGAAGCACATCCGTTCCTCTGTAACTGTGAGCTTTTTCATTTACATTCATTCTACTCTGTTTTAGTTAAAGCCTTTTATATCAGTTAATAATCTGAATCACTTGTAATTTTACAGTGTTGATGTTTATGAACAGCTCAGTTTACTACTCTGTCTCGTCTGGTCATGATGAATTTAATAAGACGTGTGTGTGTGTGTGTGTGTGTCTCATTATATCAGGTCCCATTGTGAGGTTCATTAAAGTGAGGATCAGCACACAGGACTCAGTGCTGGAAGAAAACGAAGCTGCAGTGCGAGATAACATCTTGAAGCAAGTGAGTCAAAGGTCCCGTTTATACTTTCAAGTGTCTCGTATCCAGATAAAATCCTGGTGAGATTTAATATGTGCGTCTCCGTTGGCCAGATGACAAATCTCATTGCAATCTGTTTCGGTTTTCCCGGGCTAAATGCAAATTTATGTAAGCGCCACTCCGGTCCAGAGGGTGGCAGTGATGCACCTGGAGCTTTTTATTAGCTGCTGAAAATGCCAGAGGAAGAATAACTTGTGCACTTTGGAAAAACAATTTGCTGNNNNGCTTTCCTTTCAATGTGTTCATTTCCTCTTCTGTTCTTCAGATCAAGCAGAAGCTGAGTGACACAAACGTGACGGATGTTTTCAAATTGCAGTGGAAGAAGCATCCTGATGGAAGAGCTTTTATCAATTAACCTCACTGAGTAACAGAGAAGAATCAGAGAGGCAGTTTTACTGGAAGTCACAAATCACACATCAAACAAAATACTCATAAATGTACAAGGCCACACTAATCGATTGTAATATTAGCAGTTAACAATGACTCTCTGCAATGTAAACGTGGTCTAAACTACAGTATGCTACTGTGGTCACTGGACAGCATTTGTTGCTAGATTTAACATATTTAAGGATGGATCATCATGACCACACACACACACACAAACACACGTGCACAGTCTCGATTTGGGCGCACAATAGCAGAGGGTCAAGTAACCTACACACATTGATTATTTTGGGTTATGACATTAACCACACTATATTTGTGTTTTTCATGCAGTGAATCATATTGTTATTATCGCTTCCTGCAACTTTACAGAACCTTATAGTGAGTTTCAGCTCTTTGTTTATCTGTCAGATCTGTGCAGGTGACACAGCAACACATATTTACTTCATCACTTGTTGGTTGTGTGTTGTCAGTTTATGGTGTTTTATATTTTTATTGCAAAACATACTTGTCACCGGTGGAATTAAACACGTGACACTGCTGTACTCACAACATTGTGATTACTTAATAAAGATTTAAAACTGTGAACAGTCTGAGCAACAGCTGAGGTATACAGTGTAATTTAAAATATATATATCTATATTATTTATCTTGTTTGACAAGTTTCCATGCATCAGAATTTATATACAGTAACAATGAATGTGAAAGTAGGCGAGGCGAGTCATAGTAAAGAATTAGAGTGTGTTTTGAGAGGGTTCATTGATAAATTGCTTTCAATACTTTTGGTAAAACAACACTGACATTTCTATTATGAGGTTGTGTCATCGTTGATTCATGTCATTTTGATTGTGCCTGTACTGCCTGTTATTGTGCTTTGACGGCTACATTTTGTGACGCAAAATAAAATTAAAGGATAATTTTTTTCAAGTTTGTATTAAAACAAGAGTCAGTCGTAAATTAAAAAATTGCGGTGACGGTCTACAACCACACTGTGAGGCTGTAGTAGGCTGTGCGAGATAAATGCTAATGTGATGCAGGTATAATGTTTACCACGTTCACCATCCTAGTTTTATTGCTAACTTACTAATTCGCACTAAACACAAATCAGAGCTGCTTTTGGCAAGCTATATAGTCGTAAACCAAAGTACTGGACAAACTGACATTTTGACCTGATAGTGCTTGATGAAAAGTTGAGGGATCACCACAGTTATTACAGTTAATCCTGAGGTGGACATGAATGTGTGCACCACATTTCATGGCAATCCTTTCAGTAGTTGTAGGAGGAGGAAAAATCAGCGGATCACTAAAATGATTAAGATTCATCCTCTGGTGTCAGTGCATTTTTAAAGTGAACAGTTAATTATTCATCTTGTTTTCCAAGTTTCCATCCGTCACAATTTGCTTATTTAACAGTGAATGTGAAAGTATCTGCACCAATAATAATAATCACCGATATTTGAACAAGCCACTCTGGTTTTTGCATGAAGGATTTATCTTTAGTTTGCCCTTCAAATTGATTAGCATATAGTTTGAATTTGTCTGACGTGATACAAAGTTTCCATGTTTTTTACATACAGAGGAAGAAACATCTGAGTAAATTAGTGGTTTTCACAAACACATAGGAACCACGGACAGCTTCTGAATCAACAATTATTTGCTGCCTGCCACATCACTACCATATTATTTGTCACTATGAAGTGGTGGGAATGACCCACCGTTCTTAAACAGGCTTCGAACAAGCTGAGAGTGTGCTGAGAGGGCAACAGAACAACAAAAGAAAGGCTGAATGTAAATGTTCACCCTCACAGACGTTAAATCATACCCCTCTAACCCTCTGTTTGTTGTCTGTTGTGTGCCTCTCTCTCCTCCTTGTCCTCTCTTCTCACTCAGGCTTCTCTGTCCTGGGACAGTACATGCGACATCTATTGCATGTCTGGGAGAGAGATCCCTCCTCTGTTGCTCTTCCTGAAGGTTCTTCATTTTTTTGTTGAGATTTTCTTCATCAAAATCGAGGGTCTAAGGACAGAGGGTGGCGTATGCTGTACAGATTGTAAAGCCCCTTTAGGGAAATTGTGATTTGTGATATTGGGCTATGTAAAGAAAACTGACTTGAATTTGAACATCAAAAATGAATATTACGCCTATAAACTATGTGTATCTTACATGAGCAAACTGGCTATTCTGCTTTTATTATTTTTAAGTTCTTGTACATCATCCATATCGCTATGAACAATGGGTAATCTTCTGAGTGACGTCTGGAGAAGTCTGCACCCCAAACAGACTCTCTGGAAGTCTGCAGAAAGTCCACTGGATGCTCCTTGCAGACTCGATAAATTTACTTAGCTTCCTGGGGATGCAGAGGTCCAGGCATTTGGATTCGGCCAAGGGAATAAACAAATATCTATGTGCTTTGAATATGAAATTCAATGAGATCTGAGGAGGGCTGAGAGAGAGAGAGCAGATGTCATGATCCTTAGACTGATCAGGATCCACCAAACATGAGGTAAGTCTGTTCTATATTCTCTTCCTCACACATTAATATGTGCACAATGTCAAAAACAACAAAACAGCAAAATTCTGGCGTTCCCTGAAAAGCTGAAAAAAACGCTTACGCTTGGTGATGTATGTATTTTTAATATTTTACACAGCTTACAGATATTTAAATATGGAAAGTTAATTTATTTGTAAGTATATGTATATTATATATAATATAATATTGTATAATATATATAATTCATTTAATTTCAGCATCATCTTCAGCACCACAGACAGCCGATGTTAAGAAGGATTGTTGTGGAATGAAGAAATAAATTGTCTTTTTTTTCAACATTTTCTTCTGATCTTTATAACAGATATGGAAAGGATCATACATCTACTTCTACTTCTTTCAGGTCAGTGTTATTTCTTGTATTCAAGTTAGGAAAATTAATTTCCAACAACTAATTCACGTCCTTCTCTAAACAGCTAAGACTGACAAAATCACTGACATGATAGAAGCCATCTCAATTTAAGTTTTTAACTACCTTCCTGTCATTGTCTGTATGGCATTTTATCATAACATTTAACTTCTTACCACACCGTCACTTATTCATTCCCATTTTCTCCCACAGGGTTGTGTTTTCTATCTTCATGTGTCCCCCAGCATCAGTACTTTTTAGTTAAAAGCCCCAAAACCTGGCATGAGGCGCAGAGCTACTGCAGAGAGAAATGTTTTGACCTGGCCACCATAGACGACCTCGAAGAGATGGAAACAGGTCTTAAAGCTGTCGAGGACAAATACGGTGCTGCCGTGTGGATAGGACTTCGGAAAGGGGGGACTCGGAGGTGGCACTGGTCTCTGGCGGACAAAGATTTCTACAAGGAGGGAGAAAGAAATTATTTGATTTGGGGCAAAAAAACAGCTTACAACTGTGGGTCTCACAGACACGGGAAACTGTATTCAACTGCCTGTTACTACCTGCAATATTCAGTTTGCTTTGATGGTGAGTGTCGTTCATTTGCATGCTGGTGTCACACATTCAAATGCAACAAAGTAAGTTTGTGTATTGTATTTATTTATATATATATACACACACACACACACACAGATAAACAACACACAATGAATTATGCTTGAAAAAAGAAGCCCAGTCAGATCCTACAACCCACCCAATCGTCCCAAAAGTAGCCCAATTTTTAATATCTATTTAGGGAAAAATATTATATATATAGGCTTTTAGATAATGTTACATTAAACGCTAAGTTTTCACTCACATGACGAGATGTAAGCTTTTACAAGTCTTTTATCACAGAGCTATGACAGAATGATAATTAGAATACAACAGACATTTCAGCTTGTAATAAACGGAAATGAAATTTGGTTTATGACGATCGTCAGTTATCGGTCATTGCGTGTGGAGCTGAGCCCACTGAACTCAGTGTCCTGTCAGTCTCAATCATACTGATTTCTTGGAATATAACCTAACTTTATGATAGTACAAAAAGTAGCCCAAATTATCACAACCCAGCCAAAACTATTTTTAAATTTGTCATTTTAATAATACACAGCTGTTGAATCTACATCTGATTGCCATGATTTTTGAGAACAAAACCTTCTTCACTGAGCTGGTTCCAACTGAACCCAACTGAATCCTCACAACACAGACATTCAGCAAGGAAAACACCACAACTGGGATTTATTCCTTTGTTTTATTCAGGTAAACAACTTGGTGAAGATCAGTACGTTCTCAGTACGAAAAAGTTGAGTTGGATTAATGCTCGGGACTACTGCAGGACTCATCACACAGACCTGGCCAGTGTGAGGAACGCGGTAGAAAACCAGAAAATTCAGGAAGTAGCCGGTGACCGGCAGGTGTGGATTGGCCTCTTCAGAGACCCCTGGGAGTGGTCAGACCAGACTTACTCTTCGTTGAGATATTGGAAAGCAGACCAAAGCATTTTCACTGTGCCTGGTGAAGAAGCGTGTGTTGCTTTGTTAAAAAGTAAATCTGGCAGATGGGGAGAACTGCCGTGTGATGAAGCACATCCGTTCCTCTGTAACTGTGAGCTTTTTCATTTACATTCATTCTACTCTGTTTTGGTTAAAACCTTTGATATCAGTTAATAATCTGAATCACTTGTAATTTCAAAGAGCTGGATGTTCATTATCTTCATGTTAGAAATGTGCTAGTCATTTTAAAACAAGAACCCTTTAAAAGAGTCTTGCACTTAATGGCTACGTATGTGATATCGTGCTAAAAGACTGAGGCTAAAGCTAAATGTCCCAGGCAAAAAGTCGGGGTCATCCCAATGTTCCCAGTGCTGTTCCTTATATGCTGCCGCAACAACCGAATTTGCTTCATGCTTCATGTACGAAATGATTTATTCGTTAAGTAATTTTCTATTGCGATTTGTTGCATTTTGCTTTCATTGATACACAGACTTTTGCACCTCAGCCAAGCGTAAAAACTGTTTGTGATATTTTGAGTATTGAGAATTTTCTGCGTTTCCACTCAGGCTTTTTTTAATGTGCAAATTGAAATGCGGATAAAAACAGGTGGATGGACACCCACCTACATTTTGCTTACATCGCTAAACCAACTTTTTCACCTCAGCCAAGCATAAAAGCTTTTTTTGCAATATTTTCAGATTTTTTCTGAATTTTCTGCGTTTCCGCTCGTATGCGCACAAAACCAAAGACTGTTTGGCTGTTTGGCTGTTTGGCTGTTTGGCGAAGGGGCAAACGGTCAGTTAAGATCAACAGCTGAGTTTACATGCTGCTCTATCATGGATTGTCATGATGAATATAATGAAATGTGTGTTTGTTTGTCTCATTATATCAGGTCCCATTGTGAGGTTCATTAAAGTGAGGATCAACTCACAGGACTCAGACTTGGATCTAAATGATCCTGCAGTGCAAGATGACATATTGAAGAAAGTGAGTCTCACACAAAGGAAATGTGCTGTCTGATGCAGAATTAATTTTTGATACTGATTGCAGAAATTATGTACGAGTATAATGTCACTAATGAACTGATGTCTAATTGGTTTTAAACTGATAGTGAGAGGCAGATTAAAGTAGAGGTGGTAGTAGCATGAATGCATCCTGACTCAGGACTCAGACCTTGGTGATGTGCTATCTCTCTGTTCGAACTGACACCCAAATACTAAAGAACAGTTTTCTGTATTATACACCTATATTTTAGGTATCAAACACATGATGAGTCACAGCAAAACAAAAGCCAAATCTCCATAAAAAGCTCTCCTAATCCACTCTTCCGTTGTCCGTCGTACGCTTCACACAAAACCTCATAATGTCTCAAAGGAGGTGTGAACATTTTTTGTCATGCTCTTCTTGTATACTCTCCTCACGTAAACATACTGTCCTTGTGTACCAAGTCACTATGTCAGTTTTTAAAGTTCAAGTTCAAGTTCTTTATTTGTTACATGCACAACAATTACATATCCCACCTCTCGCCCAATGCCAGCTGGGATCGGCTCCAGCCCCCCGCGACCCTCTAAGGATAAACGGTACAGATAATGGATGAACAACAATTACAGTGAGGCAGTCGTTGACTTTGAAATTCAGTTCAGATTCCCTCCAACAAAGTTCATACGATATGTATAAGAATAAAATACTGCAGAAATTAGGACTAAAAAAATATCAAATACTGCGGTAGGCAGGTGTACAATAATGATAAAAATGAATAAACTGTATGAAAATGATGTGAATCATATGCTATGGCCTTTGCAGTCACCAGATCTCAACCCAATTGAACACATATGGGAGATTTTGGGCCAACGTGTTAGACAGCGCTCTCCACCACCATCACCAAAACACCAAATGAGGGAATATCTTTTGGAAGAATGGTGTTCATCCCTCCAGTAGAGTTCAGAGACTTGTGGAATCAATGCCAAGGAGCACTGAAGCTGTTCTGGCAGCACGTGGTGGCCCAACACCTTACTAAGACACTTAATGTTGGTTTTTCCTTTAATTTGTCACCCGTCTGTATATACTTTATATACTGTAGTGATGGTTTAACAGCTTGTAAATAGGTAGTAAAATAAATATATAAACTGCAAAGTGTGCTGGTGTAAACGGGTAGTTTAGCTGGTGAACACAGTTGAGCCTTTAGCAGCTAAGGAGCCAGGTGTTTCCCTCAGGAATTGGTGGAGACCAAAAACGAGCTAAAAGAGAGGGAATATTGAACTTTCATGTGGGGAAACTTCAAATGAATGATAATGTTGCTCCGTAACTGCTGGATGTGTAACGAGGCAACTGTTTGCTCACAAGTTCAGCATGTCAACTTAAAGGTGATGATGATCAGTGTCGTGTTCTCAACTTACTTCCGCTGACCCTAAGAGGCCAAGGTTTAAACTTTGCTTTTAATTAGTTTATTTTCTCTTCTGTTGCTCAGATCAAGCAGGAGCTGAGTAACACGAGTGTGACCGATGTTTTCCAACCACGATGGAAAAAGCATCCTGATGGAAGAGTTTTTATCAAGGAACCAAACTGAAGTGGCTGAAGAGAGAGAAGAATCAGAAGCAGTTTTAACTCTGAACTCTGACTTGAAGAGTTTCTATATGTAAACGTACAGATGTGCATTTATTCATAGCGAAGTTCACATGGACAAACCCACTAAGAACCAATTGTGTGGCTTTTAGTTAACTCATTGTTTTGGTTTTAGTGCACATTTACTGTCTGGTTCACTCCTCTCACCACTTCCTTTTCCAGCAGCAACATGTAGCTTCTTTCCATTAAAAGCCCACTAAATGCTACGTTCCCATCAATAGCAGACACACAAGGTCAGCAACTAACTTAGCTGATGAAGGAAATCTACAAGCTAAAGATGTCAATATTTTTCTCATGAATTGTTGGAGACCGAACTAGATCTAAAGGTTAAATTAATTTTGAACTTAAATCTGTCAGCTGGCCAGAAACACAACTCCTGTGAATGCTATGTAGCTCCATGTGTGCTGGATGTGCAAAGAAATAATTTGTTATTATATACGTAACACATTCGCTGCTACAACTGAGGTAAAAACAAAATCAATGAATGCAGAAATAAATGAATGGAAGTATGACATTTTAATTTTAAGGTATTTGTACTTGAATATTTCCATTATTGTTACTTTATACTTGTACTTGGCTACATCTCAGAGGGAGATATTGTCCTCTTTATTTCACTACATTTGACATTTATCAATAATATCTTACATAAATAACATATGATCAGCTTTAAAATACTGCTATCAATTAAACTACTCAGCAGTGTATAAAGTAGTTAAAATGAGCTCCTTTTTTATTACAGTGCCTGTCTCTTGTTTGTGTGTTTTGGCTGTGGTGGAAGAAGTATTTAGATCTTTTACTCAAGTAAAAGTACCAATACATTGATGTATTATATTATTATATATGTAAAAGTAAAGGTCCTGCATTCAGAATCCCCCTTAAGATAAAGTACAGAAGTATTAACAAAACAAAAACATCAAAATATAAAAAGTAATAGTGCTCTTTATGCAAAAGAATATACAGTTTGAGATTAATTATTATTTAATATTGTGTTTTTTTGTGTGTGTGTGTTAGCAAAAAGGGACTACAAACGTAAATTTCGTTGTACAACCTTGTGTTGTTAAATGACCATTAAATGAACCCTTGATGCAAGACATTATTGGTTGTTCATACTGATGCATTTTTAAGGAGCATTTTACTGTTGTAGCTGGTCGAGGTGGAGCTAGTTTTAAAGTAACAATCTCTTCGTTCTCTTTGGCGGCACCAATGGCGATAAGCAGTAATTGCAGGTGTGTTTTTGGACCTCACAGGATGAACTGTTCGTTGTTTTCAAACCTAATGACTAACAAACAGGCAATCTGCAATTCCACCTGGGGACTACCCCAAAACAATAGTCCACAATTTAAGTAGAGTATATTTCATATTTATACGTTAGCGATACCATACCAGTCAAAGAGAAAGAGAGCCACATCTGTACCTCCCCTCAGTCCCCTTTTCTTCTTTCAGTGCTCTCCACCTTGGCAAGGCAACGCCGATGCTAACTGTGGTTTTTCCTAGCTGATGGTCGCTTTGCTTTTTTGACTGTTTGCCTTCATCTGAACATCGAATTTGTTTCTTTTTCTTTGTATTTGCCCTCGTTTTAGAAGTCTCATCGTCTGTAGTCATCGACCTTTTCTTTATTTGTTAGGGCATCTTCACAGAGGCAGCGAAGATTGTGGATAATGGAAAAAGAAATGAAAGTACGATCCAAAGTAAGGAAGCAAGAAAAGGGCTAGGAGGATTGTCACATAACTAGCAAACAGGAATCACAACTGACAAGCTGGTCCTGTTTCTAGCCTGCACTCTTAGAAATAGGGGCACAGTAGGAGTCCATTTCTGCCCCCCAAGGTACAATCTACACTAATGTACCCCCTAGGGCCAATTATTAGACCTCAAGGTAATAAAATTTTTTATTTGAGGGCCAAAAAGGTAAATATATGTTCCCAAGCAGTAAACGGTACATATGTACAGTTTCTTCTAAATAACCACATCATCACTCAGGTGTCTTAAACAGCCGGTGGTCCAACACATCGTAGAAATCACAGACCATCTGGTACCTGTCTCAGTAATCTTAAATTTGTCAATGTTCAGCCACAACCAGTCTCCTTTCCTGTCACAGAATCCCTAAATCTGAAATTAGCTCTTTTTAATGTCAGATCATTGGCTAACAAATCCTTTTTGGTTAATGATCTGATAACTGAAAACAATTTGCATTTAATGTTTTTAGTTGAGACCTGGCTAAACAGCTCTACGGGTGTAGCAACACTGATAGAGGCTTGTCCTCCAAACTATCATTTTTATCAGTCAGTGAGACAAAACAAGGGAGGAGGAGGGATTGCAGCCATTTTTCCCCACACAATTTGGCCTGGACGAATTTACATCATTTGAATACCTTGCCCTTGAGCTCAAAGCAGAATTATCAGTGCTCATCACTACATTATATTAGCCACCAAGATATTCATCACTATTTCTACAGGAATTCTCAGAGCTGATCTCACTTGGCATCACTAGATATGATAGATTAATCCTGAATGGAGACCTGAATATTCATATCAATAAGGAGAATGACTCCAAAGCTGTGGAGCTTGTAAATTTACTGGACAGCTTTGAACTCACCCAACATGTAAATGAAGCCACTCATCAGCATTTTAGACTTGGTAATAACAACAGAGTTAAACACTGATAATGTGTCAGAAGTCAAATTACCTATTTCTGACCATCACTGTGTGTTTTTTGATGCCAACTTTATCTCAACAAAAAAAGGCTGAAGCAGAGTTCTCTAATATTATGAGATCATTTGAATCACACAGCTACGACTGCTCCTTAAATGACATGGTTGAAAATTTCAACAGTGCCTTGTCATCTGCTTTAAATACTGTTGCTCCACTAAAGGTTAAAAAGCAGTCGACTGACAGAGTCTCCCCGTGGTTAAACAATAACAGTGTTAAAGACATGAAGAAGATCTGTCGAGCAGCTGAAAGGAAATGGAGGAAAACTAGGCTCACAGTTCACTGTAATACATACAAAGAAGCCATGACTGCCTATAACTAAGCAACGCGTCTGGCAAGAAAGGATTACTTTTCCAAGATTATTACAGAGGATGCTGGAAACTCTAGAATATTATTCTTCACTATATTGACCAGCTTCTGAACGCTGCCCCCACCTCTCCGCAGGTCTCTGCATCAAATTTTGAAGAACTTGTTCTTCAGTAAAGAAATAACTTCAATTAGAGCCAGTATTGCTGCTGATGTAAACACAGGTGACCTCAGCAAACCCTGTGAAAAAGGTGTAACCATGGGAAAATTCACCTGTATTACACTAACGGAGCTTTGCAAGACTGTCACTGAGTGTAACTCCTCCACCTCAGGTATTGACCCTGTACCTAAGGCATTTTTTAAACGGGTATTCGACAGTGTTTCAAGTCATGTCCTGAAGATTATAAAATACATCTCTTCAAACAGGCCTTACTAAAGAAACCCAACCTAGATGGTAATGCAATGACCAGCTATAGGCCAATATCCAGCCTTCCATTCATTAGTAAGATACTTGAAAAGATAGTTTCAGTGCAAATAAACTCCTTTCTTAAAGAAAATAATATCCTGGAGGAGTTTCAATCAGGCTTCAGAACATACCACAGCACAGAAACTGCTCTTACTAAAATAATCAGTGACCTCAGGTTAAATTACGATGAAAATAAGGTCTCTGTTCTTGTCCTCTTAGACTTAAGCNTCTTGAAAAGGTGGTTGGTCTTTCTGACTGTGTGTTAAACTGGTTCAAAACATACATCAAAGGGAGAAAGTTCTACGTCAGTCTTGGAGATCATGTGTCTGAGAAACATGACATCTGTTTTGGGGTTGCACAAGGCAGCTGTCTTGGTCCATTGTTATTCTCACTATACATGCTGCCACTTGGTGACATCATTAGAAAGCACAGTGTATGTTTCCATAGTTATGCGGATGACACGCAACTGTACATCTCCAATGAACCAAATGGTGCTGCAGCTATAAACTCCATTACTACCTGTCTAATAAATAAATGGATGAGCAATAATTTCTTAAAGTTAAACGAGGACAAAACTGAAATCCTTCTAGTCGGCCCTAAAACAAAAAGAGAAATGCTGCTTGATAATCTGGGGAAATTAACTCCCTGGATTAAATCTGAGGTTACAAGTCTTGGTGTTGTCTTAGATTCAGATCTAAGCTTCAAGTCCCACATTAACAAGGTGGTGAGAACATCATTTTTCCATCTTTGAAACATAGCCAAATTACGACCATTTATAGATCAAAAAGATGCTGAAAAACTGATCAGTTTTAGCTGCTCTGCACTTGCTTCCTTTAACATTTAGAATTGATTTTAGGGTCCTTCCCCTTGTATACAAAGCCCTTGATGGGCTAGGACCAAGCTACATTGCTAACTCTCTCGTTAACTACTCGCCTTCAAGAACACTGCAATCATCTGCTGCTGGATTATTGGAGGTTCCCAGCAACAGATGAAAGAAAATCGGGGATGCAGCCTTTGTCAAGTACGCTCCAAAGCTATGGAACATGGAACAGATATCGGGGAAGCCAGCTCGCTAAATGTTTTTAAAAGAAAGCTAAAAACGTACCACTACACTTTAGCCTTTAACTGAAACTCATTTTCTTCGCACTTATGCACTGTTGCACTTCTTTTAAAATGTTGTATTTTACTTGATTTTATACATTCTAGGTATTTTATCCTATGTATGTTATTTTATTGCTTTTAACTTTACTTCTTATATGACATTCTATCCCTGTTTTTATGCTCTTTCTACTGTATGTCTATTTCAGTGCATGTAATTTCTTTATTGTAAAGCACTTTGAGCTGCATTTCTTGTATGAACGGTGCTATACAAATAGAATTTATTATTATTATTAAATGTTAAGGTACAATATCAGGAGACAGTGTGTGTTAGGCCAAAAAAAANAAAAAAAAAAAAAGTTAGGTAAAATATTAATTTTGGTCCCTATAACGCGTATCATTTCACTCTTCTTCTGAGGCTCGTTGACTTTGCCAGCCAAGCAGCAGTGGGCGATTGCATTGTGGATGATTGGCTTGTTCGACTTGGCGCTGGGCTCCTTGAATAGTTTAGGACCTAAAGGAGAAAAGCCAGTTAGACCACATAAGAATTATGTAACACATAACAAGGGAAAATAGTCAGTCTGTTATATGACTATATATATTAACTGTGGCAAACAAGTCTACATCATGCAACAGTCACTTTGGCAGGTGAATACTATCCATTAATTGTGCTCTGAAAGTTATGGTATGGCAGATCCGTGAGAGGAGGAGGCCAGGGAAAGCAAAGTAAAGGAGAGGTGTAGGCATGGATTTGCTCTTATTCTCACTGGGCAAGCAAATACCACACACACACACACACACACACACACAGGCACAGCGAATCCACTACTTGAACTTGAAGTGAGATAGCAGAAAAGCAGGGTCAGGACAACTCCAAAATGCCATTAGGGAGAAACATTCCTTATCGCTGGAGCTCGGGCGCAGGCTCACGCTCGGCGCTTGGTCCCCATTCAAAACTAGAATTAATTTTTGGAACACTGGAGAGGGAAAATAATCTGATGTGAGGACTTCAATGCACACAGTACAGTATGGGGGGACAAAGAAGATTCAAATGGAGAAATTATAGAAGAGATAATGGATGAAAAGGAGTTGATGTGTTTAAATGATGGTTCGGGCACAAGGGTGAATCTGGTGAGAGGTACAGAATCAGCAATTGATCTCACATTGGTATCACAATCTTTGGCTGGAATAAGTAGTTGGAAGATATAGAAAGGAGGCAGTGTAGGTAGTGATCACTATCCAGTATCTGGTAATATAGGAAGAGAAAGTGATATGGAACAGGATGAAAGAGAAGGGAGATGGACGTTTGAGGAAGCTGATGGGAGCTTAAAGGAAGTTTAAAATATCAAGCGAGGGGAAATTGAAAGCTGTAAATATAAATCAGTCAGTTAATGACTTGAATTCTGAAATCAGAAGAATTATGTTAGGAGCAGCAAAAGAGTCTATCCCACAAAGAAGCGGTAATAAAAGGAAAAAGCTGGTGGACACAAGAATGAAACAAAGCAATACAAAGTGGAAATAAGGCTTTCAAAGTTTTGAAAAAAACCCCCACTGTTTTCAAAATTCGATCAATTGTAAAAGAAAGCAGGCAGTAGTGAGGAATATAATAAAGAGGACTAAATGAGAGTAGTGGAAGTATTGTGAGTCATAAATACACCATTACAGAGAGAGTATGAGGTATGATTAAAAACATGTCTGGTAATAGGAAAGAATATGGGTATCCGATAATGAAAGATGATGGAAATATGATAATAGATAATAAGAACAAAGCAGAATTATTGGCACGGACCTTTGTTAAAGTACATAGTATAGAAAATTTGAGTAATGAGGGGAAAAAGAGGGAGAGAAGGAACAATAGCAAGAAACATAAAAGCACTGCAGGATGAAAAGGAACATGAAACTGCAATTAATATGATGTTTTCAATTTCAGACAACTCCATGAAAAGATCAAATAAGCTATTATATGTTAAAGAATCGTGGTGATAGGAGTAAAGAAGTATTATTAAAGTTGTATAATAAGATATGGAATGCAGGCTCTTTGCCCACTCAATGGAAAGAATCCATAATTGTTCCAATCTGTAAACCAGGTAAAGGTCCAAGCTTGGCAGAGAGTTATAGACCAATAGCTCTAACATCTCATGTGGGCAGAATTATGGAAAAACTGATTAATGAAAGGTTAGTTTATTATTTAGAAATCAAAGGAGAACTAAAATGTTATCAAAGTGGATTTAGGAAAGGAAGAAGCACTATAGATTCTGCTCTGTGTTTAGAATTAGGAAAGCTCAGGTTAACAAAGAGAGCGTAGTGGCTGTATTTTTCTGTGTTGAAGAGGCATATGACATGATGTGAAATAGGGATTAATGGTCCAGTTGCATCAAATGGGAATAAGCTAAATGGATAGATGGATTAAGAGTTTTTTAACTGACAGGACGATCTCAGTAAGGATAGGGAAAGATTTTAGTGGAAATTATTTAGCAGAAAATGGAACCCCTTAAGGTCGTATAGTAAGTCCAATATTGTTTTCAGTTATGATAAATGAAATATTTAGCAATGTAGATCAACAAGCAGTAGAGAAAGTAGAGGCATGGGCACTGGCATGAGGTTTTATTTTCAATTTTAAAGACAAAGGTATTTTTTTTATTCACAAAAAACAAAATAGATAATCAAATCAGCCTTAAACTATATGGAGAAAACTTTGTTTCAAATATTTTGGGATGAGGTTTGACAAGAAACTCACTCGCAAAACACATCGAAAGAATAGTAGGAAAATGTAAAAAGATACTGAACATTATTAGATGTTTGAGGGGCAGAGAGTGGGGAGCAAATAGGTCTGCTTTCAAAACTAGATATATTAGCCTAATAGGTCAGTTCTTGATTATGGATGCATAGTCTATGAATCAGCATCAAAGACGTTATTAAAAAAGCTGGACACAATCCAGTGTCAAGTGTTGAGACTGTGCTGTGGGACCATAAAGACTACTCCAATACCAGCTTTACAGGTGGAGATGGGTGAAATGTC
>NTHP01000638.1:246455-263373 GCA_003416845.1 Oplegnathus fasciatus
GTTTTTTCAGATTCTGGAAATACTTTTATTACAGCGGCAAGTGTTGTTAAATGACCTTTTGGGTTTTTCAGATGTCACCGGGTATATATTTTTCAGATAATGGAATGCTTTTCTCTGTGCAGTGGTAATATATATATAAACTAACCTGATTTCCTGTAAATGCAGAGGAGAGGAGCAACACTGACCATGTGATCCAGGCTCATGAGAACAGGGAGGGAACCTGAAAGTGTTCTATCAGTTCAGAATCCATTTTGAGTCAACAGAGCAGAAGGAGGAAAACTGAAGGCTGAGGCAGGGTGAGTGTTCATCCAACATGTTTATTAATTTACTGTCAAAGTCTCTGAGTCAGTTTTCTCCCTGTGGACTGTCGAGGAAAGAAATGTTAGAATGAAACACTCATGACTGACAGTCATGACTGGTTGAATAGTTCACAAACCTGCAGTAACCCGAGAAAACAAACCCAGATTTAAAGAACACTGACCAGGTGGAGAGCTGGCTACTTTTATTATACTTTATACTGTGTGTGTGTGTGTGTGTGTGTGTGTGTGTGTGATTATTCTCGATTATTGATTATTGTGTCTTGAGCTCACAGTCCGTGTTACTGTTTTATTTCTCACACTGACCTTAGTTAGACCAGAAGATGAGTTATTGTGTGGAGGAAGAGGAGGATGGATCAGAGTCTCCAGGATCCAGCTGTCTGTCTATGAAGAGTGACTGGTCCAAAGATCAACCTCCAGGCTTCCAGGCAGCCGCTGGCCTCTCTGAGTAATAACAAGCATTTCTACTGATATTGCCTTTACCTGTCAAATAGCTTCATTATGCTTAAATGTTCAGACCTTATGTGCTTTTTGACACATCGTGCTGCTGCCAGTTATTTCCTACATTTAATTTATCATTAAATGTTACTGAACCTATTTTGCACAATAGCAAACAGGTGCAGTCTTTATTCTTAATATTACACCTGTCCCTAGTCCCATCACTTTTCATGCAAAACCCTGCAGAGTCAGCGTTTTCATACCGTTTCCTGACCTCTCCAAGAACCATGTTTGCCAGTGTTTCAGTTATCTCGTTTTGAATATCCTTAGAGGTGTACTTGGCATTTTTAGGTATACCCTTAGCAATATCAGCTAGCCTGTCGTCCCTCTCGCAGGTATATTCAAACAATTTCAAAAGAAGCATATACAGGTACAGGGGCGGTGCTTGTGGAGGGTACAGGGACAGTAGCCGGAGCCCCTGATGTGCTAGCAGCAGCATCACTAGCGGCAGAAGCAGCACTAAGCTTGCTTATAGACTTTAAAAAACGATGCATGAAGTGTTGTAAGTCACTTTGGATAAAGTAAATGAATGTAATGTAGGTCAAACTATGAGCTTTTGCAAGCAGCACAGCATTCACAAACTGAGAGAATGGGTAAACTTTCTAGAAAAGTCACCGTAATTATATCTTTAAAAAGGTCGTAGTGTGGTATCTGTTAGTGTGTGGAACAATAGTAATCAGCGATTGGTGGGGAACTGTTCTCTGCTGCTGGGGGCAGGGCTTTGGGTAGGTGTCTGGCAGACACAGATCATTCTCCTCAGTCTGTCCTCCCATCATCGAATACATTTGAGAGAGACACTCTGTGCAGCAGGCTGTAGGCTTTCTTAACTTTTGATTGGGTGGGCAAGACGCATGTTTGGGTGGGCTGAGCCAATAAATCATTTTAGTTATAAAGAAATGTCTTCACAGAGAGAGGAAGAGGAGTCATGTTTCTGTGGAGGAGCAGCCGTCCTGCTGTGCTTTGTGTCAGGACGTCCTGAAGGATCCGGTCTCTACCAGCTGTGGACACTGGTTCTGCAGACAGTGCATCACCTCATACTGGGACCAGTCTGCATCACCAGGAGAGTCCTTCTGTCCCCAGTGTGGAAAAAGATCCAGACCAGGACCTGGACTGCAGACAGCCAGTCAGACCAGCACTGTACAAAGTAAGACTGTACATCTGTCTGCTGCTGTCATCATGTCTGAAAACGCTCCCTGTTGTTTTAAGACATTTGTTGTGTCATACAGCACGGCCGTTTAAGATCTTTATAAATATCATTAAATTTGAAATCCAACTGCTCCAGCATACATATCTGCTCTGTATCACTTGTCCTGTGTAGTATATTTAAGGGTTCAGAATATTACCATAGTTTGGGAAATATAGCGTTAATCAGAATTATCAAACAGGACCACTTTAATTATTCATCCAGCAATATAATTTCTCAGGATGGGCATTTCAAACAAAAATACTGTTCGATATTCACTGGGAACTATTCGATGATTCTTTGAAGATCCCATCCCTGCCGCCGCTTGCACGCACACACCGGAGGAACGTGTGCGTTGACCTCAGTAAGCCATAATGATACTGATAATGTTACTGAACATGTCTAAATTCTCACCACGTTCTCACTCCCAACTCGTCACATATGGACGCTTGATCAGGCACGTAGAAAAATGTACCTGGTGATTAAAAAGTGACGCCAAGGGGTCCTGACGGAGACGGGAGTGAAGACGGGAGCGCAGTGTCCTGCTGTGGAAAACACCCTCTCTGATGAAACAGATGTTGCAGGCACACACCAGTATACGCTTGCTAATTATGCCAGTCGGGATATTGACCATGGGATCGATGTGGAGGGGTGGGCACTTGTCCTGGCAGTACTGGTTTAGTTCAGTAGTTGTGCCCGTTGTTTCCCGTTTTGTTTCCCGTTTTACCGGCACATTACTACCAGGCGCCGGTAAAAACAAGGGAAAATATATTTTTTAAGATAAAAACGATAGTCGCGTAAACTATTCGATTTTTTATAATTTAACAGCTATTCCAAAATTCAAAAATCATGACCAATCCCTAATAATTTCATAGTCAGCCTAATAATACCAATAAACAGTTGCTCTTGGTGACCAGTCAAGAGTGTTTATAACCCACAAATTAACTTTGGGAAAGAATCAACTTGGAACTTATGTAATATTAAACCACAATTAATTATAATTAGTGGCAATAGATACATTTTTAGCTTTAACTTATCATTATGAAGTAAATTTGGATTGCACAATGTAATGGCTGTAGAATAATGACACCATCGATGTTTAGATTGGTTCCCTAAGCCAGTGCTTTCTCTATGCAATTCTGTCTGCCACCAGGTACGATCACCTGGGAAAATGAAGGCTCGATTTATGGCACATGCTATGTTTTAGTTGCATAGAGTATACTGTCAAATAAACTGCTGTACTGTGTAGTTTATTAACTCCACAACAACATCAACATGAACAGTACACGAAGTGCAGCCAACCGTGCTCACTCACTACAGTTCGTCACAGCGCAGCTGCTTATTCTGGCTCTCTGATTGGTTACACGGTATGTCAGTCTACCTTTGTGAGGCTATTTCCGATGCATATTCGATATAATGATGTCCTCAGAAAGGGTAAGTCACGCTGAATCTAAAAATATGTGTATCGTGTCTGTGTGTTCAGATGTGACAGAGTTATGACTCCGTCGATCTGTTGATCTGTTGATCTACTTGTTCATATGAAAATCAACGGACAGAAAATAAGTTATCACCTTCTCCGTTGCGCAGTTTCTTTCATTTTGTAAAAACATCAAATAACATACCAATCCAGTTCGCTTTTCTAAACACATACTAAAGAATCTGCTTTCATGTCTCCAAATGAATGAATAAACTCACGCTTTTTCTCCTACTCCCCCCTCCACCCCAACGCTCAAACTATGTTATTACTCAATATAAAATTATGGCAATGTCACTTTACCTCTTCAGTGAACATGCTTCTTCCTTCTCTCTCATTTCCAAAGTGGTGGTGATAATTTTTTGCTGGACCGCAGAGGGCCAGCCCTACAAACCCAAAAGTCTGTCACTGATTGACTGACTGAGGGATGAAGTTACACGATTGGTCAGTCGAGTGTTGGAGTTTCCTCATTGGCTGTTGCTGTGGATACGGGGGGGTGAGAGAGAGGAATAGAAGGTGGAAGATAAACTGTTGCTTGCAATATTTCTGTAAGTTATTTATAACTTACTCTGAACGCTGCTTTGTCACGTTTTGACCCGCCCGCTCTAACACGTGATATTCCACATCACAAAAGAAAACAAAACATTCTGCAATCAATCAGCTGATTCACTTCCTCAATACACTTGTTTGTTTTATAATTGCACACTCTCTCTCTCTCTCTCTCTCTCTCTCTCTCACTCGCACACATTACAAAATCCAATCAGTTCAAGTTAACAGCACAATTTAAAGAAATGAGTGTAGTCAGATATTTATCAAGGAAAAGAAAAGCAGACAAGGCAGGTAAACAGACACGGGGCTGGAGAATGACCTGCACATTCAGCTAATGGAAGATGGTTTATTGACCATCACTCTGTTGGTTTTTTGAGGACCTAAAAGTTGCAACCCTCTGTAACTTTAAAAACAATCTAAACGGTACAGAGGGGCTTTCTCTCTTAGCAAACTATTAAATCATCTTTGGCCGAGGTTACAGACATTCCACAGTAAACACTGTGGTAGTAATTCGTGTTTCCTCAATATACATTTAATAAATTGTTAACTGTTACAACAGTGCTTTTGGCGGCATCTTTGTTGTCCCCTTCAAGAATTGCTCTTAAGAAATGTTTATGTTTATTGCCCCCCCAACAATGAAATGAAATATCCGCCCTTGGTCATGTGATATGATACCTCAGTACACTTTAAGAACAAATATTACTGGGACCACTACAGAAAATTGCAGATGAACATTTAATATCCAGGAATTTACATTATAGACACGACCGCTGACCACCTGCACCAATTTGGCCACAATATAGCACACTGACCATACATGGTCCAGCCATACACTAGGTTTTGACCTAGTCTTGTTTCATGGACATTAGGAAACAAATGCAGTGTGTCCTGTGTTATTGGTAGTTGCTAGGCTCTGAGGAAAATGGAGAGCGATATCCGGTTGTCTTTGTCTTATATCTTGCACAGTATGTCTTATTTTCCTTTTTTTTTATTGCTTTGGCCCATGGATGTATTATGGATCTATACGTAAAGTGACCGAGCGTAAGATACAGACAACACAGGCAATGGCTATAAAACATTTATTACTACTACAAGACAATGCTAACTTACACATACAATGACGTTACAGTAAAGGAAATATGAATGAATACTGAACCGGAGTTTGGCAGTGGAAATATGCAGAAATGAAATAAACAGATGATAAAGTTCGTGACCGTCTCTGGAAGCAGCTTAGTAAAAGTGGTGATAAATTTAGACACCCATTTGGTTGGGGAAGCCAATTATGATTTCTGAAAATATATTCACCCAGTTACCAGATATGGGAAGTACTACTTGCGTTAGGCCGGTAGGTGATGACGTTAGGCACCGAGATGATGTTGCAGGCCGCACAGGTGGGGTTGAAAGATGAGGTTGGAATTTTAACAAAGAGAACAGAATGGGACTCTTCAGCACCGGTAAAACAAAGTCCGACGTAGCCACCACAGCATGGTCGCCTGTCTCTCTCTCATCAGGCAGCAGGGTCGATTGACATCTTCACGCATCCCCACTTTGGAGGCGCTGGAAAGGCGGTGGCTAGGTTTCTTCACAGCTCTGACCGTCTTGAGTTTTGTCATGTCAAGAACACAGGTGTTCAGCTATCAGGCTGAAGCGGCTTCAAACTTTGAAGATTTCTTCTTCCACGTTTAGGCCTACTGAATGCAGCCTGGAGCACGTGCAGTGCAGGGCTGGTCTCCAGGGGGTACAGGCCAGCAGCACGTCCCCCGATCAGGAGCCTAGTTCAATGAAGTTCAGTCGATCAGAGGCATCAGGGAAGAGAGAGAGCACATGGAGCGCTTCTTGTTTTAAGTGTTTGTGAGAAGAGGTGGGGTGTCAACGGCGCAAAATTTCATCTCCGCCCTATAATTCTGATCCGTTATTTTCTTCTGTTCCCAATTTCCTTTCTACCAAATTACTGAAACTTATTACAAAATTAAGTTTGACATATCATATACATACAACATCTGATCCATACATGCATATCATATATTGCTATATGTATGGTCTGTGTGTAAATACATGTACAGCCAACAACTGGGAAAGATACAGTAACTTAATACATCAGTTTCTTAGCTTCAAATGAGTGTCCACCAGGGGTCTTATCTCAAAAGGGCTCCAAGTCCTCTAGCAGTCATGTTGTTAATGCCGTGTTGTTTACCTTCTCTTCTCCAGAAAGGCTTTGATCATCTTAAATGATGAACACAAGTCTTGTTTTATTACCTAAGTAAGTGGCTAAACTGCCTCACCTCTTACTTTACGGCTGTGAGAAAGGCACAGCAACTTTGACGTTTAGAGGGGAGTTTGACATTTGGACTGTGTATAGGGTTACACACAGAATTGTCGCTGTGTTCTGCTCTGGCATATCCCCACACCTGTGCTCTCCTTTGAGAAAAAATCCGAACCCAAAAGAAATATATTTATATTTAATATGTTTTGGTTTTATGATAGCGCCCCCTGTCTTTGCATTAACCAATCAGAATGCTGTTTGTTCACTGTTCTATCACAGGTAGTCACATGACTAACAGCCAGACAACAGCCTGAGACACAACAAGAGCCTCAGACTTTGAACAACAGCCCACATTAGCTTTCCTGCTAACATCTCCTTCTTCTTACAAACACACGTCTCGTCCTGCAGATGGACTTGTTGAACAAGCGACCAAACAAACATCCACTGAGGAAAAGTGCACTGCTAGCATCAATTTGCAGCCTGGATCATTTTTTATATTATTAATACATATATTTCCACTGCAGACTCACAGCAGGAAGGGCCGAGTGGAGCTGTTGCAGCTCTGTTTGGTAGCATGGTCAACAGGGGCCAACCTGAGATGGTTTCCTCCCTCAAACCAAAGCCATGTCTTGAGCTAAACTGACTGGATCAATAAATGTGTCTGTGCTGGTGACCAGAGAGAAAGCTCTGTTTTTAAAAGTCTCTCTGTGTTCAGTACCTTTGTAGCTTCTAACTGGATCTCTGTGGTTTGGAGTTTACTTTCACTTCTATGTTCCTGTTTGTACTTTCAGATATCAGCATGATTTTACTGTTTACTGATTGCTTTAGTCATATCAGAGCTTTGTTAACTTACTGCTGATGTAAACTCAACATTTCCTGCTGCTGCCTCACATGTTTTTCTCTTTCTTTAGTGAATGGTGGTCTGCAGGAGATTTTAGATGAACATAAGATCAGTCTGAGGAGGAGATGTGAACATNTATATATATATATATATATATATATATTAGTGTTATTTCTTTTTTTAAAGGTACACAGTCTTGCTTTAAAGTCTTTCCATGTATTCTGTTAAATTAAAATGAAACTCACAGGTGTTTTCTNTCTCTTCTTGGTGTAGAGAAGAGGAGTAGCAAGAAATGCACAGCCTCCACCAATAACAGAGGTCTGAATAAATAAGAACAGAATGGTAGAATTCTGACTTCTTTTACACACCAAAGGTCAATATTATGTTTTTCTGATGACATTATGCGAAAACACAATTTTGTGGTTTTGTTTATCGCATTTGTGTGCTGAACAAGTTGCTCAGAGAAAACTGTTTGCAACAAATGTCATACAGTCATCTGTCACACACATCTACAAATGTAACTATAAAACAGCGAGCAAAGAGAGATCATCTGTAATTGTTCACTGAGTTGTGAAAATGGTTTTCTAATCAAGATGGCCTCATGCTAACTTTGTGGAGACAGACATGGGATCAGATCACACTGACAGACTGTGGACATTATGGAAGCCTCGATGTCACTACATTTTCGCTCCCTTCATCTGCAAGATCAAAGCAAAACAAAGATTAAAAGTCTGCAAGTGTGACAGAGAGTGATGAGAATTAGTGTTTCATGTCACAGTGATATAAGATCAGGTGAACCACTGATGTGAAGAGCAAATGTTAATCAAAACAGGATATCTCAAACTTTTTTTGTAATGCATGCAAATGCATGACGTAAATTTAAATTGTTCTCTTTCATCATAACTTTTTTTTTTAAAATATGTGTGTCATGACAGACTTTCTGACTGTGGAATCTCAGAGACTCACTGTGAAGTTGTGGCCTCAGCTCTGAAGTCCAACCCCTCCCATCTGAGAGAGCTGGACCTGAGTAACAACAGGGACCTGCAGGATTCAGGAGTGAAGCTGCTGTTTGCTGGACTGAAGAGTCCAAACTGCAGACTGGAGACTCTAAGGTTAGTTCACTGACTGTAGCTGTTTTTTTCTTTTGTATATATACAGACTATATACAGACAATTTTTTACAGACAAAGTTTTTCCAAGTGGCTGAACAATTGTTAGAGTAACGGAAAGTAGAGAAATTAAATGTTTGACAGGACAATTTTTCAGCTTCCACAGATTCACATTGTGGTCCATCAGTCAGTGAAGATGATGTTCGTACTGATGAGGCTGTGGAGTGTGTGAGGGATATGAAGGAGGTTGTTGAAGATCTGATGACAGCAGATAAAAACAGACTGCAGAGAGTTTGAGCCTCTGTGTAAACAGAGAGAGAAAGACAGGTTAGATAAAGAAAAGAAAGACATGAACGCAAAGCTCAGTGATGGTGAAGTGAGGAACAGTGATGATCTTCATGATATCAGAATCTGATATGGCTGGTACAGAGACAACCCACCCAGCCGATGTGCTGTGGTGTGTTGTGCATTAAACCAGAGCTATGAATAATAAATAGCAGCCTAACATAGGCCGAAACGTCACAAAAAGCAGGTCTGTTTGAGGATTTAAAAAAATAAGCTGGAGAAGAACAAGACTAAGTCAAAACCTAGTACATGGCTGGACCGTGTATGGTCTGTGATGGAAATCTGGAGAGCTAGTTAACTCGAGTGAAGAAGTGTCAGCAAACCTGGATGTCTTACACAGAAGCATTTATTGAAACTTGATCGATCAAGGAGAATGGAGATTAAGCAATACAAGTTTACACAGTGTAGTGCCACCTCAATTCTAAAGGATGCTTTATGGCAGAGTGTCTTTTATCCTGGTGTTTTGGGAACACGAAGACAGTTTCGTTTTCCAAATAAGGTTATCTTCATACAGCTAAATGTGTGTGAGGATTCTATATTTGGATATTAAGTCATAAACTGGAACTATGTTTACCTTGGTTAACCAAGGTAACGTTTTATGTCTCTTCAGGCCACAATCTGCACATTCTTAAAGATATAATCTTGAAGATTTTCATTCCAATAAATGTCTGTTAAGTCACTATCACCTAATGATGCAACACAATGGTGATTGAGCCTATGGCCCACTGATGAAAGCCCTTGCATTTACAGTATTATGACCTGGGTGTTGGGAGCGACTTTCCCAGAAAAATCTCAAGCGGCGCACAGTCAGGCTTTTAACAAGGCTTTTAACTCAGCAGACTCGCTCTTCAACTCACCTGTGTGAAGCAGCGTGCTGTTTTTTCCGGTGTCTGCTAGCGTTGTGAGTAAACGGTTATTATGGCCGAACAAACAAAGAAAAGGTTGATGACTACTGACGAGGAAAGTGAAACTGAAACTTAAGTGAGGTCCAAAAACACACCTGCAATTGCCGATTATTGCCATAGGTGCCGTGAAAGACAACGAAATGAAAATCTTGGAGATTACAACTTTAAAAGACGCTAGAATATCTATTGTAGGGTCTGAGGCAAAGTGCAGCATGCCGTGTGCGACCATGGTCTCCAGGGAGACGGAGCCCTCCTTATCAGAACAGCAGCCCTTGCACACCAGCCAACTCTTACGAGACAGACACTTGAGCTATTTCTCTGAAAGAGACAGATCAAGACCTTCTGCTTTTAGGTTCACAACTGACCCGATATTTGACCTGGGGAACACTGTGTCATATTACCTATAGTCAGAGAGTAGGGAGAGAAGGGAAAATTCCTTCACATGGTCAGTGTGCTATATTGTGGCCAGATTGTTACAGGCATAGTCAGTGGTCGTGTCTATAATGTGAATGCCTGGATATTAAATGTTCATCTGCAATTTTCTGTAGTGGTTTAGTAATATTTGTTCTTAAAGTGTACTGAGGTAGCATATCACATGACATGGTTAAGCTACGTTTGATGAAAAAAATGTTATAAATGCAGTTGCGAGAACAAAACTTTCCACTCATATCTTAAGATATCTGATTTGAAAGAGAACTTATTATAATTATAATTATTCTAATGATCCATTAACTCCCCTGCTCTTTCATTCATTTTTCTGACTCTGTGTTGAGTGTTTTGTCAGAGTGTTTTGTCAGAGTGGTTGTTATTTGGGGGGCTGATTGCGCTGTCCCTCACTCTCTGCACAGCTTATTTCTTGTTTCTCTTCTACTCTGCTATATTTTATGGGAATTTCTGATACATGCCGCCGCCAATAGATGTTACTTCCATGCACTCGCCTTAACGTCACCGTTGGTCTCTCGTCTGCAGTCCCAATCAATCCCATTCAAAACTCCACACGGTATGACGGCGACGGACCCATAAAACTGGCGGTAGCTTTGGAGGGTGGCGCCTGTACTCATAGTGTATGTAGCTACGTAACTAACGTTCCCACCTATGTATTTTGAAAGAGCAATGGCCAATGAGGAAACTCCAGCACTCAGCTGACCAATCTTGTGACTTCATCACTCATTCACTCACTTACTCACTCAGTGACAGACTTTTGCGTTTGTAGGGCTGGCCCTCTGCGGTCCAGCCAAAAAGGACTCTCTGTTGTAATTGCTACAAAAAGATGGCAGGTCAGACCAGTCATAGTTGATTTAGAGCAAGAACAGACTGTATTTAGTTTTTAAAAAGGTTTCTGTTCCCTAACAAATCAAACTCTATTTAAGAATCATCAAACTTTTTTATCTTTCAGAAATAAAACATGGATTTCATGCTGATCTTTCGGTCATAAAGTTCAGTAAAGTTTTCGAAGCTCTGTGAAGATTAAACATCAAACTCACAGTTCCTCTGGTTTTGCTGCTCATTTGAACATGTCAAAAGGTGCAGCACTCTTCAACAAACTAGTATTGCTCTTACTTAAAGTCACATAAGTGATGATTATGAACGACACCATCACATTTGAGATTTCAAAGGTTGTAAGTTATTTCCAAGTTCTTCTTGACAACAGATCTATTATTTGAAGCCACAGATCTTTAGATTGCAACAAAACCAAATAAATAGTCTGTACCAGAAACATCTTTGTCTAAAAGGACAGGTTCATATTTTTTAAGTCTGTCTCAATACAATACTAAGGTTCCCATACATTCAAAGTGTTATTGGTGTCTGTAATTCTTCTGTCCATACTGTCTGTGAAGCAATCTCCTCATAACCTGACTCCAATGTTACGAGATGGAGGACAAAATCCACAGTCTTGTTTTGTGTAAAAATGACTTGTAGAGTTTAGCTTAAACTAATATGAGGCTTCAGCAGTCTGAGTTACACATATCAAGTCAGTATAATCACAAACTGTCACAAAGGAACAACTCGACGTCACCTCCTTATCATTGAGTTTCTCAGAATTTGGTACTAAATAGTTTGTAACTTTGGTAAACATCCACTTGATTTGGCTAACTCAGACTGCTGAAGCTTCATATTAGTTTCAGCTGAACTCATGAAGTCATTTCTTTCAGTGTAGTTGTGTTAGGAAGGGAGCACTTCACACTCTGTATGGACAGGAGGAATGATTACTTTTAATGTACACATGGCATGTAGACTGCTGTTTTAAGACACACTTGAATGAATGTGAACCTTTCCTTTTAATTACACTTACCTACTAAGATACCAAATACAGTTAGAAGAATGTCATGTAATAAAACTGCAGTTTTTTAGTCCAACATGTCTGATTTGATATTGATCTCCTAATTACAGACTGGACTGAGATCAGCAGCATGTTATTAATCTGTGTTGACATGAATAGGTGTGTGAATGTTGTGGTGACATTTGTATGATGTCTGCAGAAGGCTGACATTATGATGATCCACAGTGACAAAGTCAGTCTACTCATTTTAGGGAAAAGCTCATTGATTAGGACATAGCAATGTTGAGCTACACATTTAAAAGCTGAACACATCTGATTGGATTTTAAATTCATTTTTATTTACGTCATTTATTCTTTATTCAGATTGAGGGGCTGCAGTTTGTCAGAGATCAGCTCTGCTTCTCTGGCCTCAGCTCTGAAGTCCAACCCCTCCCATCTGAGAGAACTGGACCTGAATAGCAACTACAAGTTGCAGGATTCAGGAGTGAAGCTGCTTTGTGATTTCCTGGAGAGTCCACACTGTAGACTGGAGACTCTGAGGTCAGACACCATTTTTTACTTCTCTGCTGAGATTAATATGATGATGTGAAATTTGTGTTGACACTAAACTGCAGACATAAGGCTGATACTATACTGATCCACACTGAATATCTTAATGCTAAAGTCTATTTTCTTCTTCAGTGGTTTAGTCCATTTACTGTGGCAGAGCAATGTTGAGCTCTAGATTTAAAACCTTAATATAACAAGAAAAATCCTACACTGGATAATTCACTCAGAACCTCTTAAACACCCGATTTTCATCTTACATTCCCCATCATGTTTTTTTCTCTTAATAAATACATAAATACAAAAATACATAAATACAATTAATAGATAATGTCTGTTTTTTGATGCTTATGCTTACTGAATAGTTTAAACTGAAGGTTCTTTGATTTTGTGACTCCACTATTCCTAAAAGAAATACTATAAATGTCTTTTGTTCACATTTCTCCAAAATTCCTCCTGACATATTTGGCATTTTTGGAAACTTTGGGATCTTGAGTTGAATCTTAAATTCATTTCTGTGGGTTTTTATTTGTGTTTGGCTGCACAACATGAGTTTGTACAGATGGAGCCACTGGTGGAGCTGGCAGAGTTTAAGAGGTGAAGTCACTGTGTCTTTATTGAATTAGCAGCACGTTGTCATTAATATTAATGAGAGGTCTTTTTCACTTTTTGTATTTTACAGTTTTTAACCTGCATCTTGTTGGGTTCAGGTGTTTGGAGTTTCCATTTTCTAAACTTTTACATTCTAAACCTTCTTCAGCTCTGAACAGATTATTAAACATTGAATGGTTTTAAGCAGGAACATTGTCTTCTAAAGTTACATTATTTATTCTTTATTCAGATTGAGTTACTGCAGTTTGTCAGAGATCAGCTGTGCTTCTCTGGCCTCAGCTCTGAAGTCCAACCCCTCCCATCTGAGAGAGCTGGAGCTGAGTGAAAACAAGCTGCAGGATTCAGGAGTGAAGCTGCTGTGTGGTTTTCTGGAGAGTCCACACTGTAGACTGGAGACTCTGAGGTCAGTTCACTGACTCTCTGTTACTATTGTAGATCTTATATGTTTAATTAACAATTTAACTTAATTTATGTTCATACATAACTTACTTCCATAAAGTTGTAAATTTCCTTTTTTTCTTTCCTTTTGTTCATAATTTAATTTTTCTTGTACTAAATTTAGATTCAGTCTGCAGTCACAAAAGACTTCCGTTTCTTATAGAAAGTGTAGAAAACGTCCACTGTTAGTTGTTAATGTGAATTTGTTACAGACTCGAGCTGAACCCAAACACAGGACAAGACAGGTAGTCGGTAGAAAAGGGAGTTTATTATGGGTGAGTGTGATGAATGAATGGTGGGGAAGGGAAGTCCGAGAATCCATGAGGGGGGAATGGAGAGGACTGGGGAGAGGCTGGCATGAGCAGACGGTGAGGTGAAGCGAGGAAGGCAGGCAAAACTGGCGAGCAGGTAGCTGATCATCCACAATGGTCGAACAACAATCTGGCGATGAGTGGTTGGAGAGCCGGAGTAGATATACTGCATGAGGATGGGCTGATGAGAGGCAGGTGTGCTGATTAGCTGATTGCGGGCAGGTGGATGTGATGAGCCGAGCCAGGAGCCACGGGAGTGAGGGAGGAAGACCGTGCCAACACCAGCACAGACAGACAAAACATGAACACAGCAAGAGGGACAAACAGGGGATCACAGAGGACACAGGGAAGGGGGGAACACTAGGGGGAAAACATGGTTTACGGCATGGCCTTAACAGTGCCCCCCCAGTGGCCATCTCCAGGCGACCCGTCAGGCTTGTCAGGGTGTTCCTGGTGAAAGACCTGGACCATGGAGGAATCCAGGATGTCCCGGCAGGGGACCCAGCCGTGTTCCTCCGGGCCATAACCCTCCCAGTCCACCAGGCACTGGTGAAGGCCGGATGGTCGTCGATGAGGTGGGGGGCAGTAGCTGGAGGAGACAGAGGGCTAGTGGAAACAAGTTTAAGCTGAGAAACATGGAATGTGGGATTAATCCTCATGTGGGAGGGGAGCTTGAGCTTGACAACAATTGGGTTGATGACAGATTCAATTACAAAGGGTCCAATGAAACGGGGTGTGAGTTTCTTTAATTCAGTTTTGAGGGGGAGATCTTTGGAAGAGAGCCACACTGACTGACCTGGCAGATAGTTGGGAGCTGGGGTCCGATGGCAGTCAGCAGTGTGGCGGTTGTGGTCAGCGGAACGGAGCAGAGTGGTGTGGGCATCCCTCCAGGCCTTGCGGCAATGGTGGAAGTGTACTTGCACGGAGGGGATGGAGATTTCCTCCTCCAAGGCTGGGAAAAGAGGTGGTTAAAAACCCATAGCACATTCGAATGGTGACATACCTGTTGCGGCGCTGGACAGAGAGTTATGTGCGTACTCAACCCAAGGGAGATGAGTGCTCCATGATGAAGGGTTCCTGAAGGCCACGCAGCGGAGCGCTGTTCCAAGGTCCTGGTTGGCCTGCTCCATCTGACCGTCTGGGTGGTAACCGGAGGAGAGACTCACCGTAGCTCCGAGGGCTTGACAGAAGGACTTCCAGACCTGTGATATAAACTGGGGACCCCAGTAGGGCACGATATCAGTGGGGAGTCCATAGAGGCGGAAGACGTGATTTACCAGCAGTCTCGGAGGCTGTGGGGAGCTTGATAAGAGCCACAAAATGAATGGATTTAGAGAATCTGTCAACAATGGTCAAAACAGTGGTGTTACCTTGGGACGGTGGCAGGCCAGTGACAAAATCCAAGGTAGTATGTGACCAGGGGCGGCCCGGAGCTGGCAGAGGGCAGAGTAAGCCGGCAGGGGTTGGTGGGTGGACTTGGCATGGGCACACACGGGGCAGACCGAGACAAAGGCATAAGTATCAGCAACCTATGGAAGGCCACCAGAAATGTTGCTTGAGGAGGGGCAGAGTGTGGCTGATGCTTGGATGACATGCAAAACGGGAATTGTGTGCCCACTGGAGGACTTGGGGGCGAACTGCAGTTTTGGCCGACGAGGGCAGTTGGAGAGAAAATGGCCTTTTTTGCCTCAGTACACACACTACCCAGCTTGCATCCTCCGGAGCCGCTCCGCTGGCGAGAGGCAGGTCCGACCCAGCTGCATGGGCTCTTCTTCCAGGGAGGAGTGGGTGTTGGGGCCGGAGTGACACAGGGAACAGGGAAACGGTTGGTCATGGCCTAACAAAATTAATGTTTTTCATTTTTGGAAAATGGTCTCATCTGCATACAGAAGATCCTCTAAACTCATATTTGTTTTAAAATGATGAAGTTTACTTACTGACGTAGAAATATTTCTTTGGGTTCTGTTAATTTCAATGTGTTTTCACAAATGATATCTGATTATTGATATTGATCCTTCAGAACACACACACACACACAGAGGAACACAGAGAGAACAAATCATATTTCCAAATGCAGTTGTTTAAAGGATCAATATAGCATTTCTCCTCTAACAGACTGGACTGAGATCAGCAGCATGTTATTAATCTGTGTTGACATGAATAGGTGTATGAAGGTTGTGGTGACATTTGGATGATGTCTGTGGAAGGCTGACATTATGATGATCCACAATAACACAATGACAAAGTCACTCTCCTCATTTTAGGGAAAAGCTCATTGATTAGGACATAGTAATGTTGCACATTTAAAACCTGAACACATCTGATTGGATTATCAATGGATTTTATTTACATCATTTATTCTTTATTCAGATTGAGGAGCTGCAGTTTGTCAGAGATCAGCTGTGCTTCTCTGACCTCAGCTCTGAAGTCCAACCCCTCCCATCTGAGAGAGCTGGACCTGAGTAGCAACGACCCGTATGATTCAGGAGTGAAGCTGCTTTGTGATTTCCTGGAGAGTCCACACTGTAGACTGGAGATTCTCAGGTCAGACACCATTTTTTACTTCTGTGCTGAGATTAATATGATGTGAAAGTTGTGGTGACACTAAACTGCAGACATACGGCTGATATTATACTGATCCACACTGAATATCTTCATGCTAAANGCAGAGCAATGCTGAGCTCCAGATTTAAAACCTTAATATAACATGAAAAATACTGCACTGGATAATTCACTCTGAACCTCTTAAACACCAGATTTTCACCTTATATTCCACATCATGGTTTTTTTTCAATAAATGACAAAAAATACATAAAAACAATGAATAAATAAATAATCTCTGTTTCAACTGTCAGACAATAACAAATATATTNAGTATTTTCTTTTTCCAACATTTTTATGAAGCTAGCCTATATGTTGCTTATACTGACTGAATAGTTTAAAGTGAAGATGCTTTGATTTTATGACTCTACTCTTCCTAAAAGAAATATTGTAGATGTCAGTTCATCCTGACATATTGAATGATTTCAATCAGGAACATTGGGCCTCATGAATGAATGTTTTCTTATTTTTCTCTCATATTTGTTCTTGCACAAAGCAGTAAGAGGAAAATAAGAAAATCCTACATGGGATTCATGCGCTGACAGCCAAGTCTGTTCTTACCCACCTGAGTATCTTGATGAATTGCCTTTGATCTTAAATTGGATGCGCATGCCAGGCGATTTGCAATTAGCATAGGTAAACGCCC
>NTHP01000639.1:0-10452 GCA_003416845.1 Oplegnathus fasciatus
TTGGGTTGTGGACAAAACAAGACATTTGAGGATGTCACTTTGGGCTTTGGGAAACAGTAATCAACGTTTTTCACCATTTTCTGACATTTTATGGACCAAACAACTAATGGATTAATCGGGAAAACGATTGACAGATTAATCGATAATGAAAATAATCGTTAGTTGTAGTCCTAATTTAGTTTAAATCAAGAAATGGAAGTTTTATTTGCCAAATAAACTTTAAAAATAATTTAAAAAAACAAAGGGAAGTGTGTGCATTACCACTGTTATTTTGATTGACTAAATAAAAGGTTTTAAGGGTCAGAATAATCACTATGGTTCTGTCATTCTGCTAATCAATAAATTGACTGAGTCTAGATGACTGTACAAAATAACACAATGAGGAAGAACCACCCTGCCTACATCACTGTGAGGCTGTGACTACAACCTTCGCAGCATCGCTATCATCCCTGCTCTGGAGAAAATATGATTTGAACAAATTTAGTTGCCATTGTTCAGGGACAAATTGGTGTTCTGTCAAAAGCTNGCAGACTTACTGCTGTCTGCATGTTTTGTCTGGGATGTCAGGGCTGTGTGTTTATGACCCTGCCTCGACCTGTGAGAGAGAGAGAGAGAGAGAGAGAGAGAGAGAAACCTGGCGACTACCTAGATGACTGTCCGCGCAAAAAACAGAGCCTGACTCTGAGCATTTTTACATTTCATGATCAAACTTAGAGCAGTTGCTGCCTATATGTTCAGCACTCTGGCTAGAACAGCTGCATGACGAAAGCTTAGGGAAAAAAGGTTTGGATGGGTGCTGTCCAATGACCTACTTTACAAAAGAGGTTTTACTTCTTTTAACTATCACAGCATCCCTACTGTAGGCCCTTAATGCTGTGCTCTCTGGTTGGAAAGCTGCACCATAAAGACATTACACTGTCAAATCACAATTTCCAACAGTATGCCACAGAATCAGGGTTAAATAACCAAAGCCAAATGTCATAAATAACCAATGCTCCTTGCTGCAGCATTGAAAGGTCCTGCAAAAAGCTAGTTGTAGGGCAGACTAAGTGGGTGTCAGAGGATGAAAGATGAGATGATGACAGTGAAGGGACCTGTGCCTAAACCTGTTAACTACACCCTGCAAGCTGAGGATGCTGACAGGGAGAGCTAGCGTTGCAGCTAAAGGAGCAGAGGGCTGCTTCATTATATAGAAAAATACCACTCAAGCTCCAGATGAGGAATTGCCAAAAGAGCTTGCTGCAAAACCAAAGGCTGGATATCATAATTCATCCCATGCAGGCTCTCAGTATGTGGAGCTGAAGCAGGGCTGCTGCTGCTGCTGCTGGTGGTGGTGACAGCGTCAGTGTAAATGAATGGACACTAAGCTAAGCTAGCTCTCAGTCTAATCCTGAGGCTCACCGCACCTTACAATAAAAAACACACCACCACTGAGGGATAAATGTCGTATTTTTCAAGTACTGAAACAATACTCACTGTAATTCGTGGGATGTTCTTCTTTCCTTGGTAACCCGACATTTTGAAGATGCCTCTGACACAGCTGTCCCCTGCCTCTCGGCTAACGCTAGCTAGCTGCACTGGAAAAGCCTCAGCTGCCAATGAAAGGATGAATGGATGCTCTGCTTGTTGGCCAGTCGACGCCCCTGGGTGATCTGTGCCTGTCTGACTGTTTCTCTCGATGGGGAGTGAAGCCCGCACAGTGCAGCCGAACAAATAATGTTTAATGAGCTGTTGTGTCTTTGCCTAACAGTCCTATCCTCGGATTCACTGCCAGAGCAGGTCCCTGAAGACCCAGACAAGCACCAAGAAGACAAGGGCCACAAAGAGGAACCGCGCATGCGCACTGCCCCACCCTGCTCAGCTCCAGCTCCATGTTTCTTTGATGTGTTTGCATCAGTTAGGGGGGGGGGACAGGTTAAGCGTCACCTGTGTAATTGACTGTGTCAGATCAGCACGGGGCAGGGACCTCAACAGGAATAAAATAATTATTATAATTACAATTATTAAGTGTAAAAAAAAACCTTAATCTTCAGTTCTATGGTGGTTGCTATTATATATTTCTGTAAATAAACATCATATCAGGAGAACAGGAAGCAGTCACATTAAATGACCTTTTGCCCTCAGCACCTTACATTAACAGTTGTTTCTGACAGGGATACACTTTTAATTATTGCATGTGCAGTTGGAAATAATTAAAACACTATATACACTGTGAGCAATGTTACACTTTAATGTCATATTTCCAATGTGATAACAATCAGACTCCTAGGTCCTTGCTACTTAGCACTGATGGGATCAAATTTGACATAATACCTGACATTAACCAGGGCCCTGCCCTGCCTATTAACAAGTAAAGGTCTGTCAAGTTGAAAGAAAAGTGGCAACAATATTGAACATGCAATCAAAAGGTAACATTTGACCTCTCTGACGGGACACAATGGACTGGACTAAATTGTGCCAAAGGCATGCAATTATGCAGATAATTAGGATTAGCCTCCATTTAATGTTTCCCCGTCATCTCTTCTTCATTGTTGTTAAAAGAAAGGACAACAAATGGAAGAGAATAGATGCTTTGTAGAGGTACGATTTGGGATGTCCTTGGCCTAAAAAAAAGGTTGGGCCTGTGACCAAACGGTTGCTGATTTGATCCCTGAACAATCAGGATGAATCTGGATGGGGAAAGTGAAAGAGTGGCACTTGCCCCTCTGTCATTACCACCACCGAGGAGCCCTTGAGGGAGAGCCTTAATCCCAAACTGTGGGACAGCTCAGTGGCCCACTGTGGATGTACTGTGCTGCTTCCAGATGTGTATGTGTACAACTCTCAGTCAACCTGTCCTGGATTTAAAAAAGGTAACAAATGCATGCAAGATATTCTGAAGCTCCTTTAAAAAGATTTAGCTACTAACAAGAATAAGTAAGTAACATAATTTATTTTGGACTGTTTGTTATGTTAACAGTTATCACAGGAGTTAAGGGATATTAAATTGGAGTTTAAACCTTATCTACATTAGAAGGGAAGAACATGAATTCAGAAAATGAATTAACTTCCATAGACGAAAATTGTATTTGTCTCAGCCTCTGTATTCAGTACAAAGCCCATTACAATGCTCACTGCTGCTCACTAATCAGTTGTGCAGAAGCCCATAATGATGATATGTGTATTTTATTAGTTATTATGACTTAAATAACGCATTAAGGTCTGTGGAGCTCTATCCACTCCCTCTGTATTTATACCTCAGCCACTGTATACAGTACAAACTTTATTCAAATTCCAAAATGCTCTGTATTGCACACTGATCGACTGTACATAAGCCTGTTATGATGACATGTAGTTTATGAGTTAGTATGAGTTATATAATGCATTAAAGCCTGAATGCATGTTGAGTGCTTTAAAACCAATACAGCCAACTGTACATTATGGTCAATGATTTTTCATGTGACTCTACAATGTCATCCATTTACAAACGCTGACAGAAGAATCATCCAATCAGCATCAATATACAGAAATCACATGCATTTTCTTCAGGAAATGCTTCCTCTACTTTCTCTGGAGGTTCTACACACGCTGTACACTGTTTATTGTATCGTATAATGTGAAATGATTGCACAGTGTAATCTACATAACAGTCAGATAACACTCTTAAAATGAGGCCCCTGGAAATACCTTCCTCTGTGGTGCTTTCTGCCACTGATGCTTCGGCAATTACGACAGCAAAAACACATAACGTACACTGCCACAATGCTATATAATAACAATGATATAATATGCATTAATATCAATGTATAAACAAATTATACAATGTCAAAAGGTGTACATGGGGGAGATCACAGCTTAAATTATTTTTCACATCTACATCTTTAAATACCTAAACATATCAGAAAATCAAAAAAAAAAGATAAATCACCAATGTGCAGTGGTGAAAGATACAAATTTGGCACTTTGCCATTGCTGCTATGTTATGTTAAAGAAGAAGATATGTAGGCAAAAAGGAATAAAAATAGCATATGGCCTGGTAAATTGCCATCCAGCCTAGGTTCCACTAGCACAGGTACTCAAACAACCCCACTGTAAAATTTTGCAGCTACATACTAGATCAATGTTTAAGCTTTCCAACCTTCAAAAAAAAACAAAGCTTTTAAAAGAAACCCTCAGGAGTCAACATGATACAACTTCTCTTCTCAAAAATGAGTGTGGAATTTAAAAACAAATCCCACTGTGCAGCATCATTTGCCCCCCCCACCCACCCAATAACTGCACCTTGAATGTTTAGTTAAAAAAATTAAGGCGATAAAAGTCCTTTCTGTTCCCAGAGCCAATTCAATTTGTTTGTATCGTAGATATGGCGCATATTTTTGGTTCATACACTCTGCCTACTGAGACACCAGTGGAGAGATGCAGCTTGGGCCAGATTTCTCATGACAGAACATCAAAACAAGTAGAGAAACTTCCACCCTGAAGCCACCTGACATCAAATCCTTGTCACATATTTTTGAGATGAACAGGATGACTAATACTTTCCAGCTCTAACAGGGTCTGTTATCTACTGGGTTCACATTGGTGACAGCTGCTGGGTACAATGTTGCCCCGTGTCAAAATGTGATGGAGTGCAACCACTTTACGTCATGTGTATATAACTCTATAACTACATCTACAATGTGACAGAATTTAATGCTGATTGGAGGAGAAATGTGGGCGTACAATAGATGCAGAGAGACAGCTCGACTACGGGAGGATGGTTGAGAGACTTGGAGACAGGAGAACATCCAGGCACTGCTTCATCTTCTATTCAGTAAGAGCTGGTGGAGGCTGTGGCAATTCTCTTCCCGATGTACACCCTAGGGAAAAAAAAAATCCAGAAAATGCATGAAATCATAGCAGTTGAAATGAGATTTTCATCCACGCAGGTGACAGTAGCTACTCCCGCAGTCACTGGTTCCTACTCTGTTCAGAGCGTAGAGGAAAAGGTTCACTTTCCAGGTGCAGTTAGTAGTAAAGTGTGCCACAGAGCTGCTGAAATGAACCATTTACACCACTTATACTGTTTTATAAATTAGGCCCAGGTCTGAGCAGACAGCCTTCAGATACATAAATTGCAGCCATCGTGGACACCAAAATAGCAGTGCACTGATAAATTGACAATGGCACAGCCCGTACTGACCCACGGTGAGTCACTATTACGTCCGAGCATTGCATTACGTCCCTGCATGAAGGCAGACCTCCATGGTTTCAGACTTACCCGAGGCCAAGAGCGAGGATGTGTGAGATGAGTAAGGAAGGGATGAAGACTTTGAGGAATTCGGCAGAGAAGATGCCACCTTTCTTCATGACGCCACTCTTTCTCATACTGAGAGATACCGAACGCCGGGGGTGTCTGAAGTGGAACTCCCTGAGAGGAATAACAATTGATGCTAAATTATTTCAATATCCCAAACCGAACCGCTATAAGTGAATGATTCTGGAAGTGAGAGTCGGCTTACTTTGGTGGAATGTTTTCCGGTCTGCTGGACCAATCAGAGACCCAGTCTACTTCTTTGTTCAGCAGGATGTCTTCCTCTCTGTCCTGCTCTGGACCATCTTCCTCTGACTGGAAACATGCAAAGCAATTAGGTTTTAGAGTAACATTAAAATACTTGAAAAGGGTTTGAACTTGAGAGTTAAATATGTTGTTTTACCTGACTACCTCTCCGACTGGGCATCTCCACATCAAAAGTTATCTGCCCCTCATCCTGATCTGGACTTTGTGGCCTGTGAGGACTAAGTCAACATATTGGGGTGAAAAAACAGAAACTTGGAGCAACAGACACTTGCTTTAAAGAGCATAAAATGGCTTTTATTCCTACCTATCACAGGAGGAGCTACTGGGGCTGGATTCATGCTGCGCATCCAGGAGGATCTTTTCCATGTCTCCGTTGTGGATAGAGGAGGACGACGGCACATGCTCTAGTCCCCCTATCAGGGTTTCATCACTCTCAGGCACTACTTCCAAGGTCTGCAGAGTTTGACTCATGCCAGCGTTTGCGTTTATTTGGTCTGCGGCGGGTGTCACTGGCAGGTTGGTCTGCGCGCCCTGGGCCCCTGTGTTTCCATTCAGCTCCAGCTCTACCCAAGAGCCTTGGCGACACAAAGGTCAAGAGGAGAGAAGGAAAGGGAAATTAAGCTTGTTGTGTTTAAGTGCAAACCAAACAGCTGATTGTACACCACACAGAAACACACCCCTGCCCCCTTTTTTCAGATAGAAACAGCTGACCTACATTTCCTGCGCCACTGACACTGTGCATTCAAATGAACTGGCTGTGCACTGCATCCATGATAGCATGCATTTCTTTGTGCCACTGCCCCACAAACAGCTTGCACATTTTTTTTCCAGACAGGAGGGGGTTATGTAATCTCTTGCAGCCAGCGGGCTTGGGTGAGCACACAATGTAAACCTTATGATAGCATGTGACGCCTTTTTTTCCCCCGTGTTGGGCTCGCTTAAAATAAACTACAATGGATGTATTTCGACGATGCACGTATGCATGGCGGATTGCACATTTACAGACGAGTCTGCCATCGATGCTGCTCTCATGAGAGGGCTTGCATAACTGCAGAGTGCAGTGTGAGACAATTTGCCCAGACATGTCGCTGTTCCAGCTGTGGTGTTGTCACATATAAAAGCGCACGTAACGGTTTTCTGTCCGAGCTCATGTTTTAGTCCTTAAAGAAATTGTCCATCGAGCCAAGTCTGAACACACCTTTGGCCAGTTTTTAATGTGTTTTAGGAGCTGTTAGTCTGCAGCTAACATCCTACCATTGTCTTCCTGTAGAATTTACATTTATTTAAGAAGACTGTGGCCTGTTGAATAGAAACAAAACTCGACTATAAAAAGAGTGAGAGCGATACGAGCCATTATCAGACTATTTAACACGTAAAAGCTAATAAAAGCAACATTTATTTCGCCTTTTGTCCCAAACTTGTTTTCATTTTGGCTAGAGCCCGCCCCGCGCCGACCTGCGTACGCGATTTGCTGCCGTTCCATCAATCAAACATTCCTCGCACGCTATTGGCCAGCTTGCGGCGACGTCAAACAACATCACCCTCCGCCCCTCCCAGAAGAAGAGGAAATAACCATACCCGATGCAACTTTTACAATAAAAAAATCTCCATTTAGCGAATTTTCTCGAAAACACAGAGACTCATGGAGGATATATAAAGTAGCCTCTGTAACGTGGAGCGCGGAGACACTGGCGGCGGCACGTACCGTGAAGCCCGGGCTCTTCGTTATTGTTTCGTTGAGCAGCAGCGGTGGACATGTTGACTACCCAGTTTTAGCATTCATCAACATGACACGCACACAAACCGCGCTGTGCGCATGCGCCGAATCTGTCCAGAGTCCAGACCACAGACAGATAAGAGACTAGCAGCAGGCTCTGGATCAGTGATGGGCAATTTTTTTGTTATTTCATTTTTATAATAGCCACGTGTCAGAAAAGAGCAAGACTGTGGTGTTGAGTCACAACAATCTTTAGTGTCATTTATGCATGCACGCAATAAAAATGTAAAGAAAGAAGTTTTAGGAACGAAACAGTATATTTGCACTATCATCAGGTCCTGGAGTGAAGGATCTGGGCGGACTCCCTTTCTATCTGAGCCATCTGAGTCTGTGCAGGGTTTGAGGACTGATGATAGCAGTAAGGCTGGCTCCCATCACTCACTACTCAACTAGGTGCTGCGTTGGCTGGACTTAACTATTAATGTGGACAGGCAGGCATATCCATTAGTAGTGTTTCCTGTGGGTTTGTAGAGGGTGGGTCTATAGTACACATCACCCCTCATCCAGTTCCATTAAAGGGTCTTGTTGGAGGATTATGAATGGCTTGTGAATGGATGTTTTTTATCTACAGAGATAAATAGGGCTGCAACTAACAATTATTTTCATTCTCAATTACTCGATTAGTTGTTTGGTCCATAAAATGTCAGAAAATGGTGAAAAATGTTGATCACTGTTTCCCAAAGCACCAAAGTGACGTCCTCGAATGTCTTGTTTTGTCCACAACCCAAAGATATTCAGTTTACTGTCATAGAGGACTCAAGAAATCAGAAAATATTCACATCTGAGAAGCAGAAAACAGAGAATTTGGAAACTTTTTCTTAAAAAACCAACTCTAAACGATTAATTATCAAAATAGTTGGCGATTAATTTAATAAGTTGACAACTGAGCGATTAATTGACAAATCGTTGCAGCTCTAAAGATAAATAAACAACAGATGATGTATTTTCATATTATCACTGCGGTGATAGGCAGTGGGTGTACAACACGTGATTTCAGAAATAAGGGTTAAAATAAGCCCAGCCATGTTTTGAACTTCTTCTTTAATTATTAACAGTATATTAGGCTTGGTTTTGTAATTCAAGACTCTACAATAACATAAATCATATATTTCTAAAGCTTCTATTTATGTGGTCATGGCACATTCACAACACATTATCTTCCAAACACAAAAAAATAAAGCAGTTTAGTCGTTTCATTCAGAAATCAGGTTTGAAATTCTTTATTACTTTTCATCTAAATTGTACTTTATTCCATTTGACAAAGACAAACATAGCTGTACAATGAACCATTTGTAGTTTTTTTTCTCCCCAAACAGATCACCAAAAACTCTCCTACAATCTTTATTCAAGAGCCCCTTGAAAGAAATAAACAAAAACATACAAATTAATGAAATTCACAAAAATAAAAAGTGCATTTTGTTTAAACTCCTGTGATACATTAGACATGTATATAATGCTGCTTCAAGTGGAAAAACCTCGTAACTCCAATTTAGACAGTTTCCTTGAGATTTCATGATCCTTTGTATGTAGGGCAAGTTTCGTTGACCCAAGGTTCATGTTCAAAAACCATTATAGCAACTGAAATTTCAAAAAGTGTATGATATACCTGTAAATAAGGCAGTTTTTTAATAAAGTCCTGAAAAGCTGCTTTTTTTTGAAGGTACAAGGTTTTGATCACAGAGCAGCGGTAAATTCCCCTGAGCAGTCTCCTGTCTGGCACGCCAGAAAGTTCAAGAAACATACTTGATTATCTTATTTCTTCTTAATGCTATAAGAAAGGCATTAGGGTTCTTCTGAACGTCTTTGTGGTTTACACCATAGCCTTGAACAATAGCTATGAAGACAATATGAGGGGAAAGTGAATCAATTATTGGTTAGTTGTTTATTTTTTATGAATGTCAGTGACTGTTTTTCAATAATGCTCCGACACTCGCACAGTCTGCAAAGATGGGATTTTTTAGAAGCCAATGTTACCTCAAGATTTGTTCAAAAAGAAAACATGCCAATTCTGATCCAACACTATTTTTATACAGATTTTTTCAAGCATTTCTCCCATCTTCCAACAGGCTATTAGAACACGTTATTTAACAGTGAGTGAGTGAATAAATGCTTCCTTTGGATGAATGACAGGACAAGGCTGATCACTGATCTCATACTTTGAACGGACAACTCTTCATGTTGATTGGTGGCTAATCGACTGGATCATCCGTGACAGTGGAATGGGACAAAGGTGCCACATTATACAGGTTTATACATATATGACATGAGGCAAATAACTTGAATGACCCTCACACAATCTTGCATCAGACGACAAAGAAAAGTTGTTTTTCCAAAAGGTTGCAAAATAAAACAAATATAGCAAATATAGTGTCTCATTACTGGAGGACACTACCCAGCGCCCTGAAAGAGTGACACTCGACAGTAGCTTAACACCACTGTATGGAGACGGGTGGTTATTTTGGTGGCATCCTAGTGATTGGAAATCAATTCTCTAAGGTAGGAGTGACACATCAACTTAGGTAAATATGATCCAGTGGACCAATAAGCTTCATGCCCTGATTCAATGGCTTAATCTGTCATCAAAACGTAATGATAATGAAGTGGAAAACTGTGCTATAATCAACCTGTTTGCTCCAGAATCGGCAGCATGCAACTGAAGCATAGTGTAGCAGAGAAACAGCAGAGTTTAATTTTTTGAAGTATTTTCCCATGTTCAATACAGTCATTAATGACCGCTTCCATACAACAATCATCTGCAAACCAAGTGCGTCACAAATTCTCCTTTTTTTTTTTTNTTTTTTTTAAATAAACAAGTCTGTATTCTCCTGCATCACAGGAGAGAGAAGACATTTCATACAATAATTCGAAATCAGTAACTCTGCCTAGTCAACCAGCTTGACTAGCTTTAGAGACGACTTGATTTAACGGTTTTAACATTACATGTTGATTAAAATGCCTCTCCCATATAGACCCAAAAAAGGGCCTATTCTTTCACAGCGAGCAAAATGATTCATAAACAAAACCATGGCACAAAAACAGAACGTTAAGATCCAAATTAACTCAGAATCTAACTCTGAAGCATCCAAATAAGTTCTACATAAACATCATTACAGTCAGCCAAATAAAAATAAAAAAA
>NTHP01000639.1:11577-43868 GCA_003416845.1 Oplegnathus fasciatus
AAAAAAACAACTGTTATAGTGCTTTTGACTACAGAGGTACTGACACCTGAAAATACTTTTCTTTGGACATCCCACATGAGAAACGACACACTTCCTTGATGTCTCAAAAAGTCCCTAGCTTTTAAAGAAATACCTGCCAGAATGAACAAAATATCCCAAAGTTATGACAAAAAGGCGACCCCATCAGGCAACCTCCCAACTACAATCAGTCCAAGACAGACAGCTAAAGAAACTACAGTGATCAGACTGTAATCCTATTGCCTTAATTTATACAAAAATAAATCAGCTATAGTGATTATTTCTTCTTTTATCATCAGGTACAGTACAAAACATCATAAAAAAAACCTCTACAAACAGAAACTAGATCCAGAGGGTAAAGCGGTCGATCAATCTGCAACAACACAACGGGCTTTGTGGATAAGCTGGCAGCGGCACTCCATTTTGGTGCCACAGACCAGGAGAGAATTAGGCTAGATCACGCCATCACGCGCCCTTCCACGTATATATAAGCTTTTGTCCTGAGCTTTATATGGTGGTCCACACATGTGCAGGGGTGACCAGTCTGACCAGGGGCTTTAAATGAATATAACTTTAGAGTGTATAGGACTGGTTACTTTGGCATGATTAGCCTCCATTCAACTCCCCAAACCGCAATACCTGACGAATGTGTGCGCCATTCTTGTGTCCATGTTAAAGGACGACCATGGTGGGTTTTTTTCTACTGTTTTTGGCCATTAACTAGAAATTACATATACATTACTGCTGACCATTTTCCCAAATGTAGCCATTTCAGTACACAATGAAAATCAGCTTACAGGCTTACAGGTAAGTAATCCATCTCAGTGAACAGTTAGTCAGGTTTTGGTAAGGCAGCTAAGACCAGGGATTGTTTTGAAACCTGATGCTGAACACTCCAGCATTACAGTTTTGAGCTTCAGCTAGCTAAGTTACTGCATCAGAAACTCTAATCCAGAAGACAAACATTAAGAAATACGGATGTTGTTAACAAGGATAAGGTGAATTTCACTGTTTTCTGCATTAAAAAAGCTGATTTCAGGTAACAGATGTTACGGTATGCTTTAGCACACTGAGTTTTCCTGCTGACAACTGCTTTACCACCGAACAATTACTCTGACTTAATCAAAAACAACAAAAAGTTCACTGTGATGGAATAGATGTCAAGTTAGTTTCATGTAAGTTGACTTTCTTACTGCAGAGAAATGAATGTAAACCAGTGGGGCTGCCTTGAAGTTAGAAATTTGATCTAATAAATATTGCTGTGGACAAAGGTTAGCAGTAATGCAAGTTATGCACTATTTGTAGAGAATGAGCTAAAACATGATAAAACACTAGGATCGTCCTCTAACGGCATAACCATACTGTACATTAGGAAAGAAGTGGTGGGTGAACTTGGCAACTTGACAAATACTTGGGGCAAATATGGAGTGTCGACAGCTTGTATTAGCAGTGTTTCAGGCCAGTACGAAAAGGAACTTGGTGACAGAAAGAGAAGAATTTCCTACTCAGACTAATAAAACAAGGTAGCTACAAAAACTTAATTGGAAGCTATGACATACAAATGAATCATGTCACGATGGCACAAAAGAATAATGAAACAAACTAGCCAAACATGTGTGTTTAACACATTTTCCCTTTGGTTTGGGATGTAGTGGAGTTGGAAACGGTAGCTTTGTGAGTGGGGTGCTCCTAATGGAGAAAACCCATGACACTAAATCCCAAATTCTGGACTCAGATCTACAAACCCTGCATGTTGACATTTGTAATACACATGGAAAATGTGCTTGTGATGGCCTGCGTGGATGTACTGTGTTAATGCCACTGTTTGTTGTTGACAGAGTAAGTCTTGTCACATTCAATACTAAAAATCACCAAGGGCCGATCATATCAAGACTTGGGGATTTAGCCAAAGACAGACAGATGTTGTTTGTATGAGGGTATCAGAGCAGTGGGGCTCAAGCAGAAACTGGGATCTGAGCGGTTCAACAAATGCTAGTTCAGTTTTTCCTGGAATATGTACAGATTGTTGGTGGTGGCCACAGCAATGATGTTATCCAGGGGATGCCAGGCAGTGTGGAGGATCTTCTTGTTAAAGTCCAGACTGTCTACACTGATCTCATCCTTTTTGCGCTTCCCACCTGTGCTCACTTTGCGAGGTTTCAGGACCGACCGTGGCTTGCTGTTCTCCCGCGACGCCTCTAGGGTCACGTCCTGCCGATAGCCTCTGTCAAACATCCTGAAGAAGTTGTTGTAGGAACCTGTCATCACAACGCTGCAGAGAGACAACGTATGAGTGAGTGATGGTAAACCACATTATAATAATGAAGGATAATGCCTCAAAGTGTACCAGGAGCATGTACAGAATACCCCTCTGCTACCCAAACCAAATCATGTGCAGCCTTATGCTCTGCACTGAGCAGATAACCACAGTAATTGATAAGGCCAGTGTTGCTGGGGTCAGTTGCGTCAAATAACAGTCAGCCCACAACATTTGCATGCATCATGCATATTGAACATGAGGGGAATTCCAAAAGACATGATTAAGAGAACAAAGATGACTTTCTCAAATGCAAATTTTGCTTTGACAATGGTGACATCTACCACAGTAACAACAGTTCTCCAGAAAGCATCTTTTTAACCTGATAGTGCATATACTATAATACAGATACTCACCTGTCGTTCCCATTCCAACAGCACTCAAACTTGTCAAAGATGCAGTCATTCTCGTAGAGTGAACACAACTTACTCCTGAGATATTCATGCACCTGTTAAAAGAAAGTGATGAAGAGGTGTTTTGGTTATAATCAACAGTTGTGCAAGAGTGAAAATAACATGGCAAGAGACCTAGACATTTTCATTATGACTTCTGTAAAACACCTCCCTCTGGTGGACAGACAGCAGAATAATGTCAGACCTTACAATCTGCAGAAAATAAACTGATATAACAATGTAACTTTTGTCTTGGCATGGCGACAGTGACAGACCTGATATGTCTCTACTGGTCGGGTCTCCATGTTGAGATCCCAGATTTTGACAGACAGGTAGTCGCGGGTCATCATGTAGCGTCCACTGTGGCTGAACTTTACATCAGAGATGGATGAGATGATTTCAGAGAAGAACGAACGATTGTTTGGATCCTCTGGCTCTTCAAACACTTAAAAAAGAGAAAGGATGCAGGTCATTAGTATAACCTGCCGTTAATTGCAATGAAAGGCTGCAATCTTTATAAAGCTGTGCACAACTGAATCGAGCATATACAACCCTTTTTTTAAATAGTGTGGTCAGTGCAGGGACGCATAGTCATGCTCTGTCTGTCCCACAATTTTGGCAAACATATTACCATCATCACACATCATGTTTCTATAAGCCTGCCTTTCTCTAAAAATGAAAAATCTAACAGAGAGAAGTTTGCAGTTTTGGAGCTCTCACCCTTAAATAATGGGGAGAGCACTGGCAAACTCCCATACAAACTAAAGGCTGAATCTTTCTTCACTTTTTTAAACTCAAGGTTCCTCCCTTCATTTCAATTCTGCGCACACATTAAACACACACAAGTGTAAGGTGTTTAGCTTCCACTTCTCAGGAAAGTGTGTACTTCTACGGCCAATTTTCCTGTTCAAAGATGTTCCTCTACCCTTACAACTATCAAGATAACTGATGATGGCATTTGACACAACCTTTCTTAAGACTTGCCACCTCACACATGTGTATGGTGCCTCACTAATTACGCCTGGCTTACTTTTGGCGTGCTTGTCGCACAGTGCTGATGCCCTCATGTCACACAGGCGGATGGTGCCCTTGCTGCTGCTGTAGACAAAAGTGTTGCATTGGTTGGGGTGGAACTCCGCTGCTGTGATCACCTCCGTCAGCTCCTCCATATTGGCTGGCTTAATGTCAACAATATCTAAAGAAGTGAGGTTAAGGTCAAAGGGCTGAAAAAATATGGCAAAATCGAATAATAATCTTGTCAGAAAATGTTTCCCTCTCTGTGATCAAGCATTCAGAATGTCTCCTATAGGTGCTCTGAGCTAGTTAGGTGCCAACATCAACACTACCTTACTTTTTCAATGCACTTACAGTGGCAAGTGGCATCTGACTGGCACATAATTCACTGCTCCCTTAGGGAGGACCCTCAACTTTCGCAACAGTCATGTGGTGAACTCAATTCAGGACTAAAACATTTCTTTACACTAATACTACACTGGGGTCAAACAAACATATTTAACTTTTTAAANNTCACTTTGGGAATATCTGGTGGTAGTATGAAAAAAATACACCAGCACAGAGAAACAAGATCATAGTTTGAACAGCCTATATAATGATTAGGAATGAGTAATTTACTGACATAACATGCATCAGAAAAAGGTGTCCTAATATGGGTTTCAGTGTTGTTTCAGGGACTGAGTGATGCAAAGTCTGACTGTGTCCAACCTGACTGATGTGTGGTGGGGAGGTGAACAGGATGCATGCGGGGGATTGTTTACCTAACAGTGAGTCAGAGCTACCTCGAAGGAAAGAACTAAACTAACCAGGACATACCATTCCTTATTTCACACAGTACATATACAAAAAAAGTATGGTCACTTAAAATGGACTACAAGTTGGACACTCGATCAAACTGGACACCAACAATAAATAAACATTTCCAGGTAACAAGAACAGTTATTGCTCAGATCATAAAAACACACGGGAGATATTTGTATAGGCTTGAAAGGTAGCATTTCCCAGTACAGTTAGTAGTGTTGCTACACCTTTCTTTCACAGGAGACATAATCAAAGTCTAGTGGAATAACTAATTATGTCAGCAAGACCTATAGAAGATGGTGGCTGCATGGAAATAAACAACAAAGGATACTAAAGCTGCGATCAGTGATCTCCAGATTCCACAGGTTAATGCGCAGGTCATCTGCAGACAGGTATGTCTCACAATCACTGTTGACTGAGATGGAGTTGATATGGTAGGTGTGAGCATTCGCAAACACTCGTCTAGGGCTGGCTTCCACCATCAAGTCCATGGGCCTGAATACTGGTACCTTAAAATAAAAGTAAAAAAGAAGGATGTTTCCACCAGGCACAAAAAATGTGCCACACTGTTCTTACAGCGCTGGTGAAGAGGCAGATGAAAACAGCTATCACAACACATGCTGGTTATCGGATAGGTGTGGCAATATTCTATATTTTTTCATTTTTGTGATTTTACTGGTAGTGTGTGTGTGTGTGTGTGTGTGTGTGTGGGGGGGGGGGGGTTCACTAATACTGACACAGACAGTAACAGTTAACTGTCTTAAACAAAGAAAGGAGGCTCAAGTCTCAGTGTAACAGGCTAGTCTGTTAAACCGAGTCTATATTTGGAAACTATTCAATAAATATAGATCAGTGTTTCCTAAACTGGAGGGTCAGGAGCACGTGACCAGTGAGAAAAATGTGGAGTGAAAAGCTGAAAAGGCCTTTTCCAGAGCAGACACTACACACCTGTGTAGCTAATAACATTTAATTGCTGCACTGCAGCAATGGATTGTTAATGTTATTAGTTACGCCTGTGCTTTTGCTGGTAAGACATGTCAATATGTCTGCATGAATCAAAAACAACTCACAGACAGAGCCTTAATGATTGGAGGAAAGTGGTGAGAAGATATCATACAATACGCCACCTTTGTTTCAGCTAATTAAAATTAAATTTAATAAGCTTTTAAAAGTACAACACAATTGGTCTCAAGTTTATATACACTTCATTAAAGGCACAATCCGCAATTCAGAGTGAGTACAGTCAACTGCATGGACTTTGGTTTTACTTCCGTCCACGTGGAGTAATAGGATGCTGTACGCTTTCAAGTAACTTTTAAACAAGCTTAACTTATTCAGTTTTAATTCATTACCCTAAGTTATTAATTTAAAGAATGAAGGGAAGTTAGTACAGAGCCTCAACTGCAGCTTTCAATTACAAATCCAGCATATTAAAAAATGGTTAATAATAACAGAATTGATAACATATACATGTTCAACATGGTTCATATTGGGACAGTGATAAAGCAATTTATACACACCCGTAGTGTTGTGACAGTATTGAAATCTCTGTATCGCCCATCTTCTTCCTTCAAATTGTAGCCCTCTGGTCTCTTGTCACGCTCACTAATTTTCCACAGCTTTATGGTTTTGTCTGTCAATGAGAAAGAGCGGAGATCATGAAAAACTCAGCTTCAGTAACAGAAGAAACTGTAAATTTAGATTACTGGCTGCCAAATGGTGTCTCCAGAGGACAGATGGAAAGGTTTCAGTTTAAAATGGCTAAATATTACCAACTTGTACTTACTACAGTGTGTTTTTATTAGAATATAGTGGTTTACTAACCATTTGTAGACAAAAGGAACTGTGCTGCATTCTTCTGAGGCAACCATCGAATCTTGTTGATCTTCTCCTCGATCTCAAGGCTTTTCAGGTAGTCGAACTCAGGCTCGTGGCTCTGGAAGGTGCTGTAAACATTGTACTCTCCTCGACACTGTGGTTGATTCTTACTCTAAACAATGATAGACCGCAGATCAGAGTTAAGTTCAAGTATTATTAAGATAGAAATAAACCTACGCTGAGAGCAAGAGTCAGTGTTTCAGCTCATGTATGATCAGAAGCCACAGAGTTTGTCTTTTTTTTAAAATTTCAAATGGTATTTTTGGCTTAAATTCTGAATTCAGTAAAACGTACCATGAGCTTGAGCAAATTATGAATTATCAAATGTGACAAACAGTGACTGCACTGTTTGTACACGTTTAGTTTAGTCAGATGACCAAAACTTACCTCTGGCTCCTGCTGAAAGATGACAACACGACCCCCCTTGTCCCCAGTGGCCAGCAGCTCCCCAGAGTGGTTGAATTCAACAGTAGATATGATGTCAGCTGTCAATAAGGTAGTGTAATTAGAACATAATCACATTTTTTAAACTTAGCGCCCTTTTTTTCAGTCTAATTGTGCTGCTGTAGTAGGCAGCCTGTTGTGTAAGTCTGAGGTGTGTTCAATGTGGAAATATTTTGCACTGGTTTGCAAAGCTTTTCTGGTTGAACGATTAATTTCCTCCCAATGATGCACAAAGTTCTTCCAGCAGCGTCAAAGATGTTGTGCGTTTGCTGATTTGTCCACCCGTTGAGGGGTGAAAACCATGTCAACCATGGTGAAAACACAACAGAGTAGTGACGTATATGTATGCATACACTACAGTGTGCTAGTGCAATGGAACTAAAAGTCCACTAAATGCTCTTAGGGGAGAAAACCATGCCATGTGCAGCTATTCAGCACTTTTCAAAGACAAGCCTTCTCATCAAATCCGACAACACAACAATCAATCCCTGTTTACAGGCTGGCACTATTCTGAGCTAGTGCAATCCTTAATATAGACTATAGTGTTGTTCCTCTCTTAACACAGCACACAAAGTGCCTGATACGACCTGGCTCCATACAAGCTCTCACATAAAGCGAAAGAATGAAGGAGAGTATTTCTGCAGGAGTCAAATAAAACTACTGTACACCACTACTATTGTAGTGGTGTGTTTTCAGCTTATGTGTTGCTATGTATTGACACAAGGAGAGGCTCACATTTATACTTGTTCTGAGGCAAAGCTTACTGTAAACAACAGTGTTCATCATGAACTGTAAACATACGTGTTTAGGGCACTTGTGAATTTACTCACTGGACAATGGGAAAAGGGGTGGTTACAATCCACCACTGGTCTTTCTGTTCATATGGAGGTAAAAACTTGATATATAACAATCACATACACAATGGGCTCAATTTTTTTTGCACTTTATTTGCATTAATTATCCTCATGTACTGTGTTAACTTTATTTACAGCACTGCAGGGGTCAGTTCACCCAAATTACCAAAAACATTTAACTCACCCCTGGCAGGCATCTAACCATCCAGGCAAACCAACAGCAAAGTGTCTTTCCAGAAACAATGTTTGTTTTAGTCGGGATGAGCACAGACATCACTGTTAGCAGTTGCTTTAACTGAGAACTACTATTTGGTAGACAATAGTTCCATGAAATCTGTCCTAAATGTGGATGATGCCAGGTAAACCAAGACAGTGTTACTGGAAAGACACTTTGCTGTAACAGGTTTTCATTTCATGACATTTTGTGATGCTTTGAGAACCACAAATTAACTTCCCTTCACCTCCATTATTTTGAGTTTGCAGTGAAAGTCTCAGAACATAAGACCATGCACATGGCTAGATACCGATAGAGGTAAGTGGGGAAGTTTTTCTTTGACTTGGCCAATCAGACCCCTCGAAAGTAGGACCTTAATGCACTCTGTCAAACACAAACTCAAGCAAACTGATTGCACAACCAAACAAACGCACTGCTTCAACAACTTCCTACTTGTTTCCGAAATGCCCTTATACTGCAGAGGTAAAAACCTGAGACTACTCAATTGTGATATGCATTTCACTCTCAAGCATGCAAATATCACATTACACACACTGTACAATCAGTGACTGCTGACATTTTGCAGCAATTATGTCAAAAAGAGATGAATGCTGTGCGCCAGTTTTACCAGTCTGTAACAGGCCTACTGGGCACAATGTGCCCCACCACTGACCTCTTTACTTCAGTGCAAACACGTTAATGCTCTAAAATGTCAACCACTCACAGAACTTTTCATGATCTGCACAGATACCTACAACAGAAAGTGTATTAGCAGTAGCATTAAAGCTAACTTCAAAACAAGCATGCACAGGAAGCCAGTCGGACAGTGCAGGTTAGCAACTGTTCAGTGACCACCACCACCACCACCACATGGACTTACCTTCAGCGACATCATCATCTATCGCTCCTTTGACTTGGGAAAAGCACCACTGCACATCACTGTTCCCACCACCGGTACCTGCGCGAAACACAAACCCAAGTTTCAACACACGACCATCAAAGATAACTTTACACGCGTTAGCCTGCTGCTAACTTAGCTAAAATCAGTAATACATGAGAACAAGGCTGCACTTTACTTCATGCTAATTACATATTTTAACTGGGGTATCATATTTCCACGCATATGAAACAGTTTAAGCATGTGTGCTGGGGGAAACTCTCACTTTCACACTGTCGGTGACAAACACTAGCATCTTGGAAGTATCCTAGCTTGCTAAGCTAGCCTGCGCCGGTTAACCACAACAGAGAGAGACAAACCATCATCATCTGTGCTGGACGGGATAGTTACTGCTGAATAATAATCAAACCTCAGACTCTCTGGTAGTCTTTGCTCTCGAGTTTTACCTGCCATGGTGAGCGACTCGGACAGAGGGTGTCTCTGTAGCGGGCTCGGGCCCTGGACTGGAGCAGTGCTGACCCGGGTCGGCTGGGTGGTTCTGACTGAGGAGCAGTGGACGAGTTAACCTGGGAGTGCTGCGAGTGACTCCGAAGAGCGAACAAGTCCTCGGTCCGGTCGATACAGACAGTACGAAACCGTTTTTTAACCAAAGAAAGTAAATTACAATTCCAGTAATTAATTTTAGACTTTGCACTCTACTTTGAGATTTCCCTCGCCTCTGCCTCTCCCACCATTACACTTTCAAAATGGCGCAACGCGGGCGGCGTTCAGCAGGCATCAAACGGAGAGCGGTGAGGGTGCATCGTGCAGTTTTAATCTGGTTGTCTCCTGAGCCGTGGGAGCTGTGGGTCTTTGTCCTGTCCCCGGAGACCACATGCTTAATTGACTTATAGCGCGTTTAATTTTCAATAAAAAGTAATAAGGACTTTTTAGAAAATCCTGTAATGGCTTAAACCCCGCCCACATGGATTGTTTCAGTGAATGAAATCGAACCAACCCACGCACCACCCAGGGTTAGTTTTTGGCTTCACAGCAAAAGTGAACTAGATTTGAAGTTTAATTTAGGAAATAAGATTTACTTCTAATCGATTTGGTTTTATTCAAGTGGCAGCTAAAGATAATTCAAATATTATTCATAATATGTAAAGTAGTTATGTCAATAATAACAATAACAATTACTGAGTTGGTGTGATGGTGTGTTCTTCTATGAAAAAAAATATTATTATTATTCCGCTATTTTTTGGCACTTAACTCCTTCCACATTTTTCAACGTAGAAACTCCATTCAGACATCAAGATGTTCAGCTAAATTACCACATTCCCGTTATCACTTTTCTCATTCATACCTTTCCTACTTCCCGAAATATTCCAGGTTTTCCGGGAAATTTTCCTCATTCAAATGAATGGATGGAATGTTCAAAATATCCACATTTTCACAGTTTTTCATACATTTTCAACTCTTGACTACTCATTCACGCTTTCAGCTAGAAACTCCATTTAAACATCAAAATGTTCCAAATCTTTCAGACATTCTGGGTATTATTCGACTTTTCAAATCCCATTAAAACTTTTAAAAATATTCAGCTTTATTTAAAGTTTAGTTATAATGGAATTGGATGAGAAAAATCTTCAAATCTCTTCCAGCTCTTCATTCCTACACTTAATGCATATTTCAACTCTTATCTACTCATTCGTACTTTAAGCCAGGAACTTTAAAACATTATATCTGTTATTCAGCTTTTGAATCCCATTCATACTAAGTCAGCCTCTCAACAGCCAGCATTCACACTGCAATTTCTTCAGAAATTCCCTTCTCCAGTTAATTTTTAGAGTGCTGCTCCTGATACAGTAAAACATCAAATTTAGGACTTCCGGTGGCAAGTGCCACTGAGCTTCCACAGGATCTGCAGCAGTGTCCTGCACCTGCAGGACATCCCTTTTGGAGGATGCCACTCTGAAAACGCCAGCCTCGGTGCATAGATGTAAAAAGTCAGTGACAACCTAACTGCCCCCATGCAGAAGTTCAGGCACCAGGGCTGGATTTACCTGTGCCTATAGGCCTTTGTCACAAAACACATTTTGTCATTGTAGGAAAAGCTCAGGTGTTACTAACAAACTAACAAAAATATTTGAAGGATCCCAAGAAATAAAATTCATGATAGGAAACTTTGATAACAATAAAAAAAAGAGTGGAAAATGAGTTGGGTATTGACATGATCGAATAGCAGCAGTAACTGGTTAGTTTGATCAAACATAAAGAGGCAGTGATGAGATGAAGACCTGTGTCTGTATCCTGTGACGCCCTGGAGACACTGGCTGGCCACTGACTTTGCTTTGGTAATAACACATTTGACACAGTATGTTCTACAAGACAAGTGTATGAAGACTGAGGCCGGACATGTTTTTGGTCTCCATTAGATCTCCTTTAAACAAATGTGTTGCTTATTGTGTCAAGTCAGTTTCATTTCATGGGGTCTTTAAATTCTTTTAATAATCAATAACACACTTTGTAAAATTTAGTTTCATTTAATTTCAGCACTTCAAAACTATAACTTGTTGACAACACTTAACAATTACAGTCTAGCTTTTCATAAAACACAAACATCAGGGCAGCAACTGAGTATCTGGGACAAAAGATGCTGTGTATGAGGGTGCATACTACTACATAACACAAACATGCTCTCTTCTAATGACAAATAAAACATCAAAGTGTCTGAATTTGCAGAGAGCACAACATGTGGGGTAATACTTTTTTGATGGTTTCTCTTGATTCCCTGCAATAGAGAGGTCAGAGGTCAAGGACACTCCAACAGAGCTTGTTGGGACAGACTCAAACCAGGGTCTTCCAGATGAAGGACAGGCTCCCTGTTCGCTTATGCCACCCTGCTGCCCTGAAAGGAGACAATATGTAATGTCCACACAGTCAAGTTACAGTTTTTAAGAATTGGTTACATACATTTGTCTACACTGAATTCACTTTTTCAAAATTCTCCACACAGTCAGCACAACAGCACTCAAAGTGGCTAAACTGTTATTCCTACGCATTAATTCAGTCTCCATCTTGCAAAAGTTCTTCGTCTGTATACTCTGGTTCATTAAGGAATCCTCTTGTCTCCACAGTGAGCGACCACCATCTACTGTAGGTAAAACACTGACTATAGTACCTCATACAACCCCACTTCAAAAAAGCCAAACTATCCCTTTAAGTGCTTCAGCCACTGCTGCAGGTCCAACTACAGACCTTGTTGGTAAGTGAGCCAAATCACCAGCCAAACTATTTAGTTTATTTTATTCTATATTTATAGTTATTTATTCATGTATTTATTACCAATTCCATAGTTTTTTTACGCTTATAGCTGTTGACTGTTTTTAGTTTTGTGATTAACAGTGTTTTGTGGGCTGCTGCGTACAATCACCCTCACAGGGATAAATAAAGTTGTATTGAATTGAATTGAATTGAAAATGTAATTCCCAAACTTTAAGTAGCCATGATTTGTTTTATTATGGTCCAACCACCTTTAGTTGACCTTCCACCTTCAGATGTCACCAGGCAGGACCACAGCAAGAGGGTTTCAGCTGCCTTAATAACAGCTCTGACACAATGAATACCTATTCTATGTATATCAAGTGCAATTAAAGTTATTCAAACCAAATTCAAGAACAGAAGTGTTTTGGAAGTTTTAGAGTTAACGTAAGATAACGTTGATGTGTCTGAGAAGTTTAGTGAAGATTCATAATAATTAGAATCCCTCTACTCTAAATTTTAAATAATAAGAAACGTTTTAAGGATTTTAAATCATGAGGCTAATACAGCCATACACATTTAACATTAAGTGTGAACATAGAATTTAGATGTAAATTCAATATTTATTTATTTATATTGAATAAACTGAATTACTGAATTGTACCCAGTCACATAATCATTCAGATCAGTGGTTTCCAACCTTTTTTACTTGTGGCCCGTTGTCACAGGGTGCAGTCTACGAGTTGTAAGTGAACATACTGATTCAGAATAACTAGGCCTACTCATATATTCAAATGTGAATTTAAAATTGGAAAAATTGAGAATTAGCAATATTCTAAAATATCAGTTTGTTGCTAAACAGATTAGAGCCAAAATTTCACTTATGTGCCCTGTGCAAATGAACCCATTCACCAGTGTTGCCACAATTTTTTTTTCACCCACAAAAATGGGTTTTCCCATCAGATCAGTCTTGCATTGACATTATTTGACCTGAATGCTTTTTGGTCAAGAACAGCTCTCTGAGATTTAGAAATCAAAAGCAGACATTTAAAATCTATTTCATGACTGTGTACACGCATCACCCAAGCACCCCTACACAAAATCCAGTTTAAGAGACATGATTTGGCAACTCCTTATCCAATTTTTGGGATTTGTTGTAATCCACTTAGAAAAGTTCCAAATGTTCCCATCAGTGCTCACATGTCTTTCAACTGTGGGGTCAGGACCTCTCAGGGTCACTTCATATGCTGATTAGGTCACAAGAGGTTTTCTTCATGGGCCAGAGAAGGTTGAAAAACCCTGTCTCAAAGTCCTTGATTTGAGGAGTGCACCTCAACTCAACTCAGAAGTGCAGACAGAGATATTAAACAGCACTCAGCGTAATCGTGCACCTTATAATGTACAGAATATGTTTTGGAATTTACATTTCTCTGTACAGTAAGTGCTTTAGATAGCTGCCCCTTGAATGGAATATTACAATTGCTATTCTAAATCTAAACAAATATAGTGTGATCATCCTTTCAATTGAGCTTTCCTTCATAATTGCAGAGTAATGAACGGCAGCTGCTCAGGTTTTATGAAAGAGGGAAGCTGTGTCTTCCTAATATGAAGGAGCTGTTGGCCTTCTGTAGTCACATAAAGACCGAACTGTCAGTGAACACAGCAGGTAAGCACTCAAATAGCTAGCTTTTTATCGAGGTTTAAATGTAGTGTTTTCAGATTCAATGTTTTACTTACCGCAGAAGTGTTATCAGTAAAATTGGTTAAAATTCAAAATACTTATCATGCAGTTTTGGCTCCTTTCAAAGTGTTATATCATTATATATAATATTATTGGATTATCAATACTGATTCATCAACATGTGAGCTATATTTAAATGTTGCCTGCTGTCAAGGTGAAACCAATTAACTACTTTCTGTATTGTTGGTTAGTTTAATCTTTAACAATGCATCATATTTTATAAGCTCGTATGCTAAATAAGCTTTGTAAAATCTCTATCTGTAAAGGAAGTAGTAACTACTGCTGTGAAATAAATGTAGTGGAGTAAAATGTACAGTATTTTCCTCTGAAATGAAGTGAAGCAGAAGGAGAAAATATCAGAAATACCTCTCAATTGTAATAGACACTGATTGTGTGTGTCTCTGTGTGTGTGTTTACTTTTCCTAATATTTCTAATTCAGTTATTATTATTATCATTAGTAGTAGTAGTAGTATTCAGGATTCTGTTATCACTCTCAGCCAGAGCTCCTAGCTGGGGACATTTACCGTTACAAAATGCTGCTCCATCTCATTGTGACTCTAACCAAGAATCTAGTTTGCACCTGGTCCTTTTATCCTTTTGTCTCACAACCAGCTTCCCATCAATGTGTGTCACAGGACCCTCAGATAGAATCAGTCATTCTTCTGAAGGAGTTCAGTGAGAACAATCTGTGGGGAGACGGTGTACAAAACCTCTGCCACCGAGATGGATCGCTCTATGTTAATAACAGTAACATCCACCGCTGAAGTTTGGAATAGTTTTATTTAGTTTTAGTAATTATCTTGCTGCACGATGAAGGATCTCCCAATCAGTTTGGTTGCATCTTTCTTTAAATTGGCAGACAAAATGTTTCTGTAGACTTCTGAGTTCATTTTGCTGCTGCCATCATGTGTTACATCATCAATGAAGATTAATGAGCCCGTCCCAGAAGAAGCCATGCAAGCCCAAGCCATGACATTACCTCCACTGTGTTTCACAGATGAGCTTGTATGTTTGGGATCATGAGCAGATCCTTTCTTTCTCCAAACTTTAGCCTTTCCATCACTTTGGTAAAGGTTNNCAGCCAGTGTCTCCAGGGCGTCACAGGATACAGACACAGGTCTTCATCTCATCACTGCCTCTTTATGTTTGATTAAACGAACCAGCCTGTGTCTGAATGCACAGACTTGCAAAACGGAGTTTGTAAGCAGAAAACAAAATGTGCAAGTCTACAAAACTAAGCTAACAGATACAAACTTAAAAGCACACGATTGCAAAACAAAGCTTACAGATACAAACATAAATGTGCAAGTTTACAAAGCTACGGTTACAGAAACAAAACCCTGTTTTCAAGTCCACCTTTTGAATGATATAATATTCCATAGACTCGAACTGGGGACGTTGCTGCTAACGGTTGGCATCTTAACCCCTAAGCTACAGGGACAACCCAGGTTTTTGTAATTTGACTAATCACACATTTATTTAGGAATATGCACCATATAAGCACAAAATAAATTGAAATATTAAATACTAAAACTAGATTTTAACTCTACAAGACAGGGTCACAAGAGTAGGTCATAAGGAAGTTGTGGCATTAAGGCCCAAATCATTTCTGTTCATATTGTGCTTTGGTGGTGCAACCAACCAAATTTGCATTTTATCAAATTACCACAAATTAATTGCCATAATCTGGAACCCTCAGGCCCTCTGGGAGCCTGGGGCCCCCGGTGCAGTTGCTTTCCCAGACACACAAGATCCCATCAGAAGGGACAGCTTTGTTTCACGAATTCATTCAGGAGAAATTAGCACTATAACAGAGAAACAATCCCTGCTGACATTACCACTGCTGATGCGCTTTATTTACATTAAAAAAATGGTCAAACTTTATATTTTCTTCCCGAGGAAAAGAACAGTTTTAAAGCTTTTATCAATCAAGGATACACAATACTGTTTTTGTGTTCCACACAATCACACAAACATGTTTTATAGTTTCATTGTGGTCATTTCGCAACCTAGCAGATATCACAGTTTCTAGATTGCACATTTAAACACTGTCAGCAAACACATCTGATGCAAACTGGCTTGTTTACAATGAGTTTCACTGAAGAGTTGCTCTGTATGCCTGCAACACCCTGTTTAGATTATTAAAAAAGAAAAAAACTGCACAAAAGCCGTGAGTTCTACTGCAGAGTGTGAATCAAATAAGGAAACAAACACGATCACTCCAGCTGTTATTGTTGTGTGTGGAGACATTGATAATTTATAGAAACTGCATAGACCACAAATCCCACGGAGGTCTGCCTGATCAACTTCATTAACCAGCCCAAAGCTCAAACAGCTCAAACAAGTCCGAGAACAGGCTCATTTCTTCAACAGTCGGTTTCTTGTCACTTTCCCACCATAAAATAAGTGGTCCATCTGGCAAGGAGCAAAGCACCAAACAGCACCGTGTAGCTGAAGAGAACAAATTTGAGGATTTCCTTGAAAGTCCGGAGGAAGCGGATCAAGAAGGGCTCCACATCCAGCGGCTCCTGCTGTGTCTTCTGCCTGCGACCAGGTTGAGTCAGGTGTCCCATGTTGTCGCCTCGACCCATTCTGCAAACTTCACAATAAAACACGAGAGAATATGACAGAAAAGAATTTCCACCAAGGACAAACATACACTGCACATAACAACACTGACAAAAAATACTTGTCATTGGGATGAATGGCATCTTATATGTGTTCTTTGTTCCTGTGCTTACTTAAATAGCAAATACATTATTTTTAGTGCCTTATGTATTATTAAATGTGTTCAAGTTTATTTGTATTAGAGGTGCAAATTGATTTGTTCCTAGCCTTGTAGAACCTGAAGAGGCTGCATTGTCCCAAGACCACTGTTAATAATTTATCTGTAAATTGCACTAAATGGGTTCAGCATTGATCTGCTTTGTTTGCTTTTAGTCACAAACAATATAGACTGTTGAACATCTTCAGCGTTCACCTTTCATGGTGTCTGAAACAGATATTTTTAGGGAGACATGCTGAATACATTCCTGTGTGTTTTCTTTGAAGTAGTTCTTCGTCGGGCTGAAGAAGTCACAGCCAAGCTCACACATGAACCATGTTAGAGTCTGTTGTTACGCCTCACAGTTAAAAAGAAATGTGTTAATATCTTGTCCTGGAAGAGGTTTAAGAGACTTGAACTAAACTGAAACAGACTAAACAAACATGCGTGAATCACAAACAAGCTCAAGATATAACAGAAAAAAACTTAAACCAATCATACCTTGGTGTTGTTAGAGGAGGGCAGGAGCTGATCAGAAAGTGGGCTCCTGTGCTTCCAGCCCTGAAGTCCAAGTTGGTGTGTGCTGCCTTGAGCGTTTCAAGCCCTTATGGCAGAGGAGGAGCCAAAAGCAATACTAATCACAAGGATCTGAATCCCCTGGGATTGATGTAATGGGCGTGTAAGATCTCAGTGCACCTGCTCCTCAAACAAATAAATTGTAGTGTAAGATTTTGACCATCAAGCAAAAGTCAGATTTAAGTATTTTCTAATTTAATTGAATTAAAGTAGTGTCCAAGTCTACTAGCCAAACAACAAGGAGGAAATTAACATAGATTTACCCAAGAAGAGTTCTCCAAAATATCCGAGTGCTGTCAGCAGGTCTCCCTATGTTCATAGTGTAAGGCACGGAGAAGGTATTGACTGAAACGGAGATCAAACACCCTCCCGCAGCACAGTTATCCTCTCCCGGAACATGGAGCAAATGGCCTCCTAATTCAATCAGTGTCCTGCGCTGTCAAATCATGAGCTGCTGTGGGCCGAGCTCTCCAGACAGCACAGGGCCATTACCGGCTGATCGGGAGGCCTGTTACTGCGCTAATTGCTCCTTCAGCGAGCTGGACCACTGCTGACAGATACACTCCCATCCCTGCCTTTCATCTGCGGTCTCTGATCTCAATCAGCTTGCCTTTCTGAAAATTATCTGCTAAACAATAAGCAAAATGGCTTCCCACATGACCAAGTAATTCAAGACTACTCTCGGTCACAGTTAAGACTTTATTTTTATCCCAGCGAAAGCCACGCAAAACAGAAAATACAAAAGAATTCAAAAATTGAAGTGCATCTTTAATCATCTTATACATGACAGAACAAACATCCCAAAGATTTTAATCATACATACATATATACAGTAGCTCCACAGTAGAGCAATGACCTCAGTGAAGTTAATGTAGCCAGAGGACAAAGGGATGTACGATTAACAGTAGCATTAAACCAGCTTTATATTATATTGTCTGGGTGCAAATCGAGGACTGAGTTAAAGGTACCCTGTAGAGTTTACTTGGAGCAGTGTTTTTACAAGTGGGTCAACGTTTTGTTTGCATCATGCACGCACACGAGGCCGCAAGTGACATGATATACACTCCTGCTGCTGGTCTTACACTATTCCACTGATGCGCACAAACAAGTGTAGTGAAGCACCAGCAAAGGCAAACAAGAAAACACGGATGATAACAATGTACGATTTAAAATTAAAAAAAAAAAATAAAAAAAAAAAAATGCATTCAACATGTTTGTCAGGCCTCAAGGATACACACTACTCGTTTTGGTCAGTAAAAGTGAATGTAAACATGACTTTGTTTTGTTTGTTTACAAGAAAACTCCACTGGGCACCTTTAAAGAGCCTGTTGCTGTTTAACCAGCACAGACATCAATGAAACACCTGCAGTACACTGATATGGACATAAAAACAGCAGCTGAGGTTTTTCTGACGGATGGGGGTGTTTGATGTGGCCAGGTGTGCATGCAGGTGACTCAGGAGGGCTGGGATTCAGGCCGGTCCATGAGGGACTTGATCCAAGTTGTACCGTTTATGAGTTTTGTGGTGGCTATAATATACTCCATCCCGCTGTCTTCCATTTGAGAGAGGAAACGAAGAGCGGCTATTTCTGCATACGACACTCCGCCGAGGAAGAACACCAGCGTTGTCCGATTCTCCCCCTGCTGGCCTGTGCGACAGCGAAAGGAGATGCATGTTACTCAAACAAAATGTAAATTAACTAAAAAATTGTGAAATTGTGAGCGTGACAAAGGACATTTCATTGCATTTTTCCTTTATTTCACTCTGACACGGTAAATCAAATTTCTGCCATTGCTCACTTTAACCAAATACAACTGAATGTAAAAGAGGGCCAAGTCCCTTCTGCTAAAGCACCATATTTTGAAAAGTGAAAACACTAATTTAGCCGTCACCCTCCCCCTAGATTAGAGTCCTCTATTATCACCTTTTAAAATCCAATGTAAGGCAGGCATGTAGAAACAAGTCAACTGTCTGATGCCCAAACTCACAGTTCTAATTAGCACATTTCAAATAGAGCGTATAATTAAATTCATTATTCACATCAGTGTAACACCTACTACTGCCAATACGAAAAGATGGAGGAAAACTGAAGGAAAGCACTGGTGGTCACACTATGTTTTTATCTAGCCTTCTCTTCGACACTGACACAGAAAAACCACAAACACTGACAGTGCTTCTGTGACAGTGTCAGCTTTGTGCCATCAATCTGCTGCTGTTCAGTATTTGACGGAACAGAAACAAAGCCTGGGTCTTATCTACACGCAGCAGGCCATTTACGTTTATTCTGTTTAGTGAGCAGCACGGCAAACAGCAGACCTAGTTTGTATTGGTCCTTACGTTTCTTATGAAGCCCGGCAGGCAGCTGTTGTCTCTCCTCGAAGTGTGGGCCTGGAAGCATCTTCAGCACCTCTTCGATGCTACGCCACCCGGGCCTGGCCAAAACCTGGGTCAGTCGGATGCTTAGTGGAGCGTAGCCACTGTACACATAGGAGATGTCGTTGGGGTTCTGCGGGAATCAAAAAACACACAGTCAAAAGGGTCAAGGTCCTCCTCAAACCCTCCACAGAGCATGGGGCTTAATCTTCAAAGATCTTTCTTCTTCTCATAAATGTCGTACCTGCTCATTGGCATCCTCCATCCACAGTTTAAGGGTTTTTCTAATAGTGGGGTAGTTGTTCCTTGAGCTCGTCTGTGGCTTCAAGAGACCCGCCTTCTCTAGGTTGTTCAGTGTTAAGATGTGTTCATAACCATAGGTCTTCACAAAGGGAAAAAAAGGTATTGTTAAAAAAATGGGAATAACAATTGAGTAATTCTTGAAATGAAGTCCACAGTACACAGAAATTCACCACTACAGGTATTTGCCTTTGTTGATATAGCAGGAATGTACAGTACGGGCACAGAGAAGACAACAGCACCAAAAACAAATGTTAATGTCTTTGACTCTACCTGGAGAATCTCTCTCTTGTAGTAGTCAAACACCTTCTGCTTGAGGCCATTGTTGCAGACCGACTGCATACACACCAGACGCAGAATCTTGATCAGCGGATCCTTTTGGGCAATGCAGTCTTCAATATATGTGTTCACCTGGGTAGTAAAATAACATTAATCAGAGCTATAGTGCACCCGTAGATTAGAGTATATAAACCTCTTTTGTATAAATTCTCAACTAAATCAGTACCAAATGCAAAACTTGAATAGCAAATGTAATATGGCATTTCTGATCATTTAGAAGATTTCAGTAGTAAAAACACAAGCCGTAGTATATCCATGTACATATTCATGCGAGAATCATTTTTATGATCGATGAAGAATACCTTGTCTGTGTCGACTCCGGTCATAAACTCCTGCTCCACTGTTAGATTATCAAAGAAGGCCTCAGATGCTGAAACAAGAGACATTAGTTGGATTTTTACCACATTATAATGAACCTTGATGACACCAAACATGCACTGCTGTAAGAAAAGACATACACGGGATTCTGCAGTCCTTAAAACCAGGAGAAATAAAAGATATAAAGGTAGGTTTTATAATGCAATTCCAAACACCCACTTAAAAAGTTATTTGGGTGACTTATTTCATCACTATTACCAGTGCCTTGAGTTGGTGGATGATGGTTACTTTAAAAAAAATAAAGATTGTGTGTAGGTTTTCACAAACCAAAAGGCTTTATTTTTACTTGTAATTATGAAAATATGGTGTGAGAATTGGTCCAACATGCATACAGAATAAAACGTGAAGCTGTTTAAGGCGAAAGGGAGGGTTATTTACGCACTGGTGATGTCCTTGATCAGCTCTGCTATAGAAGTGTGGTTAGCCAGCGAGCTTCGTGCCGCCTGCATGTGAGGCAGCTGAGACACAAACTGCTTTATTTCTCCCACTGTTTTGGCATTATGGCGCTCCTGAAAGACAAAAAATGTCACTTTACTTGCTGTGCTGTTAGTATGTTTGATACTACAGCTCAGAAAAACAGCATTTGAATGATGGAATCCAATTTAATAACCACAAAAAGTCAATCATACAGCACATCAATAAATTAAATCAGATGTAAAACAGATTTGGACATGGCAGACAATTAAAATGTACCAAAAACACACTTTCTACACACATTTCCTTCAGATTAAGCACAATACACACACACAACTAATTACATTCCTGAAAACCTTTCTAATGCAAAAAGCATCTTTCCCTACATTAGCGAAGAGCAGCCTGCTCATGCTCACTGCTCTCCAGGGTTAAAACACCCCTGATGGTGCAGAATTTTGCTTATTAACAATCTCTACTAATGTAGTTTGCATTGCAATCAGAGTACCTGATGCTAATATGTTTGGCCTTGTTAAGCATTCTGCTTGAACAATTACTACCTTATCTTATCTCTGGGTGATTGTCATCACTTCTCTAACCTCATGGATTTCTGTTATGACCTTTATGGTAAAATGCCACAGAGATTACAATCAGATCGGATCAGCTGGGATGTCTGGATGTCCGGGAGTGATCTAATGTAGCTCCCCAGAGGTACCAGGCATCGCAACTACATTCTTCAAATTAACATTACACTATCATCATTTTAGAGCAGGCAAATGTGCTAGAGCAACAAAGATGAGGTGTGACCAACCTCAAAGGCAGCTGAAATTATTTTGGCCTTCTTGCTGAGTGCTGCTCCGACAGCGTTGAAATTTTTGTCCCGTATTTCTGCATACAGTTCCTCTGCTGAGTTGAGCTGTAACTTCTTGGGCTCTGTGGGTAAATCTTTACTCGCCTCGCCTTGCTTCTTCTGTGCAAACTTCTCAGGAGGCAGCTTGACATAACCTGCAAGTCAGAGGGAGTAAAAACAAGGACTGGCCATTTTAAAAAAAAGAAGAAGCAGACATTCAAGAAACACACAAATATACGCAGATTTAAGAAAACTATAACATTCACATCAGGCTAACATTCACACATAATGAGAAGCAGTCAAAAAGGTTTATTCTGACCGTTAGTGATTCCATAGATCTCATCAATGAGACCCTCGTAGGTGAGCTGTGTGGCCAGAGGGGTGAGCAGGTCGACGTTACGGTCCAAGAGGAGCAGAGTATCGAACACGGGCAGGATCTGATTCTGACTGCCAGCAAACTCCCTCTTCATCCTCAGCATCATGTTGGCAACATGCTGAGAACAAACAGATTCATTCACCAGGCTGCTGCTAAGCTTCTCTGTCCATGATCGTCACTTTTCATACACAATCGTTATTTTCATTATCGATTAATCTGTCGATCATTTTCTTGATTAATTGAGGAGTTGTTTGGTCCATAAAATGTCAGAAAAAGGTGAAAAATGTTGATCACTGTTTCTCAAAGCACCAAGGTGACATCCTCAAATGTCTTGTTTTGTCCACAACCCAAAGATATTCAGTTTACTGTCATAGAGGACTAAAGAAACCAGAAAATATTCACATTTGACAAGCCGAAATCAGAGAATTTAGACACTTTTCCTTAAAAAAAATGACTCAAAACGATTAATCGATTATCAAAATAGTTGCCGATTAATTTAATAGTTGACAAATAATCGATTAATCGACTAATCGTTGCAGCCCTAGTTCCACCTCGCACCATACTCACCCGAGCACAGTCTCCTTTCCCATATATCTGTGGGATGGTGCCATACAGTGCCTGTAAGGTCATCAGGCCTTTGGCTGTGTGGTAAAGGCTTGTTTGGTCATTTTCTAAGTAGCACTCCTGTAAGAGACAAAAGGGAGTAAAAACACATCATGACAGTTAGAGGCTATAAATCTGGATGAGATGTGAAATTATCATTATGTTAAAATATTGGCTGAATTGAAATCTAATCTTCATTTTATAACAACACATGGATACTTCTCTTGGGTATATATATATGTCTCTGGGATGTACAAGTTGAACACACCCTGAAAGCACTTTCATACTCCATGGAGAGCAGGTCACCATCATAGGGAATCAGGTCCAGGATATACTCGTCAATGTTGATGAAAGAGCCCAACACGCCCTGCTCCTTCAGCCGCTGTTCACACAGCATGCTCCGCCGAGGCACAAACAAAATGTGGAAGTCTCGTGACGAATGCTGCTTGTCCTCACTGAAAAAAGGTGCACATCAACCCAGGACAAAAGTGTTAAATGCGGTGGAGAGCTTAGAAAATGCCTTTATCGCTCCAGATGAGACACATAACAGACCTGAACACATTCTCAGCAATGATATCCATGAGCTCCAGTCTGGGACGAACAAAGAAGATGATATTTTTGACATCCGCAGGGGGGAGCCTGCCACTCTTGAGGGTGAACATCTTTTCCACTTCATGTTCCTGAAAAACACAGCAATAAACATACAACACAAGCTATGTTACATATATGATACATACCTCACATGGGCCTTGTCTATTGGGTCACTTTGCAATACAGAATCTGTGCACAGAAGGGACTTACCTTCAGTAGAGAGTACTGAGCTATCAGCCCAAAAGGTCCCGTCAGATATTCATCCCAAACTATGGCCTAAAGAGCAAAGGCACATAAAGTTATATATCAGTATCAAAGCACGAGAAATTTGGTACTGATATAAGCGGAAATAGTTGCTGTCAGGGTAAACTATGACTTAGCCATTAGCTACTAGGTCCAATAATAAATTAATATGCAGCCACCCTAAAGGAAAATATAACTCACATGCAGATAGGCCAGAAGATGAAGTGTTTAAATATATTCACACTCAAAACATGACCTACAACATTGTGCATTTTTGTGCCGAGCACTGACAGCTCCATGACACCGCTGAGGCTCTAGAAACTAGCTTGGACGTGGCTAGCTGTCGCTGTTTCGGCCATGTTTGACAGTTTGTCGTTGTTACCTTGCTTCCCGCACATTTGTCCAAAAACTCTCGAAGCTCTTTTCGTGCCGCTTCTCTCAAGATGTTTAAATTGACTCTACCGTAGGACAGGTGGGCAGCCATCTTTCTTCATCAGCAACACAACAAATCAGGTGACCACAGCGGCCAAGCTCAATCACGTGACCGAAGAAGCTACAACATCAAGATAGTTCACGCCATAATGCAGCCCGAAAGCTAATGTCTTCCAGCTCATGTACACTTCCTGCCAGTTAATCTGAACATCTTACAACGGTCTAAAATTATCATAAATAACGCTCACTAGCTAATAGCAATAATAATAACAATAATAATAGCTTTAGCTTGCAGCAACAGTTAATTCGTGTCGCGCATGCGTATTGACAGCTCGTTAAACAGTTTAATTAAAGACAGTTTTGAGGAATATCTGTGTCTCAAACTTATACGACTATCGGTAGGTTAAACATATTATAAACATTTCTGCGTAAAACACATGTATCAGAGTGAGTATTTTCTCAATTTGAGTATTCTTAATGTTTGACGCGAATGCGGAAGTAGAAAGGGAGTAACCTCTTGTTTCACGCGCAGTCTTTTCCATTGTGTAGGTGTGGCAATCATACAGTGTAGCTGTTAAAACTGTGCCGTAGTAATGTAAATCCAAATTATTTTCACAGGGAGTGTATTTTTGCATTTTTTTTGGTACCGATCCACTCATGTTACTCAGGCATGTATTCTGTAATAAAGAAAAAAGGATGGATTTCATCCTTTCTGTCGTGCAATGAATACTTAATCCATTAGATGGAGCAATGTCTCCACAGTAAGAATGAAAAAGTGGAGGTATGGTCTTATAATTGAGACACTGATGTGAGAATTTCAGTGGTTATTCTTTGGAGATTAAATTGTTGCTGCAAAACAATATATTAACCCAGCTCATGTGACTGGAAGGAAAGTGCCAGCAGATTTTATCACTGTGGATGAAACATGAAGGTATTCCAGTATATTTGTTTGCTGTAAAATAGTTGGATATATCTGAGGGTTAAGGAGGATAAAATAAACAGAAAATTTAAAAAAAGCAAAACGAGTCAAGATAAAAATAGAATAGTAACTCAATTTTATTAAAAGCATTGCATTCAAATGGAAATAAAACTTTGAACAATCATATGATATCTTGTTGTAATGTTAAAATACAATAAAGCGCAGTTGAAAATCACCACAGCCGATACATCTTATAAATCTTATAAAAATGACTCCATGAGGCTGCATGGATGATGAGACAAATTCAGACACTATGCGCTGTTATAGAGACCATCGGATCAGGTGATGACTGTCCACTTAAGCATCAGTGTTCTCACTTCAGATCCAGGGGTTTCCTTCCCAGGGTACCAAGGGCTTTCCATCCTCCACGCAGGATAGAAGACCAGTTCCCACGCATTGTGGAGGTCCGCTGTCCCTCTGGCAACAGACTACTCCTCCAGGCAAAAAATAAAAACACGGTGACAGGCACCATGCGCAATGACTGACTCTGTACTCCGATCCAAGCGCTGCACAGAAATTTAGTCCGCATCATTCCCTGACAGCTCCCCGAGAGAGAGGAGAGGGAGCAGAGCTGGGCTGGATTCTCAGGTAAGCTTTCTGATCTCCTTTCGAAGGATTTTCAAACATTGCATCCTCAACCCAAAATCACTGTGAGGTTACTGCGTTTGGCCAGTGACTCAGTGCTTTAGAATTTCTCATTTACAAGTTGAATGAATGCAGCATTTCATTCACAAGAGAGAGGGGCTGGAAATGATCTCTTATGGAGGAACACATTTCATTGCCTGTATTCATTAATTTGATGGGACACATTTTCATTGCCTTTTATGAGCCTGTTACTTACTGAGTCATTTCAATGAAAAGGGAGCATTTGTGAATGTGTGCAGTGCAACTCAGTATGCGTGGAGCTGCTGTTAATTAACCTATGTGAGGTACAAATTATGTAAATGAACATGATTGATTCCTTTGTTTTAGGGAAAACATGTCTCACTGAAAACATTGCTCTGCAGCAGAATGTTCCTGTCATTCATGCAGAGGTGCTGGTGGAGCTGATTACCTTCTTCTTTTGAATTGTTGCGTTGATTTACTACAGCATGCTTTGGTGTTGTGATTATGTACTCAGTTTCTTCATGAATGGCTGATAAATATAACTCGTGGTGCAGCTCAATGGGCTTTGTTAAATCTCCCTTAAGATGAATTAAAACAAGACTGGTGGCTGGCTGCACACGGGTGCTTCCTTGTTGCAGATCTGATACAAGAAGAAAACAGACCCGGTAAGTCATATGGGAGATTGTGTGGATGCGGTCCCTGGGCGTTGCTGCAGGATTTTTAGGAGCGCACACTGGGGCTTGATGTGCCTGCAGACTAGTAGGAAAACATCAGTGATGCCTCCAAATGCTGATGTGGGCAGGGCAGCTCTCAACTCCAGCTGTACCACAGGACAGGTGATTCAGTTGCCTACTTGTTGTGACGTTATCTCATCCCTGCACCCGTGGGTTATTACACTTTGTGGGTCAGAGGAGTGTGTGTTGTAAACAGACTTATCGGACCAAACCGGTTCATTTCTTCTGGTGTTAATATGGAAGGAGGACAGGAGAAAAAAAGAAGCTGGGAATCCGCCTCTCAGTTCCACCATCTCCAACTCCTCCTACAGACCTGAAGCATGGGGATTAAATGGGGGAGGGGAGAAAAGACTGAATGAACGGTCTGAGAGATATCTGCAGCTGCCTCCTCTCACATGAGCAACCACAGTAGTGATTGGACGACACCCTTATGCTGGTACCTCTCTCTCTGTATTTCTCTGTCTCTCTGCCAGCCCACTGTTTTCTGTCCAGAGAAAGGCTAGAATTAGGCAAGAGAGAAAAGGGGGGGGATTGCTTCTTTGGACAGATCACACGAAACAAGAGAAAACGAGAGATGGAGAGCACTAGGAAACATGGGTGTTTAGGGAAAAGGTGAAAAAAGATGGAGGAATGAAGTAAGTGCTCTGCACACTAACTGCATTATTTAAAGCTGAGGGATACAAGGCGACTGTACCCATAATCCCATGTCTTCAGCTCGTCTTCCTCTCATGACTGTTAGGAACCATCCTAGCAAGATGCATCATTTTCTGACAAATTACAACCACATTTATTGATACAAGAGATGATCCACTGACTCTATTATTGCAACAATGACCCATTCTGCTTGGGCTTTGAAATTTGGCACAGGTATAGTCTACTACAAACACATAGACCAGTGAACACACACGCACACACACACACACAGCTTTTAATCATTCTGATTCTCGTCTTCTGATCTTGCTGTTACCATGGCCACAGTTGGTAAAGGTGCATGACTCTATGTTCCTCTGTGCTCTTCACAATCCACATATGGAGCTCAGAACCAAAATCATATGTTAGACTCTGAATATCTGTTGGTTTCTGTGCCCTGCTGTTGTGCATATTTCTACATTTGTTGTGTGAGAGACATTATTCTGCCATTTGTGGCCGAGCTTCAGAAGGGAGTGGCTTCATCTTCAAATTCTCATCAGAACGGAGGACGAGAATCGATTCGCCAGCCTCGCTGAAACTGGTGATTAGATCTGCCTAAACACTGTGGCATATTGGAAAAGACAGATGTAATTAATGTGGCCTTTAAACAAAGTTCCCCCAAGAGAGCAAGGAGTTAAAAATCCAAAACACAATCAGGCTGCGGTTTAATCCATAAACACCAGCCTGTCTATAAGCAACATTTCTGTCCACTGCCATTTATAATCTCCAACACGTATATTTATCTTATTATGATCTCTGTGCATATGTTGTGGCTGCAGTGATGCTCTTGCCTCAGCTCAGAGTGACATCTAAATAAACAAACTTTGCATTTCAAGTCACATCGCTGAGCTTCCCAACAGGGGTTTTTTGTCTCAGAAGCTGGGCCAAAGCTTATTTTTAGTGTCGCAGTGTTTTCCGGACGAGAATGGGCTCTCGTTTGCCAAAACAGATCCGCTAAAAGCACCCAGGGGCATTGTACCTGCTAGTTTGCTGGTGGGACAAGAGGGAGGGTCAGATATCCAGCAGCTGAACAGTGCCAGATCTTCAAAGCAGAGCAACAAAGAGACAGAATCACGGCCATCACGCTGAGGGATCGATGGGAGATCTGACTCGTTTCTTTATGTGTTATGACCATGTAGTTTATCTCAACAGACCACCAGCTGTAGGTCACCTCTGGTTAGTAGGGAATAGATGCGTAGTGTCTTTACAACGGACCTTTATTGCGCTGATTTAATGCCCCTGTCTGGTAGTACTTGTTTCCCAGAGATAAGATGGGAGGAAATTGAAGGAGCATGACTGGTCAATGCATCAGCAGCCAGTTCTCAAAGTTCCACCTCTTACCTCCAGGGCATACAGGGATGAATCACCATCAGCCAAGCAAATTTGAGACTTATTGCAGGCTCTTGGTGGAGTGCAGTTAATTGAGTGCTCCATGTCCGATAGCCATGTACTTCCATACTTCCGTAGTTCTAAAATAAGGCCTAGACGAAAGGAGTCTTTGAATCACATCAAAACGTCTGAGAAAATGTGGGTCAGCAGACATTTTTCTGCTAGATTTGAGGATGATTACTAGAGATGAGACCTGTACAATATGGGCTGCTATTACAGTGTGCAGTGTGTTGATTTAAGAATGAAAGACACAGCACCCACCCCGTTTAGGTCTGTTGGATATGGCCAACAGTGATAGCAGGATAACAGCACGGTAGCTTGTTGGTCACTGGATGATCTTTCCTGTTTGTTCTCCAGCGATGCGGGACCTGGAGCCATGCCTGCCAAGAGGATGTATTTGTGCGTATTTGAAACCGTGCAACACTCTCCCATTTGAGAGGTGAAGAGTCCTCACAGATGGCTCCACAGATGGTCCCTGTCAACGCCATTGTCTGACTGAAAACATGGATAATTTGTCGATGCCACAGACCTAAAAGGCTAACAAACATCCTCACTGTTTCCCAAAATAGAGTTCAATCATTTCTCAATCTGTCTGATAGAGATCCGAGTACATAAAGCGGGCACTAATGCCTTAAAGAGGGGACTTGCACCGAGTGAAAGGCAATGGGGGTGGGAGTTGTAAATAATTAAGAAATGCTGAGTGATGTTTTCTTCCTGCAGTGGAGGGCTTCTTGGTGCAGTGCTTTACAATCTTGTCCAAGTCCAGGCCTCAGTGTGTTGCTATGTTGGCATCTCACAGTCCCTTTATGGGGGATGGATGGAGTTGTGCCATGCAACTGGGAGTGGGTGGCTACCTCGTGTTTTTTTGGTCCTGTCTCCCCGCTCGCCCTGCATGCCTGGTGTGTGAGCATCAGCAGCTGAACACTGAGTTAGTTTATAAGACCAAATGATCTGAACAAGATTTCGTGACAATCCATCTAATAGTTGTTGAGATATTTCGGTGTGGACCAAAGTCGTGGACCGACCAAGCGGCAGACAGACATTGCCATCCAAAGAGCCATGCCACTAGCATGGCTAAAGATTAGCCCCCTGCCCTCCAAACTGTAATCTGCATCCATTTGACTCCATGACATGAGATTGATTTGGAGACTCTTCCTTTTTACTTGGCATTTCTTCCCTTTGCAGTTGTCCTGTGGTTACAGGTGCAGGGTGTGCAGAATCTGAGCCACTGTCCATTAGTCTTCATGCACAAATCTTTTGCCTTGTTAGTCATTTTTTTACTGCCTAAGGTGGAGAGTCGATCACCACTCATAACCCTTCAGGGTGTACTCCAATCATCCATAGTACACTACTTGTGTTTATGGCCTGATCAGCTGGACAGTTCACTGTCTATGAAAACTGTCTGCAGACCTTGAATTTCGTTTTGACACTGGAGCCACCAACCACCAGCCCACGTGTGTCACCACAGACTGTGAAGGAGCAGCTGGTTGCACTTTGTGATGACATGCAGCCTACGTGTGAGTCAAGGTATCGTCAAGAACATTTTAGTGAAGGTCTGTAGATGACTCATAACTCAAAATTAACATACCAGTACTCATTAATTGGCTTTCCTTTTACAGTCATCATTTTCCATAAGTCGATGTAAGTCTCTTTTTTTTATTTGCGGCCATCTGTTTTGGCATTAAATTGGTTGTTCAATCATACAAGCCTTTTGCGTAGAATGATCAATAAGGCGCTGATTCCTAGTTTGAGATAGTGATTGCAGATGATCTTGTGGACTAACAGCTAACTCAGCTGTATATTTAATATACAGCTTTAATGTTGCCTTCCATCTGTCTTAGAAGATTCTTATGTTGGTAAATTTGACTTCTGAATGGCTTTCAAATAAGTCTGTGTTTATAGATGAGTGAGTCTTCCCTGCTCAGGCATGATGTTCCAGATCACCACGGGACTTGAGTCAAAACTGTAGACTGGCCAAGACTCCTGTCTGAAAATCTCAGGCTGTTTTCCGTTTCATAATACATAAAACAATCTGAGTTACAGCCAGGGCAGATGGTAGAGGGAGAAAACTTCTTCTTTAATCGATTTAGATTTCTTTTTGCAGTTTTGTTTTTAGTTTTTTTGCAATGTTTTTATTGATGACAGCACAGCAAAAGCAGAAGAAGACACAGTATCACATTCATTTTATAACAAACATCCATGCTTTACAATAATAATTATTTCTGGATCAGTTAATCCTTTTAGTGTTGCTTGGAGTAACCACGTTCATAGTTTCACAACATGAGAAATTATGAATATAAATTCACACAAGGCAGTGTACGCCCAGTAATGGCTATGGTTAAAAAAATGTAGTAGCTGAGCTAGTTTCTCGCAGCACTGTGAAAAATTGCGTATGGGTTGCAACGTTATTGGTCCTTTAATAGGAAAAAGCTCAGTGTGTTATAGCTGATGAAACATTAATGGTCACAGCAACCTGAAAAAAAATGTGCAGGGTTTCACCAGGATTATTAAGTCATCGGTGGGGTTGATATGCTGTGCTGACATGAATATCAACTCAGGCAGCTACTTAGCATCAGCACCCTGGGAAATGTTTTAGAAGAAAGTGCTGATCTGAGCCCGCAGGGACTCGGCATTGGCCAATGGTTGTTAGTAAATGATTGGGTGGTGGCTACAGCTTTAAGGCAACCTCCATTATACGTAAGTAAGTTTTAGCCTGAAGCATTAAATGCGAATGGAGGCCTGATAAATTAAAGTGAAACCAATTGTGGGACTTTGCATTGATCTCCGATTTTCATTAACCCATTTTAGAAATGTCCTTCTTGGAGGATGGCAAGGGAATTGTTGCCCTGGAATTCAAGAGCAGTACCACGTAGTGTTTCTATGTCATTATATTCAATACATTTACAAATAGGACAGATGGCAAGGTGTAAAAAAAAACCAAAAATAGATTGATAAATCATTTTCTGTCAATTTACTAATCAGCATATTGTATGCTGCACAAATTGATTGGTAATAACATGAAAACATTGGAGTAAAACACTGCTTTTACACGTTGTTTTTTGCTGATCTCAGTACAAGGGAGATGACTCTCTTCCCTTTATCCCCCCCCACCCCCCCCCTTAAGCTCTCAGTGCTGCATCCATAATGATCCATGTTGGACCGATCCATCAATGCCCCGCTGCCTTGTTGTCACTCACCCTGCTTTCTTCAAGTTCTCGTTTCCACAAGCATGTACCACAGTCTTCAGAAAAGAAATGTCGGGCTGTGGGCCATAACAAGGTGCTCTTATTCCAGTCATATGTTCTGCAGTAATGAGTCATACACCTTCTATTGAAAGTGACAAAACAACATTAATCTGTGCAAGTGCCTGATGAGACTTAAAGCTCGTTACTCAAGCTGAGCATTCACTTCAAGTATCCAAGGAGAGTTCATGGCTGTGTTTCTAAAAATGGATGGAAAGTGTGTAGGGTGTGCTCTGGGAGTTGTGTATGCATACATCCCTGAAGACGTACAGATGCAGATTCATATTGACTACCCTCTCAGGCCCTGAGGAGGAGACACAGGTTTCTAAATTAGTCCTCCACCCCCATATGAAATTCTATAGAGGAGAGATCCAGCTGGGTGGATGACTTATGATGATCAGGCAGATGACTATCTTGAGTCAATGCTCTCCCTCTGGTGTTTCCTGTTGTCATCTCACACATGATCTGTTACTATTCATGCCTGGTGTATTTCTAGACACTATTGTGTGGTTGCTTGCACAGTTCTGGGCACCGCTTTGCAGATTGCCACGTCTGAAAGCGTCGTCATGGAGGCTTCATGACATTTTGGAAAAGAAAAA